>OU342744.1:328458105-328769196 GCA_910589775.1 Avena eriantha
ACCGTGATTATCTCCGTTTACTTTTATTTTATCTAGTTTAGTTTTTGCTTTCGTTTAGTTTTCTTTTTGTTGTTAGTTTCTTGCATGTTAGAGTGTCTTAGAACTCCTATAGTTCTAGCCTTGTTTTGTCATTGCATCATTTCCAAAAGAAAATCTGTCTGTCAGAAAATCATTTTTCTATACCTAAAAAATGCCCCAAAATAAAGTGTCTCGAAAAATTCCAGAAAATTAATATTAAATTTTTACGTGAAAAAGGGGTAGAGGAGTGCCTGGAGGGTACCAGGGGGACGCACTAGGCAGGCTCACCACCTGGTGGCGCGGCCTGCCCTGGGTGGTGCCATGCCATGGTGTGGGCCACCCCTGGCCCTCCACTAACTCTCTCACCTACCACTTTCTTCTCTCTCTCGAGTAAGCTCTAATTCATTGCTCACAATCGCATTCTTGCTGTGCTTTCTCTCGATTTTTTTGATCTCCTTGCTCGGCCCATCTTTGTTGCTGAAATTTGGAGCACTTGTTCTCTAGTATGTGACTCCTCCCCTTGTCCAAGTAGATTTGTGTTTAGTGGATTATATCTTGAGTATTTTGCTGCTGTATGTGACAGGTTATGAGAGCTTGTAAGATTGTTTGATGCTTAGAGATATAGTTTTGATGCATGTTTAGGCCTCTCACAAGTCCCTATGAGTAGTATCATTCATTATATTCACTTTGCAATCACTTGTTTAATAGGTGTTTAAATTTCAGAATACCAAGCATGAACAACCATACCTTTGGAGAGATATTTGAGAGGGATGCACCTAGGAGGTCGAGGCCCTCAAGACCAACCTCTTAATTTAGGCCATCATACAACGAAGATCTCATTGCAACTCGTATTGGTAATCAAAGGGATGATGGGGATGCTCACCCATCTACTTTTCCTTGTTTTACTTTCTTACAAGCTGCAGGGATTCTTGATGATTTCTTGCTACTGATTGAGAGGGTTGGTTTGACCTCATATATGCAAGATGAGAGTGAGCAATCCGCTATGCTCAACAAAACCTTTGTTGAGAGCTTCACGTTTACTAACACGCCCTATCAGTCAACTGTCTCTTTCAAAATTTATAATCTGCCCTTTACCATGCCATTGGAAAGATTTTGCAGTATTGTAGGTGTAAGCATGATAGGGACCATGAAGAAAATTCAAGGGCAACCCGCTGATTTGCTAGAGCTTTACAGAGGGGTGACCAATGATGATGACCGCGTGGCGCAACGTAGAAAGATAAGAAACATCCAACTCCCTGCTCTTAGATACTTTGCATATTATCTTGCTACTAGCGTACTTGGTAGGGAGAACACAAGTAATATCTTCAACTATCATTTAGCTTTCCTTGCTGCTGTGCTTAACAATGACACTCGGTACAATCTTGGCTCGCTTATTGCTTGCCGCCTAGCTACTAGGGGGCCTATCTATGGGGGCATCATTGCCTCGCGTATGGTCAATGCATTAGGACTTTTAGTGGACCCCAATGATACTGTATTGGCACCACAAAGGCTTGACCTTGTTGCTATGAAAACTCATCACTTTGTCACTGCTGATTCTGATTTGGATAGTCTAGTATATAGGATGCTGTTTATTGACGGGGATGAGAGGGAGATCCCTTTGCCACAATCTTCTTTGTTTAGTGTTCACAGGAGACCGTGGTCGCGCTCTAAGGAGGAGGTGGACGAGCAGCTCTGCTTGCTGGGTTTCCACAAGCACCATCAGGAGGATGTACCCTCCTATGATTACTCCGTGCACTATGGAGGGACGTACTCGAGCTCGCACCAGGACGAGGGTACCTCCTCGTCATACCACGGGGACACTTCATCCTGGCCAGCTTGGGATTGACACCTACTTAGGCCAAAATCCTAAGCTTGGGGGGAGGTATGCCGGCATCGCACTCATCTCCTTATCATGTTGCGTCGTTACTTTGTATATTCATGTTCCGTTCTCCTTTTAGTGTTCGTTCTTTCTTTGCTTTTGCTTTCTAAAACACAAAAAGACCAAAAATATTTCGGTTGTTTCTCTTTGGTTTGCTTCTTTTCGCCTTGGTTTGTTTTTCCCTTTTTCCTTGTTTGAACTATTCGAAAAACCCAAAAAGATTTTGCTTTGCTTGTTTTTCCTTTTTGGTTCTTGTTTAAAAAAATCGAAAACACCAAAAATATTTGTTGTTCTTCTTTGGCTTTGTGAGTTTGTTGCAGGGTTCAGCAGTCCTCAGTGGATATTGGTTTCATATTATTATTCAAGCCACACAAGTGAAGAGCGATAATGAGGATTAATGACAAATTGAGGTGTGATAAGAGGCCGGTAACGAACTCTATTTGTTTTCATTTTTGTACATATACTCATCATTGTGGGCATGCTTAGTCTGTTCGGTAAGGGTGTATGTTATCTTTGGATGCTTAGTAGTTCTTGCTTTCGCATGATTAGTTCCAGCTTGCTAATAGTTTGTAGCATGTCTTATGAATGTTTGCTTGCATTACTCTATTCATAACTTGGTATGACACCGTGGTATCCTCCTCTAAATGTTTCATTTGAATTGACTTGGCACATTCTCACGCATGCATATGACTGAAATAATCAGTTAAGCCTTGATGAATTATTTTTCCTTGAGGATCTTGAATCACTTTCATGCCATGATTAGTCCTGTTTTGTTGCAAGCATGATTATGACAGCTATTTCTCTCTCGTTTGTCGCTCCCTTACTATTGCTAGCCTTCACTTTCACTTAGTATTCTACTCATGTTTCCAACTCCCTAAAACCAAACATTGCCAAAGTGTCTACCATACCTACCTATTAGCATCATTTGCTATTTCCGTGCATATTCAATATGCCTTGTTTTCTTCCGAATAAAATGTTTGCTTGTTATGAGAAAGTTAGTTAGTAAAGCTCTCACGAACTTGATGACACACTTTATTTTATGCACTTAATAAACCTGAACCATTGTGACTGTCCATGAAAGTTATATGCTTGCAAATTATAGGCTGGGGATTAGCAGAACCGTGCTGTCACGGGGAACGCTTTCAACACTTGTAAATATATACCCAGTTAATACCATGTTCTTTTGTTTGCGAATGTCATTGTGTGAAATAAAATCAGAGCTTGTAAGTCCATGGAGTTATGTATGTGTGTTAGAGAAACGCCTGGGCCGCCGGTCTAATCCATGCTGTCATGGTGGAAACCTGCAGCGTAACCATAATGATATCTATGAAGCATTCTTGTTATAAAAAAAGAGAGATAGCTATTGAGAAAAATAAAAAAAGAGGGATTTATGAAAAGAGGAAAGAGAGAAAAAAGCACCATTTTCCCATGGTAAATAAGAAGATTGCTGAGATACTCATTGTCTGCTTGCCTTGTCATTTTGATATGGGGATTCTTCCGTATCATCGGGCAAGGGGTACCCCGTTGGCGGTTCTCTATGATACGCACGTATTTACGATGACAAGAACTTACCGGTAACTAAAGTTGAGTAGCTTGAGGATCGACCCTCGTACTCAAGGGACATGGGATTTTTAGTTTATAGTCTGTCAAGCATATAACTCAGATTGGACCTCACTTTCACCTTAACCACATTAAAGATGCTTATGATAGGGGCAATGAGAGCTCAAAGCTAATGAGTACCATACTTTCAACATTTGGAAGCTTTTCAAATTTTTCAAAACCTTTTCTTTTACTTGTTGAGTCTCGACATATTCTTTGAGCACCTTCTTGAGAGCATAGTTGTCATTCTTTGTGCTTGTCTCAAAACTTGATTATTTGTGTTATGACTTTGATGCTCGTATCTTTGATATCTTTACTTCTAGTCTTCACCTGAACTTCAGAGGTGCCTTGGCATTCATAATCAAAGGCAAGCGAGATACCACTCTATCATACCTTGTTATGAGCATTGTAATGTTGCTTATGCTTATGTTTCTTGCTACTTATTATTTTTGAGTTGGAATCTCTTCATAGCTTGCAATGCCTTTTAATTAAACTTAGTTGCATACGCTTTATTATGAATTGTCTCAGTAGTTGATCACATGCTGAGAATATATACATCATATGAAGCAAATGTGTTCGTGAAAGTTTCTTTTATCGCACTCAGTTTTCAACTGAATTGCTTGAGGACAAGCAATAAGCTAAGCTTGGGGGGAGTTGATACGTCCAAAATGTATCTACTTTCCCGAACACTTTTGCTATTTTTCTCCTCTAAACTTGTGTGATTTGGATGCAACTAACGCGGACTGACGCTGTTTTCAGCAGAATTGCCTTGGTGTATACTTTTTGTGCAGAAAATCAACTATCAGGAAAAATCCCAGAAAATATGCCAAAAATCCTATTTCACCAGAAGACTCCTAGAGCCAGAATACGAGACGAAGGGGGCTGGGCCCAGGCCACACCACCTGGCCGCGCGGGCAAGCCCAGGCCGCGCCAGGGGGTGGCCTGGCCGCCCCAGACACCCCCTTGGTCTCTCTCTTCGCCTATAAGTTGCCTTCTGACCTAAAAACTCAGGGGGGTTCGACGTTTTTCCAAAAGGAGTTCCGCTCCGCCGCCACCACCAGATTCCACGAAACAGCACCAGAAACTCCGTTCTGGCACCATGCCGGGACAGGGAATTGGAGGAGGTCATCGCCATCATCATCACCATCGCTTCTCCATTGACCATCCATGTTTCCCCCATCTATGAGTGAGTAATCCCCCACTGTAGGCTATGGGGATGGTAGGGATTGGATGAGATCATTCATGTAATGGCATCAGATTGTTAGGGCATGATGCCTAGTATCTTTTATTAGTGCTTTATGACTTTGTTGCAACTTGTTATGCTTAATGCTTGTCACTAGGGCCCGAGTGCCATGATTTCAGATCTAAACATGTTATTGATTCATTATGATAGTATTGTTTATGGTCTTACCTGCAAGTTGTATACACACATTGTTGTCCAGAACCAATGACCCCGAAGTGACAGAAATCGGGATAACCGGAGGGAATGTCTTTGATGTGAGGATCACATGTGTTCACGGAGTGTTAATGCTTTGCTCCGGTGCAATATTAAAAGGCGAACCTTAATTGCCAGTAGTTCCCTTGAGGCCCCGGTGCAAACTGGCTGGCAGGACAAAAGATGTTGTGCAAGTTCTCATTGCGAGCACGTATGACTATATATGGAACACATGCCTAGGATTATCTAGTACTTGGATGCTTTATCTTATTTATCTGCAATTGCCCTATGTTCTGTTTGCTATGTAAATTGTCTTGTCCATGCAACGCCCGTCGATCCATCCATATGCCAACCGCACTCGAATCCTACTTTTTACTGCTATTGTTACTGATGTCTTTACTTTACTGCTGCTGCTACTTTGCTATTCCTACTACAAAACTGTTGCTACTGATAAACCGTTGTGAGCAAGATTGTTTCCAGGTGCAGCTGAATTGACAACTCAGTTGTTAAGGCTTATAAATATTCTTTGGCTCCCTTGTATCGAATCAATAAATTGGGTTTCACTTCCCTCGAAAATACTGCGATACACCCCCTATACTTGTGGGTCATCAAGACTATTTTCTGGCGCCGTTGCTGGGGAGCATAGCTTTATTTATTAAGTTCACTTGGATTCTCTATTGTTCGCTGCTATCCATTCATCATGGGTAAGTCTCGTGATGGCAAGTTTCCTATTTTACCATCCACTACAAGAAGAGGTACGGTTCTAAACACCTCTGTTGCTCTTGATTCACCATCTGTTATGAGTAAGCTCGTTACACCACCACATACAATGTTACACACACTGCTACTACTGCTGAATCTGAAACTTCTGATGCTTATGATGCTGCTTCTACTATGCTTGATAAGATTGGTTCATTAGGTCCTTTTGTAGATGCTACAATTGCTAGAACTATAGCTGGAAATATTGAAACTCCTAATGAAGACACTACTACACCTGTTAGTTCACCTGAGTCTAGTGAAAGTTATGATATTGAAGATGGTTATGTTGAGATGACCGATGAATTTATTAAAGAATGTAAAAACACCCATGATAGGAGTGCTGCTAAGAGTCTCCTTCAGAGGCGTACTATTAGACCCAAATTGTCTCCTATTTCTAAGTTTACTGCTTCTCCCATAAACATTATAGATGAATATTATGATTTCTCTCTCGATCTATCATACATAGGTATAGTTGAGAAAGAACCTTTTTGTGGGACTAAGAATGAAAGTGCGGTAGCCCATATGAATGAGCTTTCTACCATGAGTGGCTTGTTTTCTGATGATATTATGATGCGTACTTACTTTGTTGCTAAGATTTTCCCCTTTTCACTAAAAGGAGAAGCTAAAACTTGGTTTAGTAATTTACTGATGGATCCATGTGTGGTTTGTGAGAAGAACACACATGCAATGACACTAGGTGCGGTTCTTGAAAAGAACACACATCCAATGACACTGGTGGATCCTTATGTGCTTTGTGAGAAGAACAGACATGCAATGACTCTAGATGTGGTTCATGAGAAGAACATACATGCAATGACACTGGTGTATCCTTATGTGGTTTGTGAGAAGAACAGACATGCAATGACACTGGGTGTGGTTCATGAAAAGAACACACATGCAATGACACTGGTGTATCCTTATGTGGTTCATGAAAAGAACACACATGCAATGACTCTAGCTATGGTTCATGAAAAGAACACACATGCAATGACACTGGTGGATCCATGTGTGGTTTATGAAAGGAACAAACATGCAATGACACTGGGTGTGGTTCATGAAAAGAACAGACATGCAATGACACTGGTGGATCCATGTGTGGTTTGTGAGAGGATCAGACATGCAATCACACTGGGTGGATCCATGTGTGGTTCATGAAAAGAACAGACATGCAATGATACTAGTGGATCCATGTGTGGTTTGTGAGAGGAACAAACATGCAATCACACTGGGTGGATCCATGTGTGGTTCATGAAAAGAACAGACATGCAATGACACTGGTGGATCCATGTGTGGTTTGGGAGAAGAAAACACATGCAATGGCACTGGGTGTGGTTCATGAAAAGAACACACATCCAATGACACTGGTGGATCCATATGTGGCTTGTGGAAAGAAGAGACATGCAATGACACTGGGTGTGGTTCATGAAAAGAACACATATCCAGTGACACTAGTTTATCCATATGTGGTTTGTGGAAAGAACATACATGCAATGACACTATCTATGGTTCATGAAAAGAACACACATCCATTGACACTGGTGTATCCTTATGAGGTTTGTGAGAACAACATACATGCAATGACTCTAGCTGTGAAGAACACACATGCAATGACACTGGTGTATCCTTATGTGGTTTGTGAGAAGAATAAACATGCAATGACTCTAGCTGTGGTTCATGAAAAGAACACACATGCAATGACACTGGTGGATCCATGAGTGGTTTGTGAGAGGAACATACATGCAATGACACTAGGTGTGGTTCATGAAAATAACACACATGCAATGACACTGGTGTATCCTTATGTGGTTTGTGATAAGAACAGACATGCAATGACTCTAGCTGGATCCATGTGTGGTTCATGAAAAGAATGGACATGCAATGATACTGGTGGATCCATGTGTGGTTTGTGAGAAGAACACACATGCAATGACACTGGGTGTGGTTCGTGAAAAGAACACACATCCAATGACACTGGTGGATCCTTATGTGGTTTGTGAGAAGAAAGGACATGCAATGACTCTAAATGTGGTTCATGAGAAGCACAGACATGCAATGACACTGGTGTATCCTTATGTGGTTTGTGAGAAGAACAGACATGCAATGACACTGGGTGTGGTTCATGAAAAGAACACACATGCAATGACACTGGTGTATCCTTATGTGGTTTGTGAGAAGAACATACATGCAATGACTCTAGCTGTGGTTCATGAAAAGAAAACACATGCAATGACACCCGTGGATCCATGTGTGGATTATGAAAGGAACAGACATGCAATGACACTGGGTGTAGTTCATGAAAAGAACAGACATGCAAGGACACTGGTGGATCCATATGTGGTTTGTGAGAGGAACATAAATGCAATGACACTGGTGGATCCATGTGTGGTTCATGAAAAGAACAAACATGCAATGATACTGGTGTATCCTTATGTGATTTGTGAGAAGAACAGACATGCAATGACTCTAGCTATGGTTCATGAAAAGAACACACATGCAATGACACTGATGTATCCTTATGTGATTTGTGAGAATAACAGACATGCAATGACTCTAGCTGTGGTTCATGAAAAGAACACACATCCAATGACACTAGTGGATCCTTATGTGGTTTGCGAGAAGAACACACATGCAATGACACTGGTGGATCCTTATGTGGTTTCTGAGAAGAACATACATGCAATGCCTCTAGCTATGGTTCATGAAAAGAATAGACCTGCAATGACACTGGTGGATCCATATGTGGTTTGTGAGAGGAACAGACATGCAATCACACTGTGTGGATCCATGTGTGGTTTATGAAAGGAACAGACATGCAATGACACTGCGTGTGGTTCATGAAAAGAAAAGACATGCAATGACACTGGTGGATCTATATGTGGTTTGTGAGAGGAACAAACATGCAATCACACTGGGTGGATCCACATGTGGTTCATGAAAAGAACAGACATGCAATGATACTGGTGGATCCATGTGTGGTTTGTGAGAGGAACATACATGCAATGACACTGGGTGTGGTTCATGAAAAGAACACACATCCAATGACACTGGTGGATCCTTATGTGGTTTGTGAAAAAGAACACACATGCAGTGACTCTAGCTGTGGTTCATGAAGAGAACACACATGCAATGACACCGGTGGATCCATGTGTGGTTTATTGAAAGAACACACATGCAATGACTCTAGTGGATCCATATCTGGTTCATGAAAACAATATACATGCAATGACACTGGTGGATTCATATGTGGTTCATGAAAAGAACACACATGTAATGACATTGGTGGATCCATATCTGGTTCATGAAAAGAACACACATGCAATGACACTAGTGGATCCATATGTTTTTCATGAAAAGAACACAGATGTAATGACATTGGTGGATCAACATGTGGTTGATGAAAAGAACACACATGCAATGACACCGGTGGATCCATGTGGTTTATGACAATAACACACATGCAATGAAATCTAGTGGGTCCATGTGGTTTATGAGAAGAACACACATCTAATGATCTCTAGTGGATCTATTTTGGCATAATTTGATGTATGCCACGATGTATTTCATTGTACAAGACACTCACTTTCCATTTTTATACTACTCAGTTGTGCCCTTGGTTTTTTGATACTACTCAGTTTTGCCCCCCTCTCTCTATGTTTCGTAGAGGCCCAAACTTGTGCTCACTCTGTATGCTACTCCCTGATTGGTTGTCACAGTTGTCATGCGGATCGTGCGCACCAACCAGTGATTCTGTGCGATCCAATGATGATCGTTGCACACGTCGTGCCCTTCACAGTATAGCGTGAGACAACACGGTTGTCTCCCTCAGTGAGACTTCTACAAGAAGGAACACGAAGCCGTCCATGGAAAAAGTCGTCGCGTGGTCATGTCATGTTTAATCTAGTCTGAAAATCCTACTACTGCTACTACTACGCCACAACACATGCGTCATCGAGTGCACAGTCGTCGATGGACAGCTACAATTTATTGCCACTTGATTTTAATAAGACATATCCCCTTGTTTACACAGCGGCTCTCAATCTCACTTCCAACTGGGGCCCATCGTAAGAAACTTGCACGCGCTAGCCGGAGGCCGAAGAGCTAAGCTTGACGATACCTAATGTCTCTGCCTTCATGGAGTCACTCGCAGTCATCAACACATCCCTCTATCCAATCTAGCACAACCCCACAAATCTCACCGTACAGCCCCTCTACATTTCCACTTTTAATTATCGCCAATTTTAGGGCCGTGTCAAACTTCGTACATAGAAATTGTGTATGCACCCTTTGCATGCGGCTCAATACAAAACTGCCATGCATGGCCCAGGAAAAAATGTGACGTACCATGCGCGTGTCACGGTGCATGATGCAGTAGACTGCACGGCGTGTTGCACGGTGGTGCAACGAAACATGCCTTGCTTCCATCCACCTTAACTATAGAGCCCCTCTCCGCACACCCACTCTCACTCTCCCCACACAACCCTCTCCACTATCCCACCAGCATCTGCAAACTCCCGAGAATACCCCGTCCGTGCTGGCAATGGCGGAGGAGGATACGGTGGCCATCGTCGCCTCCGTCGGGGGCCTTTGTCTCCTCGTCGGTCCCCCTCGACGTGTTGAAAGAAGCCACCGTCCCCATCCAGGCCCCAATCGAGCCATCGATGGCAGCCACCATTCCCGTCTAGGCCCCCGTCCCCGGTACCGACGTAGCCGCCGAGGAGGCCCCGTCTCCTCGCCAATCCCCCTCGATGCGTTGAAAGCAGCCGCTGTCCCCATCCAGGCCCTAGTCGATGGCAGCCGCCGTTCCTGTCCAGGCCCCCGTCCCCGCTACTTACATAGCCGCTGAAGAGGAGCATCACATCGGCGAGGAGGCTCCCACCGGTCACAAGCAGATCCAACACTTCATGGGCACCTACGATCCAGATAAGTACATCGCTCTGCTGAACCCCTACGACACCGGCATCGACGACCCATGGTTGGAGGTAACTAGGGTTTGCTCCCCTTCCCTGGTTCTTCTACCATTCCCATCGTTGGATGCTAGATCTTGGTTTATTAGGATTCGCTTGTTTGCATTTCGATTGCTCGATCTTCTTACATCATGTACTTCCCCATTTTCCTTTTCTTCCAGTAGGTTTCCGGCAGCGACATCTGTAGTGATGACGAGTCCAGGCACACCAAGACTCGTCAGGTGCTGAGGAGGCTGCAGGCCGGCCAGTACGACGCCTTCTTCAGGGGCGGCAACTATAGCTTCCCCTTCTACATGGGGATCACCTTCTGCTGGGCGACTCTCGCCGGCACCGACTTCAACTCCTTACTGAAGCATGCAGAGGCCTCGGGACCCGGCATCCACAAAGGCGGCGATTTGCTGCTCTAGATTTGCTACCTGATCGGAGGCAAAAAGAGGTCCAAAAGGGAACAAATTATTGAAGAGAGAATATTCTCTAGATTTGCTACCAATTTGGGCAAAATGAAACATATCTAGCGAGAGTGGAAAAAGGTACTCTTTCAAATTGCCAGTTAAGAGCTACCATCTTGAAAAGCTACAAGACACATACATAAATATAACACAAATAGGGTTAAATTTATTTTACTACTCTCACTTGAGGCGCTAGACATCTTGATAAGATAAATGAGTTCCACAAAATAGAAACATAACACTGAGAAGTAAAATTTAATTCACTTCTCATCAGCCCACTTGAGGCGCTTGCCATCGTTCCTAGGCGACCAATTGCGATCATTCCAGGTGGATCTTACATTATTGGCACTCCATAGCTCACGAAATGCTTCTTCCCACCTGGGATCTGACTTGCCTTCCCTATATTTAGCGTCCTACGGCACAATTGGCGGTGCATCACAGACTTGATTGTTGCCGCTAGAAGATGCAGCCTCTCTGTTTGTTGCTTCAGCTGCAGCCTCTCGGTCAACTGCTTCTGCTTCAGCTGCAAGCTCTCTTTCAGCTGCTTCTGCAGCCTCTCTGTCAGCTGCTTCAGATGTAGCCATTTCCTTTACATATGCAACTTCAAACTCAGCTATTCTGCATTTTCTACAAAGGGCTCCCCTAAGCTCGTCTTCCCTCTTGCAAATAGGGAAAAACACGAGGTAATGTAGGAAAAAATGGATCTTCTTGTACATCTAGTAGGTCACGTAAGCATCTATGGCTGCATACTTCAGGTTTATATCAGACAACAACCACTCGTCCCAGAAATCGTGCCTATCCGTAGGGAAATATGCCTTCATTCTGTCGTACGACTCATCGAGTATTCTAGTTGCGAGTGATGCCATTCCATCCTTCCTCGAGCCTCCTAGGATCTTGAAAAGACTCTGAATATCGATCCAGTTGTGCGCGGGAATTCTAATTCCATCTCAATAAAATTTTGAAAAATCAGTTGTATTGTCGACAGTGCAGAAAACAATTCCCTTTTCTACAAGGAACTGGCGCAACGCCGGACAATTCCTGTCAGTCCTGAAAGTATGTAGTTTGTCATCACCAAAATTTGTAACTACAAATATTTTTTCAATGCAAGATCATCATCTGAATATAATTTTAAAATGTTTAGTAAATGCAAGATCAAGACTCTCAACATTGTCTTGTCATAATTTATTTGGTCCTAAATAAAATCCAATAGTTGCAAGATGAGCAAATGGATAAAGAACAAGAGGAGAAAACCCTAAAAGCGGTTAGCTACAGAGAGCAGATCTACAAACCGGGAGAAGTGGTAGACGAGGACGTGTTTCCTCATGGCCAGTTGAACGACGGCGACTTCACTCCCTTCATATGGGTCCTCCGGCGTGTACTCGAGGTCCAATCCCACAAACTTGTCCTCGTCTTTCTCCAGCCAACCCTCATACATCCGCAGGACTCGCACCACTGTCTCCTCCTCATTGGTGTAGACAACGTCTATCTTCTTATTGTCATGGGTAGTGAAGCTTGTCTCTAGAGTGCGACGACCTTCCATGGCGGCAAGGAGAAGACGGGAAGAAGACAGATGCCAGGAACAAGAAGAGTGGTTTCTGCGAGGCAGGGGAACGGTGGAACCGTCAATGATATTTTAAGGTAGTGGTTAACGATTGGGTCGGAAGTCCAAGGGGAGACGCGTGGCGGTAGCCATTCCAGCTTTTGAGTAAAAAAAAAATAATTATAACGCTGATACATGTTCGCTGTTTTGTCACGTCAATACACTGGGTCGGTGGTGTTGTCATATCCCCTGTGCCAGCGTTGCAAGCCTATGTGACAGCCACCCCGCCTAAGCGACGGGAGCGACATAACGACAAGAACTGATAGGGGGGCCCAACTTGACCGCTGTTAGCCTGATATTTTGTATTGAAATGTAAAGTTGAATTCATGCCGAAAAAGACCCTCTGAGTATTTGGCACGCCAACTTTGGGAAACGCAGCTGATTGTAAGCAACTTGGGTACCGCGTTGCCTGGACACCCCAACTTTCGGGCTGCAAAATGATATTCTCATGCCCAGGCATCCCCTTCTTCATCAATAAAAATCTCAGGTTCTTCCAAACACTTCATTTTTATTGTTTCATGCACAATTGTGTTGTTCTTGGAGCGTCTTTGTTTTTCCTTTTGGTTTTCGTTTTCTTGGTTTTTGTTAGTTTGCTTGAATAAATTGGTTGGACCCCTCTTTCATACATTAGTTTTCAAATAGTTTGGTTTGGATTGGAAAAGAGTAGGAAAGTTCATGCTTAAGTGGTAAAGAGAGCTTGTTTTTGACTGTGGCGTATGCTTTGTCATGTCATGCTTGATATTGTTTTGGATTTATGCTTAGTGATCTTTTCTATAGCATGACATGTTATAAACAATTCAGATTACTTAATGTGCCTTGAAAGAATCATGCGTTGTTTTAGCATATTAAGGCATAGTATTGTGGTATTCTCCTTTGATGCTTTATTTGGGTTAACTTGGCGCATGCTCACACCATGTTAAGACTATCCCAAGTCACCATAGCCTTTATGATCCTTTAGTTTTCGACTTGTAATATCACTTTATGCTTTAATTACTAATGTTTTGTCGCTTTGCATGATTATGGCCATTATTGTTCTCTTAGTCGGTCGCTCCCAGTCTTTTGCTAGCCTACATAACCAAGTATGAGTTCCATTCATGCATCCAACTCCAAATAAAACCAAGTTATTCCAAAGAGTCCACCATACCTACCTATTAGCATTTGCTATTTCAAGTATATTCATGTTTTTATCTACCTTCCGAATTAAACTTGTTATGAGAAAACTAGTGATTAAAGCTCTCACGAACTTGATGGCACACTTTACTTTTATTTCCCTTAATAAACTTGAACCATTGTGTTTTCTATGTTGTATATGCTTGCACTTATATGCTGGGGATTAGCAGAACCATGCTGTCATGGGGAACACTTTCAACATTGCACTTGTACTTTGTACCTACTTGATATCATGCTCTTTTGTCTATGGATGTCGTCGATGTGAAATGAAAGGGGAGCTTGTAAGTCCATGGAGTTATGTATATGTGTTAGAGAATCACCCGGGACGCCAGTCTAATCCATGCTGTCATGGTGGAAACCTGCAACGTAACCATAATGAGCTATCTATGAAGCATTCTTCTTATAAAAAAAGAGTCAGATATTGAGAAAAAAGAGAAAAAGAAAAAAAAGAGATATGAGAAAAGAGGAAAGAGAGAAAAAACACAATTTTCCCATGGTAAATAAGAAGATTGCTGAGATGCTTGTTGTGTGCTTGCCTTGTCATTTTGATATGGGGATTCTTCCGTATCATCGGGCAAGGGGTACCCCGTTGGCAGTTCTCTATGATACACATGTACTTACTATGACAAGAACTTACCGATAACTAAACTTGAGTAGCATGAGGGGCGACCGTCGTATTCAAGGGACATGAGATTTCCAACTTATAATTTTTCAAGCATATACTCCATAGTTTGTTCACTTTAACCTTAATCACTTCAAGATGCTTATGATAGGGGCAATGAGAGCTGAAACTTGAATCCCCGCTTCCTTCTATGAAGGCCTTTCTTTTACTTGTATGTTGAGTCTCCACCTTCTATCTTTATGCACCTATTTTGAGAGCATAGTGGCCATTCTTAGTTTATGTTCATTGTCCCAAGACTTGTTGATTGATGCATAATTTTGATATTGCTTGTTCTTAAACTATTTGTATCTAGTCACCCTTATAAACTTTGAAGGTGTCCTATGCATTTATATTTGATACTCTATGAGGGACAAGCTGAATGCCACTATGCTATGTTTTCTATATGTGAAACAAACAAACGTCTTGCAAAGCATTTTTATTCATGAATCTTTTGTTTTTGCATTTTCATGTTACAACATAGTTGCTATGTCTTATTGTAAGAACTTTGTCTTTCATGCTATGTGGAAGTACTATGATCCCAACTATCAATGTTTTATAAATACTTCGATCAAGTTTATGATGGTGCATGTCACCTCAAAAATAATTCTTTCTTTTTATCACTTACCTACTCGAGGACGAGCAGGAGTTAGGCTTGGGGATGTTGATACCTTGCAAACGTATCTATAATGTTTGATGTTCCATGCTTGGTTTTTATCTACTTTCTTATGTTTTGCCCACACTTTGGAGTATTTTAGTACACTTTCTTGGACTAACCTATTAACAAGATGCCACAGTGCCAGTTGCCTATTTTCTGCTGTATTTGGTTCCAGGAAAGTCAGAAAATGAATATTCTCGGAATTGGACGGGACAAAAGCCAAAGTCATTTTTTCACCGAGGGGGACACAGAGCAAGAATACGAGACGGAGAGGGGCCAGAGGGCCGCCACACCACCTGGCCACGCGGCCAGGCCTGTCCCATGCCAGGGGGTGGTGTGGCCGCCTAGGGCACCCACTCGGCCTCCCCTTTCGCCTATAAGATGCCTCCGATACATGAACCCTAAGTACCCGATCAAAAATTCCACGGAAGAGTCTGTAGCCGCCGTCATCTCCATCCCTAGATCGGGAGGGATCTAAAGCTCATCCCGGCACCCTGCCAGAGGGGAGAATTCACCCTGGAGGCCTTCTTCATCACCATGCAAGCCTTCGGTGTGATGCATGAGTAGTTCATCCTTGGACTACGGGTCCATGTAGTACTAGATGGTTAGTTCTTATCCTTTGTGCTACCATGTTTAGATCTTGTGTGATCCATTCATGATCAAGATCATCTATTTGTAATCCTACATGTTGTGTTTGCGGGGATACGATGTATATTGAGATGCTATTTCAGATTGATTATTGATTCTATCATGTCTTTGTTATTTGTGATCTTGCATTCTCTCTGTTGTTAGTAGATATCTTGGCCGAGTAGGTGCTAGCAACTCCAAGAGGGAGTATTTATGCTCGATAGTGGGTTCATGCCTCTAGTAATCTGGGGAGTGACATAAATCTCTAAGGTACTAGATGTGTTATTGCCACTAGGGATAAAACAACAATCCTTTGTTCATAGAACAATCGTATTGTTTACTTTACATGCAATGCATAATGCAATTATCTGTTGCTTGCAACTTAATACTAGAGGGGGTTCAGATGATAACCCGAAGGTGGATTATTAGTCATATATGTAGTTGGATTACGGTCTATGTATAATTTTGTAATGCCCAATCAAATCTCGTAGGAGTCAAGATGATTAGTATATGCAGGTATGCTTTCTCGATGTTTATTAATTGCCCCGCTGTAATTTGTTCACCCAACATGTCATCTATCTTAAGGAGAACCACCACTAGTGAACTATGGACCTTGGTCCTTTCTTTTACCATCAATCTACAATTGTTTACTGCTTTCTGTTTACTTTCTGCAAGCTTTTACTTTTTTCCACACAATACGTTTAATCCTTTGTTTTCAGCAAAACCGGTGAGATTGACAACCTCACTGTAAGTTGGGGGCAAAGTTTTGTGGTTGTGTTGTGCATGATTCCAAGTTGGCAACAACACCTTGGAGGTATTTCCTTGCTCCTACTGGTTCGATAACCTTGGTTTCATTACTGAGTGAAACTTGCTGATGTGCTCATCATACCTTCCTCTTGGGTTTCCCCAACGAGCTCGAGATATCTTGGGCCATCAGTTTGGGATAAAACCCGAATTGTCTTTTCTTAAATTTTGGTATGCTATGCATAAGTAAAATGTTTACAACCAAAGTCGGATAAGCATGTCTTTGTAGGTTATCCCAAAGAATTTGTTGGGTATTCCTCCACAACACCGAATACAAAAGAGTTTGTCGCTTAGAACGTGAAGTTTCTTAAAGAAGGATTTTTCACAAAAGTTAAGTGTGAGGACAATAGAACTTTGATTAGGTTAATGAACCTAAGCAACATGTGCTAAGTAGCGCAGCGCCGGAAAGTGTCCCGGAGGCGACTAAAATGCTCATGGCTCCCGTGATTACAAAGGTTGTGATCTCGGAGATTAGAGTTCCTATTGAACCGTGTGGGTCGTTAAGAATCAAATAGTGAGATTTGATAAACAAGTTGTTATTGGTTTGACAATGATGAACCGACTACAAGCAAAGAAGCGATGATGGGCCCTGACTCCATAAAATGACTAGAAGTCATAGAATCCATGATAGCGTGCATACACGAGAAATCAAGTTTCTGAACTTGGAAGACCCTCCAAAAAGGCGTGAATCCTATCGGTCGTGGTTGGATCTATAAAGAAATGGACATGGATGTTTAACATGTATGAAATAGTCGACATGTCAGAAAGAAGTTTACGGCAATGTTCAAGGAGTTGACTATGACAAGATTTGATCTTTCATAGCGATATTTAGTCTTGACGGATTAATGTAGCAACCACTACAAATAATTTGGTGTATGGTAGTTGAACAAACAAAACAATGTTCTTCTAATAGAATGGTTACCTAGGACGTGTACAAGACATGGTCCGAAGGGTTTTGTTAATTCAAAGGGTGCTAAAAGGGCACACAAACTTCAATAGTTGAAGTGAGCATAGTGGAGTTGGAATCTTCACCATGATGAAAATGTTTAAGGAGTTTAAATTCACCGGAGATGATGAAGATGCTTGCATTTGCAAGAAATTAAGTGGGAGCACTGAGACAACCAATACATTATGCAGAGTACATATTGTTGATTGGAAATGATGTATCTTTTATTGACACAAGTTAAGAATTCAATTAAAATAGGATTCGATGAAAGACTTGGGTAAAACAAGAATATTTGGCATCAATTTCTATATGGATAGATTGAGGCGCTAATATGGTTGTGCCAGACGTACATATATGAGATATTGAAATGGTTCAATATGGAAACAACAAGAAAGGTTCTTGCTGCATGTAAAGGATTGTATCAAGATTCAAGTGTTTCAACACTTGGTGAGTAAAATCACATGAAGATTTTGATCGATTATACCGTGATATGTATATATCCAGATATGTCCTATGCTCTAAATGTTATGAGAACATACCAGAATGATTCATAAGATGATCATTGGACGATAGTAAAGATATTCTTATGAGCTTTGGAAGAACTAAGAATATATCATGTATAAGTGACAAATAGTTAAAGGTAGTTCATTGTAAAGTGTTACATTGATACTAGTTTTGTCACAAGATACAAATTAAAATTTATCTCAATTTAGACTATGGGTGGCACAATGTGATGGAAAGGATGTTCCATGATGGATTTGGATGAGTTCCAAAGTTGAGACATTGTGACGGATACTACAACAAAAGGCTAAGTATATGACTGCTATAGTAGCAGCAAAGGAGGGCATTTGTGTTAAGTAGTTTGTTATCAAACTAGGTGTGGTTCAAAGTGGGCAAATACTATGAAGATATATTGTATGAAAATAATATCAACATATTTTAACCCGAACGAACTAAAGGTCTCACCAAAGGACTAAATTTATACAATGCCATCTCATTTGAGAATGAGTAATGTGTAGAGACACAAAGACATGCAAATACACACGGACCTGAAACTGTCAGATCCGGAGAAACTCTTAACCACTAGCAATCACGTATATGCAACACCAGGAAGCCATAGGTGTTCAATACGCAAAGTTTTTCAAACTAGATTATTGACTCTAGTGCAAGTGGGAAACTGAAGGGAATATGCCCGAGAGGCAATAATAAAGTGGTTATTATCTTATTCCTTGTTTATGATAAATGTTTATTTTGCATGATATAATTGTATTAATTTGGAAACATTAATACATGTGTGTTTAATAAGCAAAAGGAAAGTTCCTAGTTATGCCTCTCTTA
This sequence comes from Avena eriantha, assembly GCA_910589775.1. NCBI lineage: Eukaryota > Viridiplantae > Streptophyta > Magnoliopsida > Poales > Poaceae > Avena > Avena eriantha. Next base: position 328,477,010 of record OU342744.1, read on the forward strand.
TAAACTAGCTCGTTGATTAACAAGATGATCAAGGTTTCCTGGTCATGGACATTGGATGTTGTTAATAACGAGGTAACAACATTAGTGGAATGATGTGATGAACATTCATCCGAAGTATAGCATTACGATCAAAGTCATTGTGTTTATATTGCTATAACAATTATACGAAGTAATCCTAGTCCTTAGACCATGAGATCATGTCAATCACTAACACTAGAAGAGTATCTTGATAACATCAAACATCACACCGTGAAAGGGTGATTATAAAGGTGGGTTCGGTGCTATGAAAGTGTTATGTAGAGGCTCATGGATCAAGAGTGGTATTTGTCCATCCCTATGATGGATAGGTATACTCTGGGCCCTCTCGGTGATATCACATTGGTTAGCTTGCAAGCAAGTGATGAGATCACTAGAATGTAATATCATGGGAACGAGAAAAGAGTACATGTCGGTAACGAGATCAAACTAGGTATGGAGATACCAATGATCGAATCTCACACATATAATATATCACGAGACAAAGGGATTTAGTTACGACGTTTAAGGTTCACACGATCACAAGAGTCATCATTGAATATGTGGGAGTCAGTACGGATCTCCAGGTCCAGCTGCTGATTATTGATCTGAGAGGGGTCTCAATCATGTCTGCATTATTCGTGAACCGTAGGGTGACACACTTAAGGGATACCGACACCATTTGGAGAAAATATGTTTCAGATAAAGATTTAAGAAAGCGCTGGAATTATTTCAATAGACACCGAAACTGTTTCGGGTGAAATTGCTGAAATTGGTTCTGCATGTAATATTGAAATGTTGTAGGGGGTTTTATGTGAATGTTTGTTAATTAAAGTAATTAACAAAATTTTGAATAAAATTAATAAAATAGTTTTATTAAATGAGAAAGCATTAAATTTGGAGAAATTTAATGCATTTAAAGTGGAGACTTTAATAGAGAATGTGAAGGGGCAAATTTATGTGGAGGGAGTTACCTCCACATGAATGAGGAGGTGAAAGTTCACCCCTTGGGCGCCGGCCATGGGGAGAGGCACCCCCTCCTCCTATAAAAGGCCCCCTCTCACACCTTCACACTCACACCTCCTTGTCGTCGGATTGAGGACAAGTACGCCATGAGGGGGTCCTCGAGGCGTGTGGAAGAGAGGGGTGTGAGACGTACGGTGTTCCGGGATGGTGAGCACACAAGTTTACCCAGGTTTGAATCCGCCAGCTTTGGAAGGATCCTACTCCTGTTAGCAATCTAGTAATACGGGAGAGCCAGAATATGGGTTACAATGGTTTCGCCTGTGCGAGTTGAGATTGTAGACTATTGAGGTGTTTCCCTAAAGGCTCTCCCTAGGACGACTTATATAGATATCCGGCCTAGGGTTTATAGGAGAGATCTATCCGGCTACGACTAAGAGTCGGTTACAGAGTACATATTGAACTACAAGTAACACTATGGGCCTAAGTCGGTAAGTCTTCTGGGCCTTCCCGTAGCCAGACTGGACTCCGTCTCTTCTCCCTGACTGGGCCGCCCGTGAAGCAAAGCTCTAACCCGAAGTGGGCCACCCTGGTCGGTGAGGAACTGTGAGGATACCCGGAAAGTATATCCCCAACAACAGCCCCCGGAAGTCACCAATATGCAAAGTCGGATTTATCATCGTCTAGCTTGATCTTCGGCTTGTAGAATCTTGAAGTGTTCCTAAAACTTGACAACACAAAATACGAACCGGCTCTTAAAAATAAGTCGGACCTATCAACAGGTTACTCGGATTTCCCAGCTTGATTTCAAACTAAGCCGGAATTTGGTCTCTAATGCCACCTGACACAAGTCATGGTCAAGTCACGTCATCTAACAGACATCCTATCAGCACGACCGTTGGTGGGTCCGCGGTTCGCGGAACCGAGGCGTCGTTTTAATGCGTATGTGGAGGTCGAGGCGATGTAATCATCGCGTGGGTCCTTCCCAGTTCCTTCCACGACGCGTGGCGGTTACACTGTAGCATTTGCACGAATCTTGGCGGCGGTTAGGTGGATATAAGGGGTGAGGATTCTCCTCCTCCTTTCTTCACCTGTTCCTTTGCCTTTTCCTCTCCTCCAAATCTCCCCCACGTGCACAGAGCTCCTCTGCTTTCCCCCCAAAACTCCCAGCGCCACCCATCTTAGGTCATCTGCCCGCAAAAGAAATGGCTTCTTCATCCTCTTCCGGCTTGGCGGCAGCGGCGGCGACGACGGAAGCGGCGGCGGAGAAGGAAAGCTTCCGCGGGGTCTGGATCCCCTGCGTTCTTGACGATGAGAAGCTCCGCGGCGTGGAGTCAGAAGGGCTCCTCCACGCCGGCGACTGGCGGAGCAGCTTCGGGGAAACCGTCCCCAACCTGCGCGCTGGTGAGTGGGTCCACTTCGACACCCACCTCGACAGAGGTTTGTCATTCCCTCCCTCGGAATTATTTTCCGAGGTGATTGACCATTATAGTGTTCAACTTCACCATCTTCCTCCCAACTCTCTTTTAGAGATGAGCGCTTACGCTTCTTTGTGTGAGGGATTTCTCGGCATTAGGCCGAGTTTGACCTTATTCTGGTATTACTTTCATGTTCGGAGAAATTCTATCACTGCCGATGTTCCTTATATCACCGGTACCATTAGTTTTTCACTTATACGCGAGCGCGCATATCCCAAAATCTTAGCTAGTGACTCGGTCAAATAGTGGCCAGCCACATTCTTTTATCACAAGGATATTCTGGCTCCTGACAAAGCTACTGCTTTGCCAGCTTTTGTCGACGGAGCTGCCATAACCCAACCGTCTTGGGATGAGGCTGCTCCGGCTCTCAGTGACGATCTTATCCTTGCTCAGAGGCGGGTTGAATATCTGATCAAACACAAAGGACTGAAGGGATCCGACTTGGTCCAATGCTGGGGGTCACACCGGATCCAGCCCCTTCAGTACCACGGAGACTGACTGATGCACTCCATCACGCCGTCCAAGAAAGACTCCCTCCGCATCAGCCCTAGAGCCTACACCACGCAAGGCTATATAAGCCAGATTAAATGGCTGATAAGGGAGCGGATCGAGAGGAGGATCCTGGAGGTTTCTCTGGATATGCATACGACGGAAAACCCCGTAGTGCCGGTAAGTTTATATCAACAAATATTTTTTCTTCTTTTCAGCTATATTTGTTGATAAGTTTATATCAACAAATACGACGGAAAACCCCGTAGTGACGGAAAACCCCACGCAAGGCTATATAAGCCAAATATTTTTTAAGTTATATTGCAATACTGATATGTTTTCTTCTTTTCAGCTTGCTGACCTCCCCGAGTCGGAAGTTGCTCCTCTCGAAGGATATCCTCCGGAGTTTTCTCAGGAGGCAGAACTGGTCCCATTGTCAGACATTGCGCTTAAGAAACGCAAGGCTCCAACAGTGGCTGTCGGCACAAAGGAGGTGCCCATCGTGAAGAGGTAATCTTTCAACACAATTTCCGCCTTTGTACCTTACTCGAATTATCTTCCGAGATGTAATGTTTTCAACTTTATCACATTCTCAGAGCTAAATAGCTCATCAGGGGCAAGGGGAAGGGAACTTCTTCAAAGCCCCTGCGACAAACGAAGCTTTCCATAGCTTCTCCTGCAGTGGCTCCTCCGACTCCTGCCCCCCAACCTTCCGCAAGGCTGGCGATCATTCCTTCTCTGGCTGTCGCAGAAGATCCAGCTCCTTCAATGGAGCCTGTGATCCTTGAATCACAAACTAACATCACCATGAGTGAGTCAGGTAAATATAAGGGTGAACCCTCTTCGGGTAATGATTCCTCGGCAGAGATCTTCGCCGAAAACCTTCTCAACAATCCGGGTATTGCCAAGTTTGGCTTGTCCCAGAAATCTGCGGAAGAGATCCAACGGCTGGCCAGGCAATGCCGGGAGAAAAGAAACTTATCTACCGAAAAAGAAGCACAAGAGGCAGAGGATATCAAGTACTCTGACCTTCTTGTACAAGTGCGTCTTCATGATGAGAGGATAAGGACCGGTGAGCTTCCAACAGCACCAGTGGTTCCTCTGACTCTCGCCGAGAAGGTCACTGTTGAAGTAAATGCGAGTTTGGATAAACTTACTCGCGAGCAATACGTAAGTCGGAATTCTAACTCTTGTTTTTCCCTCATTTCATATCATATCCTCTAGCCCCAAGCATGAAGTAGGATATATAATCCGGGTTAATGCTTCATTAGGATGCGAAAGAATGAACTAGTGTAGCCCTCAAGGCTCGTGCTGATATTAGTAAAAATATTAGCCCGAGTCTTTAGTAGACTTCTGACTTTGGGTATTCTGACTTACAGAAAGTATGTTCCTATAACCAGGATTTGTTGAAAAATGTCTGCGATAAGTGGAGAGAGATCAAGGCTCTCTAGCTTAAGAATGTTGAACTCAAAGTTTCCAAGGATGAAGCCGAAGGTAAACATTCCGAGACTCAAACCTTGCCTTTCATGTTTTCATAGTCGAATTTTCTTCTGAACTGTTGTTCTTTTTTGACTTATAGCGCTGGTAAAACAATCCTGCGCCATGATTGAAGAGGCCGAGAACCTCAAAACTTTAGTGGTGAAGAACAAGGAACTTCGGCAAGAGCTGGATAAGCTCAAAGCGGATCATGAGAAGAGCATAGCTCAAGTTCTCGAGTCCTCCTCCATGGCTACTGATGAGCGTGATCGCAAGATCGCTGCTCAAGATTAGAAAATCTTGGACCTCAATAACGAGTTGTGCAGAGAGAGGGACCTTTCCGAGGCACTCTGGGCTGAACTCCGGAGTCTTCAGGAAGAAAAGACCAAAGTTGACGATGTCATTTTCGATACGTTCCATCTGTCTGACTTGTCTATTTTCTTCGACTTCTTTCAATGTCGGATTTTCTAAACTTGTTTTGTGTACAGGTCCTCTGAACTTGACAGACTCCACCTCCGCCGAGCCCCGCACCCACCGGCTTACCCAAATCGGTGACCTGCTTCTTGACTTCCGCCAATCCCTTGAGGATATTGGCGAAGCTCTCAAGATTCAGAACATGCATAGCATGTCGGATTTTTAGGTGCGAGACAAGGTGAAGGAAATGCGGTAGCTCGTCTAGGATTGGAATATTTCCTACGCGCGATCCGCAGCACAGAACGCTCTCACCATGGTCATGAGCCACCATGGAAGCATGGAGATATGGCAAGTGACCAGAGGGTACTCTACAGTGGATGAAGATGGCCAGGAGCAGGACATTAAGGCCATTATGGACTCCTATGCCGGATATGGGTGTCATGTGGCTGATTTGACCAGCTACGATACTCCTTTCTTCAACTGCGTAGACACTCTGCCTCCGCCTCCAAATGAAACAACATAAGTTTTCGACGATGAACGCACCACCTCGGACGTGGACATCTCGGAACGATATCAAGGCAACATATCCAGCGAGCCGGCAGCTCCTTCATCTCCTCCTGCATCATAGATTGCCAGAAACATTTGTATTATCCTGAAAAAACATGATGCGTCTGTAAATATGAAGTACTATAATTTTGCTAGTGCTAAGCTTTTGATCTATTCAACACTTTTGTCCTTAAATTTTTGTGTGCCTGAAATGTTTTCATAAGCACTTTGAACTTTTTTCGCCTATACTTATTGTTTATCTGGCTTTCTGCCTCGTCCCTTTTGTGAGCCAGCTAAACCTTCTGCCTGGAAACTTTGCCGAGAAATGGAGCTCAATTGCTAAACCAGTTTAAACTCGGAAACAAAGCCGGCTTCCAGTACCAACAATTCACTACTCGGAAAATGCCCGCATCCAGCAATCAGACAAATAACCAAAGTAAAGACTAGAAACTTTAGAATTTTACCCGAGGGTAGTAGTTTTAGAATCAGAAATCTAAACCAGAATGAAGATGAGCATAAAGTACTTTCAAGAATTCTGGGATTTTTGACTATGACATGATCATTCGGAAATAAGATGGTAAAAACTTCTCAGAAAAACTTGAGGGAACCAAAACTTTCATTTCTCACAGAACATGTACATATATATGATTACAAAGAAGGATAAACTAAGAATAAAAGGGACGTAGCTAAGCAATATTCCACGGTATGTCTAACTCATCTGGATTTGTACTGCCTCCAGCTCTCTTTCTCTTCTTAGTAGCATGTCTTTCTTTGACTGGCCTCATGTCAGTTAAGTAATACGAACCATTGTGCAATACTCGACTAACTAAAAAGGGCCCTTCCCATACCGAGGAAAGTTTGTGCTTTCTTTGCAGCACAAGCCAGAGAACCAAATCGCCTTTATTGAAAGATCTGTTTCTGACTCTCTGGCTATGATACTTGCGTAACTTCTGCTGATAGGTTGTTGATCTCATTTCAGCAACGACGCGAACTTCTTCGACTAAGTCAAGATCATTTTGTCGAGAAATCTCGGCATCCTCTTCTATATACGCGGCCACTCTAGGAGAAGTGTGAATCAAATCACTAGGAAGAACTGCTTCTACGCCATAGACCAAGAAGAAAGGTGTGTATCCGGTTGACCTGTTCGGAGTTGTTCGTAAACTCCATATTATAGAGGGTAATTCCTCTGCCCAAGCCCCCGCAGCACGTCGTAATGGTGCTTCTAGTCTCGGTTTTAGGCCTTGCAGGATTAAACCATTTGCTCTTTCGACTTGTTCGTTAGCCTGTGGATGTGCGACTGACGCAATGTTAAGCCGAATATTTTGCTCGTTGCAGAATTTGGCCAATTCTCCCATAGAAAAGTTACTCCCGTTGTCCGTGATAATGCTATGTGGATAACCATACCGGATTATAACATCCTCGACAAATCTTTTGGCTGTTGCTCCATCACAACTAGTGATAGGTTTAGCCTCAATCCATTTGGTGAATTTATCCACCATCACTAAGAGATGAGTAAATCCACTTGGAGCTCGTTTAAATGGTCCTACCATATCAAGCCCCCTGACCCCAAAATGCCATGTTATAGGTATTGTTCGCAACTGATCAGCCGGAACATGAGCTTGTTTGGCGTACTTTTGGCAGCCTTTAGACGTCTTGACTAATCCTTCGGCATCTGCCTGAGCTGTAAGCCAGAAAAATCCGTGTCTAAAAGCTTTTGCCACTAAAGATTTGGCTGCAGCATGGTGACCACACTCGCCTTCGTGGATTTCTCTTAAGATTTCCACTCCTTCTTCCAGACACACGCAGCACTGAAAAACCCTAGAAACACTCCGCTTATAGAGCTCACCTTTAACTATAGTATAAGCTTTTGCTCGTCGGATGATCTGCCGGCTCAGAACCTCGTCTTCGGGTAATTTTCCATCTACCAGATAATCAAGGTCGGGTTGGGTCCAACTGGGAATTACAGCTAGGACCGCTATTAGAGGTGAGTCGGATTTGGTCGGATATTCCTCATCTACTCCCTTTATTGAGAGAACTTTGAGGTGCTCTAGAAAAGCGCAATCCAGGACCTCTTTCCGCGCAGAGCCTATCCGAGATAGTGCATCTGCTTCCTCGTTTTCTGCTCGAGGGATGTGTTGAACCTCAAACCCTTTGAACGATTTAGATAGATCATCCATGACAGCTTTATACGCTGCCATTTGTTTATTTGCATTACAAATATCCGACACTTGTTGAGCAACAAGATCCGAATCTCCGTAACACATCAAACGTCGGATGCCAATATCCTTAGCAATCTGGATTCCATGTCGCAGTGCTTCATATTCAGCAATGTTATTTATTGATGTGACGTGGATCTGCAACACGTATAGAAGTTTATCTCCTTGGGGTGATTTGAGCACCACGACAGCCCCCGAGCCCCCTCGAGCCTTAGACCCATCAAAGTAGAGGGTCTAGTATTCCGACTGAGGGAGGGTCATGTTCTCCTTCGTCTCTGTCCAATCAGTGACAAAGTCAGCAAGGATCTGGGATTTGATTGCTGTCCGAGATTTATACTCAATATCAAAAGCTGAAAGCTCTATTCCCCATTTGGCGACACGTCCTGTGGGGTCACTGTTATTGATTATATCTCTCATGGGAGCTGTGCTCACCACGGTGATTGGATGCTCCTAAAAATAATGCCGTAACTTACGAGATGCTAGAAAAACACCGTAAGCCAACTTTTGATAGTGCGGATATCGCTGTTTTGATTCTGTCGGGACCTCGCTGACAAAGTAAGTCGGACGCTGCACCAGGTGTTCATGATTTTCCTCCGGTCTCCCCACTACCATGACGATACTAATGACCTTGTTTGTCGCAGCAAGATAAAGAACCATCGGTTCCTGTGGTTCCGGCGCAGCAAGGATAGGAGCAGATGAGAGTACTTTCTTCAGGTCTTGTAGTGTAGCTTTAGCTTCGTCAGTCCAAACAAAATCCTTGGTCTTTTTTAGGAATTTATATAATGGTGCGGCTCTTTCTCCAAGCTGGCTTACAAACCGACCGACTGCAGCAATGCAACCAGTTAGTCTTTGTACGTCCTTTAGGCGAGTTGGCCTAAAAATATTGAGTATAGCCTTGATTTTGTCCCGGTTTACCTCTATGCCTCTTTGAGACACGATGAAACCTAACAATTTTCTGGCTGGTATTCCAAAGAAACATTTCTTCAGGTTAAGCATGATGTTGTATTTTCATAGATTGGTGAATGTTTCCTCCAAATCGGAAATTAGCATTTCCTTCTTTTTGGACATCACCGCTATATCATCCATGTATGCGTGTACATTGCGTCCGAATTGGTCATGGGTTCAACGCTGCATCGTGCACTGGTACGGAGCTCCTACGTTTTTCTGCCCAAAGGGCATTGTAACAAAACAGAAGGTTCCGAAAGGGGTTATGAATGAAGTTTTGACTTTGTTAGATTCCTTCATCCGGATTTGGTGATAACCGGAATATGCGCCGAGAAAATAGAGGAGTTCCGAGCCTGCCATAGAATCGATAACTTGATCAATTCTAGGCAGAGCGAACGGATCTTTTGGGCAAGCCTTGTTCAAGGCAGTATAATCAACACACATCCTTAAATGAGTGGTGTCCTTTTTAGGGACCATTACAGGATTGGCCGACCACTCAGTGTGGATGACCTCAGGATTGGCCGACCACTCAGTCGTGCTAGCTCCTTAGCTATTGCCTTACGCTTTTCATCGCTGAAACGTCGTAAGAACTGGTTGACGGGTTTAGCGTTCAGGTTTACATTTAAAGAGTGCTTGGCAAGTTCCCTAGGTACTCCGGTCATATCAGATGGCTGCCATGCGAAGATATCTTGATTTGCTTGGAGGAACTTGACGAGCACACTTTCCTATGCGCTACCTAGGCCTACGCCTATCTAGGTCACCTTGGAGGGGTCATCATCCTTCAACGGCGTCTTCTTCGTCTCTTCTGATGCCTTGAACTCCGGATTTGGCTTTGTCACCTCCTTCTTCGTTGCGGTCATCTCAGACGGATCTATGCTCTTCTTGATCTCCTGATACTCCTGGGCATGCAGCACGGCTTCGACAAAGGTGGCATTTCCATCCTCGCACTCTCGTGCTTTCTTTGGGTCTCCCCTGATGGTGATCACGCCGTTGGTACCTGGAATTTTCATCATATTGTAAATGTAACACGGACGAGCCATAAAAGCCCAGTAAGCCGGATGTCCGAATATAGCGTGGTATGTGCTCTTGAATGGGACCACTTCGAAGGAAAGTGCCTCCGTCTGATAGTTCTTTGGAGTTCCAAAGGTAACATCCAAAGTGATCTCTCCCAGGGAATTGGCTTGTCTTCCTGGGACAACTCCGTGAAAGATCACAGAGCTATGGTTTAGCTGGGTCTCCGAGATCTTCATCCGGCATAGCATTTCGACATAGAGAATATTGATGCTACTGCCGCCGTCCATGAGGGTCTTGGAGAAACCATAACCGTCAATAAGTGGATTGACGATTAAGGCGTATTTTCCTCGCCTGTGCAAATTAGGCGGATGATCAGCGCGGTCAAATGTGATTGCCACTTCCGACCAGTCCAAGAATTGGGGGACAACCGGAACTGTTGCATTGAGATCGTGTAGAACTACTTTCTTGACCTTTGCTGGTTGAGATCCGAGGAAGGTAACATAAGTGTCTTTCTTGGTCGGAAATTTTTTCTTTCCTTCCGGCTTGGGATTTGAAGCATCAGCTTCCTCCATGTCGGAATCTTCCTTGGTCTCTTTTTCTTTTTCGGGATTCTTCTTTACCTTCTTCCGCTTAGCTTTGTAGCCCGTGGTGTCATCTCTTTTGATGTCGTCATTGAAACGACATTCTGTGTTGGTGTGGGATGAGCCCCCATTGGCGTCTAGGTGATGCACACATGGGTTATTGGCAATGTCGGCCCAAGAGTAGGTTTTGCCTGGTTGCTGGTCTCCTCTACCTTGGACTCTTGAAGTTCCACACCCACGCCCGTGGCCTCCGCCGGGTCCTCCTCGTCCTCCAGACCCAAAAGTACCAATGACCATTGCCGTTTCCGCTTTGGGTTTTTCTTCCGAGGTATTTTTGCGCTTCTGAGCCTGTTGCTTTGGTTGTTTTGCCGACTGTGGCACAGCTAGGGCATTGAGTAATCCCTCTGCATCATCGTCGGTATCTGCATACTTGCTCGCTGTTTCTATCATCTCTCCCAAATTGGTGACCTTGTCACACTTCAAGCGATGGCGCAGTAGACCAATTGGGGGACCTACGATGAAAGCTTCAATCGCAGTTTGATCATTTACTCCTTCGCAGGAGTTCTTGGTGTCGATCCATCATCCGAGGTAATCCCGAAAAGTTTCTCCGGCCTTCTGGGTGCAAGGCTGTAGGTCTCCGACCGTACAGGGCCTCCGATATGTGCCTTCGAAATTCCGAAAGAACGCACTTTGCATGTCATACCAGTTGCGGATGGTGTTCTCCGGAAGTTCATTAAGCCATGATCATGCCGTCTTCCGCAACATAAGTGGGAGATATCGGGTCACGACCAGGCTGTTTCCGCCTTTGGTGATGCAGCAAGCTTGGAAAAAATCCTGTAGCCAGGTATCTGGCTGAGCAATGCCGTCGTAGGCTTGGATATGTCTTGAGATAGCAAATCCTTCCGGGAATCTTGTAGCTCTGATGCATGGTCCGAAGCACTTTGGGCCCATGTAGATATCATCGTTTTTCTAGCGCCGCGCCTCTTTGTTGGAATTGATCCTGTGCCTCGCGTCGTTCGGGGATAGAGATCGTCCCAAATGTCGGCTGCGGCTGCGGTGCCTTGGAGCCGGACTTCGGCTTCTGCCACCACCTCCTCCGCCACGTCGTCCTCCTTGTCCCCCTTGAGAGCTGTTGTGATGACTACTTGGTGGAGAGGGTGGGGCAGCTGGATTATTTCCGATTGTTCGCCGGCCTCCGTTCGAAGCATCCTTATTCCGGTTCCGGGGAGGGTCTTCACTACGACCAGCCCCCTACCGGCTTGTCTCGGCATGGTTTCCGTCGTTCCTTCGTCCATTGTTCCCACTACGATGAGGCTCAGCCGGACGGCTTGTACGTCTAGGAGGTGGCATTTTTTGACGATCCTCCTCCCGACGTTTCTCTTTATCTTCTCCCCTTCGATCATTCGACTCTCGTCAGGGAGGGTTCCTCGGATACAGTGCAGCAATAGCATCTTGCTCGGCCACTGGAGCGACGTTGCTCCAGTCACGCGCAGTTCTGTGATGCTGTCTTGACGATCCGGTTCTAGAGTAGTTGTCTTCCCGTCGGTCGGAACGGTGATGCTGTTCCAGAACATGCTGGCGCCTTATATCATTCCAGGCTGAGTCCATGTGACATTGGTCGGATTTGGAGACCAGTTTTCCACTTCCGTATTTCGCAGCCATTTGTTGCTCCAGACCCTTGGTGAGTAGCTTGATGCCCAATCGAACCTGTTCTGGGCCTGGGTTATTTGACAGAATATCTCGTGCAGCAACATTGTTCTGTACCGGTGTCGGATACACCAGATCTCCTTTGCTGTAAAGACGAGGCATACCTAGATCTCCTTCAAAGAAAACCCTATTTACTTCCCGAAATTTACTGTTACCTGTGTAACATTTCCGTGTCTTCTGATGCAACCGAGACATGTAATCCTTAGTTGCCATGCGTTTCTTTTCCCCCTCGATGTTTTTAGCTTCATCGAGGAGTTGTTGACGGCGCGCTTCTAGGGCTTGGGCCCTTTTGTCCAGCTCTTCAGCAGTAAGTTCTGCAGCTGTAGGGATAGGTGTGGTTAGTGCAGCATCGATGAGTTTACGCGCACCTTCAGTGATCACGTGTCCATCCACCGATTCTTCTTTTTTCGGCTCGTCTAGGATAAGTGTTCCATCCAAGTCTTCCTCATATTCCTCGGCAATCACCTCCTCTGTCAGAGGGTCTTTTGCCGGGGTCTTGTTCTTCTTGTTGTTCTTCTTTGCCTTCTTGGCAGCGCCGGAAGCAAAGACGGCTTTGTGTCCGTTTCCCGGAGTCAAGCTCTGATCGGTACTTTTGGACATATGGACTTCGGGATTATCTCTAACTTCCATGTCATCCGCCGCTTTGGGAGAGTGATCCCCGGATCCTTCATCCATGGCTTCTCCTTCTTCTACAGCTTTGGACTTATACTCCTCTTCATATTCCGCGGAGAACTTTCGGAAATCCGCTGACGTCATCGATTCATTCGAAGATGCGGGTACGTCGACGTTTGTTCCAATTGCCTCCAGCACAGAGTCGGTGTTTTCAACAGCACCGGTAGAGCCGGATCCGGATCCCACATATCCGATGAAGTGCGACGCGTGCTTCTTGAGGTACCTGCGGCTCTCGCGATCAACCATGTCGAAACTTTTGATGGTCTCAAGAATTGCATTTGCGCTTGCATCTTCATACATCGCAGTGTGTACCTTAGGAAAGTCTTGTCTGTCCCGGCGTCACTAGAGCCGGAATTAGTGTCGTTGATGAGCTCCTCCTGGTTTTTGACTTCCGCAGGTGGGTCGATCTGGGATCTGGATTCTCCAAGGAGATCCACTCCAGATTCGATTTTGACCACTAGGTCTTCCTCAGGCTCGGATTTCTCCACTATCTCCGCAACTGGTGCGGGCTGGGTGGGGTTAGGGTTTTCTGAGATCCGGAACTCTGCCGCCTCCACGGACAAAGGGGACCCAGGAGATTCTTCTGCCTCTATCATCATCGCTGGGGTGGGTTGGGCAGGCTCAGCGAAATCGATGTAAACATCGATCTCGCCAAAAGACATGATTGTGTAGGCAGTCACGGCCTCCCTAGCCAAAATCCAAGTCTCGTTGAGAACGATGAGAGGGACGTCGCTGGTGTAGAGGATGCGACCGACGGCGATGGTCTCGCCGATTCCGATTCTTGCAGATTCCGCTCGGAATGCAGATCCGAAGCTCACTTGCCCCACGGTGGGCGCCAACTGTCATCGGATTGAGGACAAGTACGCCATGAGGGGTCCTCGAGGCGTGCGGAAGAGAGGGGTGTGAGACGTACGGTATTCCAGGATGGTGATCACACAAGTTTCCCTAGGTTCGAATCCACCGGCTTTGGATGGATCCTACTCCGGCTAGCAATCCAGTAATACGGCAGAGCCGGAATGTGGGTTACAAGGGTTTCGCCTGTGCGAGTTGAGATTGTAGACTATTGAGGTGTTGCCCTAAAGGCTCTCCCTAGGAAGGCTTATATAGATTTCTGTCCTAGGGTTTACAGGAGAGATATATCTGGCTACGACTAAGAGTCGGTTACGGAGTACATCTTGAAATACAAGTAACACTATGGGCCTAAGTCTGTAAGTCTTCTGGGCCTTCTCGTAGCCGGACTGGACTCCGTTTCTTCTCCCTGACTGGGCCACCCGTGAAGCAAAGCTCTAACCCGAAGTGGGCCACCCTGGTCGGTGAGGAACTGTGAGGATACCCGGAAAGTATATCCCCAACACTCCTCGTGAAGGATCTCTTTCCCCCTCTAGTATTTTTCCCCCATGGTCTCGGATTAGCGAGATACATGTTCCCGATGGCTTTATCTGGAAAGGAGTTGCTGCTTCCGCTGCTTTGCTAGAGCGAGGGACGGAGGTTGTCGGGGTACCGAACGTGTGTGCGATCACGGATGCACCGCTGCTTTGCGGTGCTGGACTTGGTGGTGGTGGATCTGATGGACGTGCTGGAGCTGGACTTGCTGGACTTCATCACGATCTTGAGATCGGCAAGTGTACGACTACATCATCCACGAGTTCCATCTCGTTAACAAATCTTTGTTGTCTTCGAGGGTATGTTCTCTATGGATGTATATCCACCTGTTGCTTATATCTAATAGATAGATCTTGGCTTATAATAGTTCCCATCGTAGGAAATTTTTTGTTTTCTATGTTGCGAACCCTTCAGAAAGTTCATGCTTATAAGTGGTATAAAAGGACTCTTGTTTTGACTGTGGCCTAGACTTTATCATGTCATGTTTGATATTGCTTTAGCTTTATGCTTAGTGATTATTAGTATATCATGACTTTTTCCAAACAATTGAGATTGCTTAATGTGCCTTGAAAGAATCATGCGTTATTTTAGCATACAAAAGCAAAATATTATGGTATTATCCTTTGATGCTTTATTTGGGTTGACTTGGCGCATGATTACACCATGTTAAGACTATACCAGTCACCATAGCCTCTATGATCATTTAGTTTTCGACTTGTAATATCACTTTATACTTTAATTAATAATGTTTTGTCGCTTTGCATGATTATGGCCATTATTGCTCTCTTAGTTGGTCGCTCCCGGTCTTTTGCTAGCCTCCACATGTACCAAGTATGAGTTCCACTCATGCATCCAACTCCAAATAAAACCAAGTTATTCCAAAGAGTCCACCATACCTACCTATTAGCATTATTGCTATTCCAAGTATATTCATGTTTTTATCTACCTTCCGAATTAAACTTATTATGTGAAAATTAGTGATTAAAGCTCGCACAAACTTGATGGCACACTTTACTTTTCTTGCACTTTATAAACTTGAATCATTGTGCCCATTTATGTTGCGTATATGTTGCGCTTTATAAGTTGTGAATTAGGAGAACCATGTTACCATGGGGAACGCTTTCAACATTGCACATTATTTACTTGATATCATGTTCTTTTGCTTATGGATCCAGACAGTGTGAAGTAAAAGGGGAGCTTGTAAGCTCATGGAGTTTGTATATGTGTTACATAAAAGCATGGGCGTCTAGCCTAAGCCATGCCTAATCATGGTGGAAACTTGCAGCATAACCATAGTGAGCAATCTGTGAAGCATCCTCAATAAAAACCTATGCAAATAGCAAATAAAAAGATCGCTGAGATGCTCATTGTCTGTTGCCTTGTCATTTTGATATGGGATAGCTCCTGTACCATGGGGAAAGGGGTACCCCGTTGGTGGTTCTCTATGATACACATGTACTTACAATGACAAGAACTTACTCATGACTAAAGTTGAGTAGCATGAGGTTCGGTACTCGTAAGCAAGGGGCATGAGATTTTCAACTTATAACTTGTCAAGCATATCCTCATATTTGTTCACTTTAACCTTAACAACCTAAAGATTCTGAAAGCTAATAAGTACCATAATTTCTGGAAGCTCTTTATGAAGCTTGAATCCCTGTTTCCTTCTATGAAGAGCCTTTCTTTTACTTTTATGTTAAGTTTCCATCTTCTATCTTTATGCACCTATTAAGAGAGCATAGTGGTCATTCTTAGATTAATGTGCATTGTCCCAAAACTTGTTGATTGATTCATAACTTTGATATTGCTTGTTCTTAAATTATTTGTATCTAGTCACCCTTATGGACTTTGAAGGTGTCCTAGGCATTTATGTTTTGCTAACCATGAGGGACAAGCTGAATACCATTCTCATTATGTTTTCTATATGTGAAACAAACAAACGTCTTTCAAAGCATTATTATTCATGAATCTTTTGTTTGTACCTTTTCATGTTACAACATAGTTGTTATGTCTTATTGTTAGAACTATATCTTTCATATCTATGTTAGAGTACTATGATCCCAGCTATCAATGTTTTACAAATACCTTGATCAAGATTTTGATAGTGCATGTCACCTCAAAAATTATTCTTTTTATCACTTACCTACTCGAGGACGAGCAAGAGTTAAGCTTGGAGATGTTGATACATGGTAAACATATCTATAATTTTTGATGTTCCATGCTTGTTTAGTGTCTACTTTCTTATGTTTAGTTCATACTTTGAGGTATTTTTATACATTTTCTGGAACTAACCTATTAACAGCATGCCACAGTGCCACTTGCCTGTTTTATGCTGTTTTTGGTTTCAGAAAAGCTAGTAAGGAAATATTCTCGGAATTGGACCGGACAAAAGCCAAAGTATATATTTTACCCAAAGCAACACGGAGTCCGGAGGGTAGCCGAAGTAGGGCCACGAGGCAGCCACACCCTAGGGTGGCGCGACCAACCCTAGGCGCACCACCACCTGGTGTGGGCCCCTCGTGCCTCCACCGACCTTGTCCCTTCGCCTATAAAAGCCTCTCGGGACGAAAACCCTATGTACTCGATAAAAGACCCAATCAAAAATCCATGGAAGAGTTTGTAGCCGCTGCCATCTCGATCCCTAGATCGGGGGGATCTGAAGCTCTTCTCGGCACCCTGCCAGAGGGGAGAGATCGCCCTAGAGGCCTTCTTCATCACCATGACTGCCTCCGGTGTGATGTGTGAGTAGTTCATCCCTGGACTACGGGTCCATGTAGTAGCTAGATGGTTGGTTCTCCTCCTTTGTGCTATCATGTTTAGATCTTGTGAGCTCCGTTCATGATCAAGATCATCTATTTGTAATCTTACATGTTGTGTTTGCGGGGATCCGATGGATATTGAGATGCTATTTCAGATTGATTATTTATTCTATCATGTATATGTTATTTGTGATCTTGCATGCTTTCCGTTGTTAGTAGCTATCTTGGCCAAGTAGATGCTTGCAACTCCAAGAGGGACTATTATGCTCGATAGTGGGTTCATGCCTCTAGTAATCTGGGAAGTGATAGGAATCTCTAAGGTACTAGATGTGCTATTGCTACTAGGGAGAAAACAACAATCCCTTGTCCATAGGGCAATCGTATTGTTTACTTTACACACTTTGCTTAATGCAATTATCTGTTGCTTGCAACTTAATATCGGAGAGGGTTCGGATGATAACCTGAAGGTGGATTATTAGTCATAGATGCAGTTGGATTACGGTCTATGTATAATGTTATAATGCCCAATCAAATGTCATAGGAGTCAAGATGATTAGTATATGCATGGTATGCTTTCTCAAATCTGTCAATTGCCCCGCTGTAATTTGTTCACCCAACATGTTATTTATCTTAAGGAGAATCACCTCTAGTGAACTATGGACCCCGGTCCATTCTTTTACCATTGATATACCATCAACTATTTACTGTTTACTATTTACATTCTGCAAGCAATTACTATCTTTCACACAATACGTTTAATCCTTTGTTTTTAGCAAAACCGGTGAGATTGACAACCTCACTGTAAGTTGGGGCAAAGTTCTGTGGTTGTGTTGTGCAGGATTCCAAGTTGGTAGCAACACCTTGGGATTGTTTCCTTCCTCCTACTGGTTTGAGAACCTTGGTTTCATAACTGAGGGAAACTTGCTGCTATGCTCATCATACCTTCCTTTTGGGGTTTCCAGCGAGCTCAACGTATCCTGAGCCATCATGGCCCATGTAGGCATCCCATGTAGCCTAATAAATTCTGAAATCTCAAGACTCATCTACTATGGCATCTTGGGAGATATGTGTGAGACAAAATTTAGTCCCACGTTGCTAGTTGGGAGGGAGTTGGAGCAGCTTATAAGATTAGATGTTCCACTCCAACTAAGTGAGTAAGAAAAGAAGGAGTACATGCGCACTCCTCCTCCTCCACCGCCCTCCTCGCCCGCATGCCCAAAGCGTTTCGCGAATCAAGTTAAACAATTGTTTTGTGGAAGACTAAAAATTATACATGGTGCACCAACTGTTTGGGTACGTGTCAACCACCACGTAGCGGATCACCTGGGAGGCTAGAGACAGACAAAAAGAATCTAGATATTACTTGTTATTTCTTTGTCTATCTCGTCCTTGTTCATTTTGTTACACTACTCTCTAACTTCCCCATCCTGGCGGCTGTGTGCACGGCCGTTCGGTAGAGCAGGCTTTCGAAACCCCATCCATCGAGGTCCTGCACCGGGAGACAGATGATAAGGTTACTGAGGAGCGTCTCGGCACAACTACTTGTCTCCGTACGTGTTCTTGTTCCTTTACTGATCCGGTAACCGACGATCTCAACAACACCATGGGTGACAACACCAATGACCATGCTACTATTGTGGTGATAGCCTTCTCCGTAAACGTGTATGTGCTATTGTACTTTTTGTTTGCGCTCGTTTCTGCTAGATTTACAAATCTACTAGATGTTTTTACATCCTTACATGATGATGATTTTACTAATTAATCTCATATGAAAATTGCTTAATAATACTACAACACGGATGTCGGGCTCTAGGGCTTATAGACCCCGAGGCAAATGCCTAATCGTCACGCTCGCGCTGACATATCAAAAAAATCCATCAGAGATAACTGCGACGGGAAAAGTGTACCGGCGACACTTTTTTGGTTCGGCACAACATCATCTGTCTGCGCTTCCCTGGTACCACAGAGGATTCCCCTCGGTACATTACATACGATAGCGGAATTTTATTAGCGTGTACAAGGGTGAGGTGCGAAGCATTACTATATCGTGTTTGGTACCTTACAATGGCGTAATAGTTAATGACAATTAGTGATTAACTAATATGTCTTCTCTACTAAATTCAAAATGTATTAAATATTCATTAATATATAGAACTATATTTATTAACACAATAAAGCAGATTACACGCATTTATATGATCCTAAATTAACGATTTCAATTGGTACTAATATTACAACGCAAGCTGTTGCATGTTGTAGACCAATTTTATTTTCTAGGGCAAATTTTAAGATTTTTTTATCTTCAACCTATCTACTTTTGTATTTCTCTTATGTGGATGTTTGATATCAACCACTCTTAACTCCTGCCGCATTTTTTCTTATTATTTCCTTTTCTTATACATTTTTTTTATGTCTTCCTTCAACTGCTTGTTTTTTCCTTTCTAAAACGAGCAACATATCTTCGGTAGAGCTCAAACGATCCTTCAAAAAAGGCAAATAGATCAAATCAGAATCATTGAAATCCCAATCAGCAAGAACACCAAAATAGATAAGTAGACGGATCCTAACCATATTCTCCATCAAGGACATACAAATCTGGCTTGTGATCTTATGGGTGGCGAGACAGACAGATCCAACTCGATATCTGCTCGATATCTCATAGGGAGAGGCGGGACGAACAGATCTGGCTCGAGATCTCATGGGAAGGCAAGACGGACAGATCCGACTCAAGATCTCATGGGATGTGGCACGAGGGATAGGTCTGTTAAGTGCAGATGCGTGTCGGCTGGACGTTGGCGGCTCAGAAAGAGTGAGGCTTTGCTGAAATGTGTTAGGGTTGTGCGTGAACTAGAGGTGGGTGATGGATTGTTGGGGATATATGGAGAGCATTCGTGGGCCTTGTAGGCTTGCTGGATCTTTTAGCCTTATACCCGAAAAGGCGACATTAAACAACATAGATATTACTTATTACAGATTTGGCAAAGTAGTCGATGCAAATCAACAATACATCTTTTGTAGTAAAATATCACAAATATACATACACAGTAAGCAACACTGGTATTATTTATTAGATATGCTGAACTATGTTGGTTAGTTCACTCCTAATCGATAGTATATTTTGGACAATATTGCTGCACTCCTCCTTAATTTCGCTGAGATCTTTCTTAATATCGCTCAGATCTTTCTTCTCAGTACGTCTTTTCTTACACACTTTTTCTCACCGGGCGTTCAAATCTTCGGTCACTTTTACTTCGCACCACGGATGAATTGAAGTGCGCTGAAGTATTATCGATTCTTCATCAACCCATGCCATGTAATCGCAGGTCGTGTTCTCATGACCGCATGCACAGAACTTGCTGTAGGGGAACGGGTAGGCTACACTAGCGTAAAATCAAAATTTTCTACCGTGTCAACTAGGAATACTATTGTCATAGATCACGGGATTACCGCTAGACGCGCAGGTGCGGAACTCGATGAAGCACGTCGCGGCCGTGTAGATGTTCTAGGTCTCCTCCTCCTCCTTGTCCCACGAGCAGCTCCCCTTTGCGCGGCTCGTCCAAGTGCTATAGATACAACACCTCCGAGGTATCCACATGTCCGGAGTGGAAGCCGTCACACGCCAGACTGCTAGGTCTGCACGTACAACACAGGCGGAAGAGGAGTGGCGGCTGGGTGGAATGCTCAACCCTATTCATCTGCCTCACTCTCTCTTATATAGGCATCCCTGGTGGGCTTCTACATTAGTAGCCCATTAGCAGCCTAAGCCTGGTATAATTCAGATCCAATCCTTATTAGGCTTCCAGCCCCTAAAGTGTGTGACCCTATAGGTTCATACACGTATAGACATGACACGAGTACACTTACTCCGTCAATAGTTGGTAGCGGCCTCTAGCAAGACGTCCCAACTCCTAAACGCATATAAAGATCATTCGGACAAACCATCACAAGGTTGAGTACATGTCTTTCCCTTTGCCTCACGATATTTGGTCTAGCTCCAAGCTGACCTCTCTTTCTCGATACTGTGATTCGGAATCTCTTTACTAGGTTAACTCTTAACCATATGTAACACGGCCATGCATTCCTGGATCCGATCACTCGAGGGGCCTAGAGATATCTCTCTCAAGTAGAGAGGGGCAAATCCTATCTTGATTGACCGATGCCTTGCAGCATGTATCAGGACAAACCCAAAAGCTACCTTCCTAACTACCTAGTTACGGAGTAGTGTTTGATAGCCCCAAAGTAGGTCGATCCACATCTCAAGTACATGCGACAATCTCAAGTCTAAACAAAACGTACACGATGTGTAGAGAGAGCTACAAGTATTATTGCCAGTCTCATGTTGGGTCAGTCCAACCCCATGTTCATAACATGTGTCCACATCATTGGTTTGACATCTCCATGTCTATGACTTGCGAAATATAGTCATCAACCAATCGATGTGCTAGTATAATATTCACGTGTGTCCTCACATGAACTCCGACTAGGGACAACTATTAGATAATTATATAAGTAAAGAGTTTCACAAACAATTCACATAATTGCCAATCAATACAAGTTGCCTGATATATGTATATTCAAGGAACATTATAAAAACTCATGGATACACATGAAATACAATCATCTCTCTGATTGCCTCTAGGGCATATTTCCTTCACTTGCGGCCAGTGTCCTTCGGCCTCGTCGTATCGCACATCACATAGTGACGCGGTGGTAAACCACACTTGCAACTTTGGTCCGTCTGCGAGTCGAATCCATTCAAATCTGGGTCATAGATAGTCTCAGGTACACTAGGATGGATCTTTGAAAGAAAAACAGCCATGTATACATGTGTTAGATCAAAAAATCTCCAAATGCATATGAAATTGAGATAACCCCAAATCAGATCACGGCCAAACAAACACCAAGCGTGGTGTGATTAAATCGAAATTATTAAGCATATATAATCAATGCACGTACTGACATCTCACAATCGAGATCTCTACCTGACATCCGCTAAAGCTATCTCTAGGTGCCTCCACAGTCTCTGTTGCCGTCTCTCGCAAGCTGAAGATTCATCCCAAGAAAGGTTTCGAAGAGGAGAGCCAGATATAAAGACAAAACTAAGCTAGGTGGTGGACCAGGCAAGTCATCCACACCGATCAAACCAATCACCGGGATGCACTTGATTGTTCTCCGCTATAGAACCGGCAGTTAATAGCGCTTGCAAATGGCGGCACACAGTGCAATGCCTGCATCCATCTACTCTGGCATTACAACGCATCGACCTATTTCAACACCTACCACGACATTAAAATCCATATGTATCATGTCTGCCACGACATATATGTAGCCTCCGCGGAAAAATGATGCACGATTGCTCATCGGCCAGGTAACCATGCAGATAATTTTCGTTTGGGGCATCCAAAAAAATATCGTGCACGGGGTATTTTTTAGTGTAACGTGAACTAAATAATATCCTTACGGACAACTAAACATGTCTTTTTTTTAGATAAACATGTCTTTATTGTCTCAAAGCAAAGCGATCCAAGCCCGTAGTTTGAGTAGTGCAGCCAATAGAGCGTGACAAATAAAACGGACACATACGCGAGTGAAGTTTTTTTTTGAGAGCAACCACATATTTCATTAATCGAAAATCAAGTTACATGGAGTAACACATGTGGACACTAAAAGACAGACCGGGATAAAATGATTATCCTGAAAATTATGCAGATAAAATCCTAAGAGACCGAGAAATATAAAACGATCCCTAGGGTTTTCCGCAACCACCAAAGCCAGCGGCCGCCGCCCAACTCTAGCGACGCCAAGACGCACACCAGAATAGACGCCGAACCTCCAACACTGCAAGATCCAAAAAGCACCATCGCCAATGAGGCTTTGTGAGTCGATGAACAGGCCTGCTGCACGCAGCGAGGCACATGTCGCTGTGGCACGTCGACCGGGGGATATCCCCGTGTTGTCTTGAACTAAGATCCGCTGCCTCTCATTGACAAAGTCGGAGAAGAACGATAGATCCACCACCTCCGGACCAACATCCTCGCTCCAGAGAAACCATCTCGCCCCGGCCCAGCAGCGCCGTCGTTCGTCAGATCTGACGAGATCAGTTTCTCAGTGTGTCGCTGGCGAGTGAAGCTTCTTGTGATATCAATACTACCACTAGTAGTAGGTCGTTTGGTTCCCGGCCGGCGGCCGTACATCCCTTGAATCATATCGATCGGGGAGTAATGCTTTGCTTGTCTGATCGATCATAGCCAGCTTGCTAGCTGACGCTCGGCGAAGAAAAATAGATGTAGGCTTGCTACCTCTGCCGTCTCTACTCTAGCGCAGGCTAAGCATCCATTTTTTTCCTTTTATTCCCTTCGTTCTAGAATAGTATACGTGTAAGTCTAGTTGAAATATAAAATTTACTACTTCCTTGATCCATATTACTGTTCTTAGATTTGCCTAGATTCGGATGTATCCAGTAAGTTTTAGTGCTAGATACATCCGAATCTAGGCAAATCTGGGAACGTTAATTTGGGTCGGAGGAGTATGGTTAGAGAACTAAATATAAATATCCACAGTACTAAATAAATATACTATGCAAATATATTTATAATGGATCTATTGATGTATGTTTGGTGATACATGTTGATATCCTTGGCCAAAAACTTGGTAAAATTCAAAGACATTAACATATGACTAAATTTATGGACTTCTTTTATTTACTCTTGGGTGTCGTACTTTCAGAGTCAATATATCTTTTAAACGAGTGTATTATACCTATATCATTCCTAATATAGCTCACTAGTTATTGTAATATACCTCAATACAAGTACCATGAAAATATTATCATGAGAGCCATTAGTTCTTATAATATGCCACCTTTACGTACACAAAAAATAATATATGCAACACCGTGGATTTTCTACCTAAAGGGTAGCTACACACGACTTTGAAACAGTTCGATGTGGTACTGTGATCCGTGTTGTCGTTATCATCCGTTAGTTTTTTTTGGCCATTGTGGCAGTTTGTGTTGAGCAATCTGTTCTGTGCGCACCAAAGCGTGGTGGGTACTCAGGTCCACCATTAACTATTTTACTTTGCTTGAAAATTAGGCACAACCCACCATTATACCATGCATAACAGTTTTGCTAAGCTAGTATTTGAGGAACTCTTGCATGTTTATAAGCATGGTAGCCGCTTGTAGTAGATTTTCTCTTATATGGAATGTTGACCGCATTTGTTTGTTTAAATAGGACTTTTTAAGATATTATAATCATCTAATTACCTTTTATATATATGGATTTGACTAAGTATCACTATAATCTTCAGAGAGAACAATAGCCTTTGTAGTTTAACGTAATCTGCAGAGAGAAAAATAACCTTTGGAGTAAGAGGCAGGCCACACGGTCGGGGGAGTGATGCATGTAAAATACATACCGGAACTTTGTAGTTTATTGTGCTATATTCCAATATGTTTGCATCTTATTTACTGCTATATCCATATTTTACATTAATTTTGGATATTTTTCAAATGATCACCTTTATTTGAGTTATAACTCTACATAATAGGAAAATCCTGTTTTAGGTATTTTGACTTTCAGAGACCTTCGTGAACTCAAAAGGATCTGAGATTTTTTTCGAGGAAGTTTTTCATCGGAAACAAGACCTGGAGCACTTGAACCTGAAGATAAGTTGAACGATACCTGAGGTGGGGCACATGGCACGGCCAAAAAGGCATGACACACCATGGGGGCACATTTCTCCTCGTGGCTCCGATGTCGCCTATCTTCGCGTCGATCTCTTTGTCTTGAGCTAAACTGACTATATATATGCTCCCATTCGTGATCTCACGATGATGCAGAGCACAACGACAAAAACATATAGAACCAGATACATAGGCATGGATCTTCAAAGATTGGGGGGAGAAACACGGCGGGAGTCACCCCCAGTTGCATCTCCAGCCTTTTCAACATCATCACCATCGTCTCCATGATGAAGAGGAAGTAATCAACCCACGGACTACATGTTTACGACAGTAGGTTGATCTCTCTCTCTCTATGATTGTTTTGGAACCATATGGGGTTTCCTACATGATTATGGACACATATGTAATTCCCTTGTGGTGGATTTTTGTTTTACAAGATGATTATATGAGATTGCAAGTTTTTAGTATATGTTTGGTGCATTTGTACATGCATATTATTACCCCGTTCATATATGCATGTTCTTATCAAACTAGTATGCTACCACATGCATGGGGGAACATGTGTGTTATATGGAGTGACAGATAGTAACAAGTAGCAACTGTACTAAGGTTGACGAGGGGTTAACTCGTCAATGTCCATCATTGATGGACTTAGGTTCGAGGGATTGGGGAGCACTGGAGGCATCGATCGGATAGCAAACAAGAACATCAGGGAAACACGGTTTACCTAGGTTCATACCCTCGGAAGGGACCCTACTCCTGCTTGTGTGCTCTTATATTATCGAGGAGTCAAAAGTTATAGGGGGTGCGCAGATGTGATCTGGAGAGGTGTATGCTATGGTTGCTGGTATCCTTCTCGCTACCCCTCCTAGCCTTTATATAGGGAGTCTAGGTCTCGAGATATCAGGACAAATCGGTTGTAGATTAGGGTTTCACCCTTTTGAAAATCTATCTATTGCTTGCCGTGTCCTTCAAGGAGTCACCTTCCTCTGAACTTGGGCCACCTGAATCCTTATTGGGCTTCAGTTATCCCGCGGGTTCCTCTTGGGCTAGACCGTATATGCTAAACACAAGTACCCACAGGGTATACCCATGTCAGTAGCCCCCGAGGGTAGCCCCCGAGTGTCCAGCCGAATCGTAGATTCGGGTGGAGGCTATAAAGGCTTCCAGTGCATAGAATATAAGTCCATCCGAAAGTGCTTTCGGGTGCCACAGTTTGTGTCATAGGGATTGTCGATTTGCGTGCCTGATACATCCGACGGATCAAGAACAGTTAACTGCCTTAGGGAAAAACAACACTATCTACTCAAACTCGAGTCCCCGGACTTGAATTTGGAACATTGCTGGCGTAATTCGACTCCTACCGCGGAGGCCTTACAAAGTCGAATTCTAGTGTTTTAATATGAGCACTCGACGCGTTTATCAAGGCTTTTTCATCGTGCCTGTAGGCACGATTTATTTTTGGTAGAGCGCAACAGGTACGTTGCCAGGCCTTTTGTAGGTCTTATCTTCACGTTGTATACGCGTCATTCGAATGTTTATTCACCATGGAGGTGATTCGGGTGGCCCATGAGATGTTGTCTCTTTGTAGGGTATTTCTAGTGATTATGAGGTGGAGTCGCCGGATGTGGTCAATGCTTTTTGCCATGGATAACTATTGTTTCCTTTTCATAGGGTGCACGACCAGCGATTCCTATGGGAGTAGCCCCCGAGTGCCTATTCGAGTCACAGAATAAATTGGGGACTTTGAACTTTGGAGACTATTGTCATTGGTCGTAACTTGTTGATTGAGCTTCTAGCGCTCCGTATGAGAGTAGCTCTCAGGGTCCGTAATCGAATCGTTGATTCGAATGAGGCTTTGAGGTGTAAGTGCCTTGTATTCTTGTACAGGTGGCCTCTTTGAAGGGGTTCCATAGCAGAAAACAAAAATTTTCTATCTACTCAAACACTAATACCAGTATCTATACTATGTAGACATAAGCAACGGAATAGAAAGATGATATTCATACCTTTTGAAGACCGAGGCACGCCTTACGTAGGAAGGCATATATTGATGAAGACGAGCAGCACCTCAAGTGTGGTGCCTCCGAAGTTCGTCACACGTCTGGTGTGGGTGACATCAACCAGACTCCGATCTAGCCGAGCAGCAGAAGAAGTAGATGCCAGATCACTGATCATACAACAGTGGTGTGAAGGTGGAGAACTCACCCACAAGGTCCTCCCCAATATTACGGAGAAGTCCTCAATGGATGAGAGAGAGAATGAGAGGGAATGGTATATTTCCAAAGGGGAGGAGGGACCCCTATATAGTGGGAGGGGGCGCACCACCCAGGGGCCAGGCGGTGTGGGACTACTCCCACACCCGCCGGCCACCTAGGGGCAGCCACCGACCCTAGGTAGGCCCCACTGGGGCGGCCCACCAAGCCCAGGCCGGCTGGCCCCCTTCTCCCTAGGCGTCATGCCATATTGGGCCTCCCTTCGGGTGAGGCCCATTAGCATTAGGAAGCCTTTAATAATAAAATATATATTTAATATTAATTCTCTAATTAACATTCAAATACATATATTATCATATTCCTTTTCTCCGGAACATCTTCCGGACCCCTTCCTATCTCCATCAGATGTTACCCGGAACTATTTCGGTTTCTCTCTTTCTATTTCTCCTATGATACCTCATCTACCCTAAGCGTCCCCACCTTAAGCGTGACATCCTTCGGTTCGGAAACACTCCAGACATGATCGAGACCATTCTCACATCAATGATCAATAGAGGGACCTGGATGTCCATGTGACCCCTGTGCGTTTCACGAATATAATCGCTCGAACTGTGAGATAGTTGTTTCCCGTTCCCTTTGTCATTTGATACCTAATTCATCCAAGACTTGATCTTCGGTATTTCCATACCTTTGTTCGGTCTCGTTACCGATGAACTTGTTTACTCGTTCTCATGTCATTGCATTCTGTGACCAAGTCACATGCTTGCAAGCTTCATTAATGCAACGTCACCGAGATGGCCACATGTATCTATCCGTTACATGGATTAGACAAATCCTGGTCTTGATATGTACTCCTCTACGCGTCCCTTTGGAAAACCTGAGTGGCACCTTTTTGATCACCCTTTTATGAGATGATTCTTGATAACCATCTAAGCTTCCTCTAGAATGGTGATTTTCATTACCTCACAGTCAAAGGATCAGGTCGCGAGGTTCTATTTGTTTTATCATCAATGGTGAACTTTGTAACTAGATCTCATTCAAGATTTAACGGTCGGATGTATGTCTACCATGTTATTCAACTAATAACATGACCCCATTGTTAATTGGCATAGATTCCCATGATCTTGAAACCCAGATCATCCTCATGACCAATGAACTAGTTCGCTAGAGGTAACTAGAGACACGGTTTGTTTACATACCACATGTGTATTACCGTTTCGTATTAACACAGTTATAGCATAGTATGAAATGTATTATGAACATATAGGAGATATATCAAATAATACACTTTATTATTTGCCTCTAGGGCATAACTCCTTCACTCTTCACTTGACCCGGAAAATACTCAGGTGCGCGACCAGTGCTCCTATTAGGAGTAGCCCCCGAGTGTTTGGTCGAGTCGTAGACTCGAGCAAAGACTAAAGGAGTCAAAGAAAAAATAGCGTTGCATACTTCGGCTAAGGCTAGTGCAAATGATGTCATTGCTTACGATTGGATGAGCTCAGCCAGCGGCGTGAGCGGTGCTGATGGGACATGATGATGGTGGGTCCCAATGTATGACTAGGATTTGACTAGTCACGCATAATTTTTGGGGTTTAACTGCGCCCCCTCGATTTTCGCGCTGAGTGGAGATCGTGCAGAGACGGTTTAGTGTATGCGTTGCCATGTGTCTTCTATAATGTGAGGCACGCGTTGAACAAAGAAATGTTGACCATCGGATGGGCTTTCACCGTCGCTTAAGTAGCGAGTTTTAGGCACTAACTTCCACACTTCGCATCGCTTCCATTGTTGCACTCCTCTGCTTCATTGCTCCACACTTCTTGCTGCGCTGGACGTCCTTAAAGCTTTTCTCAGCTATTTTGTCCGGTCCCTTTTCCAAAGGAGAATGGGGAATACGAAGGGCAACGCTGCCGTGGGATCTGGCATCATCTCCACCATGACGAAGAAGAAGGCCGTCACCGCCACTGGGTCCGGCACTGCTGCCGTGGCCATGAAGAACAAAGGAAACAGGACCCACGTGACCAATGGGTCTTGGCGATGCTCCTTCTTGAAGTCCCACGAGCTTCATCCGCATCGCTTGGCCGGATTGATTCTGGACGACAAAAGGGATTGCCGGATTCCTGGCTCGAAGGTAATTCCTGATCCTCCCACTAGTTTCTGCATGATGTTCGTCTCTTTTATTCTCCTGGGTTTGTCACTTCCTGAAGAGGGTTTAACTCATTAATGCCCATTGATATGGACTTGGGTTTTGGAGAAGGAGGGGGCGCTGGAGACATCTATCGGCTACCAAACAAGCACACATGGGACTCGAAGATTTACCCAGGTTCAGGCCTCGCAGAGGTCCCTACTCCTGCTTGTCTGCTCGAGTCGGTTACAAGTTAGGGTTTTCCCCTTTGAACTTTCTATCTTTAGCTTCTTCTTGTTCTTCAAGCAATCGAGAGTCCGTAGGTTACTCGAGTTCTCCGTTTGGACCTTGGCGACACCGTGGGCCTCTGCTGTATTCAGACCGTATATACCAAGCTCAAGTACCTATAGGGTATACCCATGTTAGTAGCCCCCGAGTGTCCAGTGGAATCACATATTCGACTGGGGACTTTAGGAATCCTTTCGAGTGCATGACTGAGTATGTTTTTTGACTGCTCTGTTTGTGTCATAGAGATTGTTGATGTGCATGCCTGATTTAACCGATGTATCTATATCAGTTAACTACCTTAGGGTAAAACAACACCATCTACTCGAACTCGAGTCCCCGGACTTGAATCCGGAAAAGTGCTGGTGTAATTTGACTCAAGCCGCGGAGGTCTTACAGGAGTTGAATTCGAGTATATGGGTGTGAGCACTCGACATGTCCTTCAAGGCATGTTCATCGTACCTGTAGGCACGGATATATTTCTGGTAGTGTGCAGCGAATGCGTTGCCAGGCCTTATTCAGGTCTTACCTTCACGCTGCAAGCGCGGCATCCGAATTTTATCACCGCGGAGATGATTCGGGTGACCTAGGAGATGCAGTCTCTTTTTAGGGAAAATTCTTGAGGCGGTGTCGCCATAAGCTTCGAGTGTGGGTGTTATCAACATACAATACGATGTACACATAATCATAGGGTGCGCGACCAGCGCTCCCTGAGGGAGTAGCCCCCGAGTGCCTGGTCGAGTCGAAGACTCAGGCAGGGACTAAAGAACTTTTGCGACTGTTGTCGTTTTTTGTTTGCTTGTTTTAGTCGAATTTATTTCCAGCGCTCCCTATGGGAGTAACCCACGTCCATAATCGAATCACGGATTCGAGTGGTTGGGTTTGTTTTGATTATCCATGTTCCTGCAGAAAAGAAAAAGAAAAAAAATCGTAGGGTGCGTGACCAGCGCTCCCTATGGGAGTAGCCCCCGAGTGCTTGGTGGGGTCGAAGACTCGAGCAAGGACTAAAGTAGTCGAAGTCTTCTGCTCCTCAATTTTGATGACGTCAGTGCTGACTATGTGATGAGCTCAGTTGCCCGCGTGAGCAGGTTTGACGGGACGTGACGAGCGGTGGGTCCCATTGTCTGACTCTGACTTGACCGGGCATGCGTAATCTTTGTTTTAACTGTGCCTCCTCGATTTCCGCGCGTAATGGGGGTAGTGGGGGATGGTTCACGCTTCAGGTCCTCCACGTGTCAAGCTTGATGAACGCCACGCGTCTGGTAGGGTTTTTCCTGACCGTTAGATTGCATCTTCCAGGGGTTAAGTAGTGATGCTATGATGGTAATTTTCACATCTCCTTCTTCTCTGCCTTTGCCTCTATCGCCATTGCTGCTGCTCCTCTGCTTCTTTGCGCTCCTCTCTTTCGCGGCGCTAGACCAGCTCCAGGTTTTTCCTAGTTACTTTCTCCGGTCACACCGCCACCGTAGAATGGGGAAGAAGAAGGGAGGTGCCGCGGCCGATTCCGCCGCCACCACGGTTGCTGCGAAGAAGAAGGGTGGCTCCACCGCTGTGGGCACCAGCACCACTGCCGCCGGGAAAAAGAAGGGCACGGGCACTCGCGTCACCAATGGTGCGTGGCATGCATCCGTGATCAAATCTTTAGAGCTTCGTCTTCTATGCCAAGACGAAGTTTG
This sequence comes from Avena eriantha, assembly GCA_910589775.1. Taxonomy (NCBI): domain Eukaryota; kingdom Viridiplantae; phylum Streptophyta; class Magnoliopsida; order Poales; family Poaceae; genus Avena; species Avena eriantha. The sequence continues at coordinate 328,507,657 of OU342744.1, forward strand.
TCCTCCGCAGTCGCTGACGCGCGCGTCCCTAGCAGCGAGGTAATCTCCTCTCCTCCTGCCGACTTTTGGGTGATGTTCCTAGCATTCATCATCCGCGGTCTCTCGATGCCCATGCATCCTTTCTTCAGGTGCCTTCTCTGTTTTTACGGGTTCCAGCTCCATCAGCTGTCCCCAAACTCCATCCTTCATGTAGCTTGCTACATTACTCTTTGCGAGTGCTGGCTCGGAATCGAACCGCACTTCGGTCTCTTCAAGCGCCTCTTCAAGCTGAAGTGTCAATCGGCGTCTGGCTCCGTAGTCTACGATGTAGGCGGTTGCGGTATCCATGTCGACTCCTCTGCCACATACTTCGGTATCAAACTCACGGTGTTCGTCCAAGGGTGGAGGGACAAGTGGTTCTACATCCACGACCTGAAGGCCGACGAAGACCACTTCGGACTCGCGCCCTTCGATCCCGCGACACCATGCAAGAGGAGGCGCTCCTGGAAAAACGTAGTGATGCCCGGCGAGTCCGCGGAGACAGATGTGCTATACGAGCGCGTCTGCGACCTCGAGAGTCGCATGGGTAAAGAGGAGGGAGGTTGCGCCCTGATTCGCACATGGCTGCGCCGCCGCGTCCAGCCCCTGTAGGCCAGAGTCCACCCTATGTCCTAGTGGGCTGGCGCGGACGATGCCACTCGTGTATCTGCCGATGGCATTTCTGTGAGTGAGGTAGATAAAAGGGTTCGGCTGGTCACCAAGTACACCGCCAAGGATGTGCTTCCCAATGATCCAGACTTTCCTCCATTCGATGCTGCTAACCCTCCTCCTGAGGTACAATTGTGCTACGTAGTAGCTTTACTTGTCGACTACTTCTTTGTTGTTTCATGACTTTGTGCTAAATTGTTTTCTGTATGCAGGATTGGGCGGTGTCACCCTGTATGCCCGTCTTCCCGAGGGGCTAATCCCTCGTGAAGCCTTGGAAGAGGACGAGTTGGAGTCGACCGTCCCATCTGATGTGGAGGAGGAAGCCCCCGAGTCGAGTGGTCCGAACACTCGCAAGCATTTGCGCAGCGAGGATTCGGATGCGTCGTCTCCTTCGACTCCGAAAGGTGCAGGTGTTGGTGCAGAGTCGTCGATACCTGCCATTCATGTGAGTGTCGTGGCACCATCTTCTTGCAAGAAGATGCGACTGCCGAAGGAGTCGTCGTCAGAGTCGGGGGATCAAACCTTCGATTTTGACAAGTTTGATTGGTAAGTATACGAGTCTTACTTATGGTTCTTCTTTGGAGTTGCATTCTCTTGATGTTGGTTTTGTACTGTAGTCAGCCGGTGTTGTCATCTTCTGGCGACGTCCAATTTTTGAAGGAATCTGGAGTCGCGACCTCCAAGGCCAAGAAAGTGGCTGAGCACACTCCTTCTCCTCCATTGGCGGCCCACTCTAGGCAATTCGTCAAGTTCTCCACACAATGTGGAGCACCAGATGGTTATCCGGACGTCTGCGAATCCATCGACTTCGGAGTCTTTGGAGGATCATGTAAGTGTAGTATCTCTTATTCTGATTTGGCAGTCGAATTTTCATTTATGCCATCTGTTGATCCTTTACTATGTCTTCTGCCGCAGCTCATTTTGAAGGAAGCCGCTCGCCTTGCGGAGCAGGTGCTTGCGATGGGTCGTCAGCAGCAATGTTGGACAATCGCCATCGTGCGGTGGAAAGTGAGTGTTCCTTATTTTTCCTCTGCACCCTTTTGATGTATTTGACTGATGGTTTATCTTTGTTTGCGTCACAGCTGAGCATAATGCGCTCCTTCGTAGCACTGCTTCCCTCGATAAAACGCTCACTGCGGCGGTAAAAATTCGCGATGAGGCAGTCGCAGCATGTGCCGAGTCGCGGAAGCGCGAGGAGGATCTGCGCGCCTCCATCGTGGCTAGGGAGAAGTTGTTCGAGGAACAGCTTTTTTCGATTGCCAAGGCTCTCTCAGGTATTCCTTTGTCTGAGTTTTCAGTGTTTTCGCTTCTTTCGAATTTTTTGTTGGTGTTGACCCTTGTGCCTATGCCTGGTTGTAGATGTCAGCGGTTTGAGCTTCGACCCTCAAGCACTCCATCGTGATGACGCCCTAGCGGGTGCCATTTCGGCAGTCGAAGATCACAGCACTGCCGTTCAGGGGACGCTCACCAAGGCCAAGGGCGTGCTCAGTCACCTCTAGGAAGAGCTGGCGCCTAAGGCTGAGTTGATCGAGAATATAGATGAGCTAGTGGAGTCCTTTGCCGGGGGCATTCTGGCAAGCTTCAAGAACTCGCTCCGTGCGGCTGGCGCTTCCATGTCACTCGCAATGGTTCAAGCCCATGGAGTCGAAGTTGATCCTGCGGCGGTCTCCAAGGCGATGCCTATCAACGCTGATGGCTAGCAAGTAGTCTTTGCTCCCTTCGCAACTGCTTGTGGCAAGTACGGCCCGCAGCTGATCAATACGGTTGCGAAGTACTCTAAGGAGCTTCAGCGAGCCAAGAAAGCGGCGAAGGCTGCGATGTCAGGGGCTGGCGGGAAGTCTGTGGTGTTTGACACTGCCATAGACGCGATGAGGCCCCCAAAACCAAAGTCGAAGTCAAAGAAGCCAATTTCTCCTCAGTAGTAATATCTTGTAATAGTTGAATAGCTTATGTCTTTTGTGGAGAACATGCCTTTTGGCGAGTGTACCTGCTGATACTTTGTTAATCTTTGAATGCACTCGAATATTTTTTCTATGCATCGCCTTAGTCTTCTTATTGCCTCTTGCTTGACTTGTGATAGGGCACATCGAGTGATCCGTTGAGGGAAACTCAGGATTCACCACCCCTTGATGACACCTTGGCGCCGCCGCGCTCAAGGGTGGATGAGCTGTCTCTGCTCTCGCGACTTTGTGACCGTGTGAAGCAGTTGGAGCGTGAATTGCCCGTACTCCGTGGTAATGCGGATGTATGGAAGTCAAAGGCAGAGAAGGCCGCCGCCCGAGAACAATATCTGTTAGGGGAGGTGACGTAGCTAGGCGACCAATTCAAATGTTAGTTTTCTTATTCCTTATCTTGTAGTCACTCGCCGTAGTTCCTTGTCTTCATACTTCTGTCTTTGCTTGGTATAGTTGTCAGTGCCCGCCATCCTCAGGATGAGAAAGATAGGATCGCCATTCGCATGAATGATCTAACCCAGGAGCAGCTTCAGGCGAGTTGATACTTTTGGGTGGATCATGATCGCGTGATCGCACTAGCGACCCTGCAAGATCGTGCATCGCGAGTGCTTCACTTCCTGAGGAAGTTGCAATTGTGCCTGAAGAATATTTATCGGACGATGTTCCCGCTGGACATTGTTCCATCGAGCCTGCTGGCCCTTCTTGCCAAATTCCACTTGAGTGCTGTCCGCGAGTGTGTACCGCAGCAGTTAGTGGCTGGTGCAAAGGCCGCTCTGTCGCTGGTGCGACTGCACAGACCCAATGTGGACGTTTCCGCGATTGCGGCCAGACCCCCAGCACCGCCAGCGGGTTCGACTTGGGACATGGTTCCTCACTACCAGGCGGTGGATCCCCCAGCGGAGGAGATCGTCGACTTCTTTGAGGAGCAGACCAATGTTCATTTGCTGCAATAGTAGTTTAGTTTGTATCCTGCACATAGTTGTACCAGTGTTGTAAAGTTCGTATATATGCTGTGTATAATTGATTGACAATGATGTGTAAAAGATCTTTGCTAGCGTGTATGTTTTGTGGGTGCGTTGCACTATGCGATTCCTTTTCGTTAGCCTGACTTGTGTTTACCTCAGTCCCTTGTCAACCTGTCAGGTGTGTTGCAACTGGGTTGATGTTTGTTAAGGGTTTCGATTGGCGTGCCAGCTACTCAGGATATCGCGTTCGGTCGTAGAATAGATGTGTATAGGGTGGCGCAGCCCCCGAGTTGATAATTTGCGAAAAATAAAAGAAAAACACAGAGTTTTGGGGCACTTAGCTTTATTTATTTGCGGGATAGTACGAGGTACAATGTGTGGCTAAGTAGCCTTGGCTGAGTAGCCTTATTTGCAATGTAAAAACAAAGAAGACTAAGGGTAGAAGCGCCGTAGCTGCGCGACGTTCCAAGGGTTGGAGTATGCGACTCCTGTCTCTAAATCTTTCAGGCGATAGGCGCCACCTGGGATTACTTCTGTAATCTTCTATCGTCCCTCCCAGGGGGACTCGAGCTTGAGATGCCCTTGCTGTTTCAATCGCAGGACCAGGTCGCCTTCAACGAAGGACCTAGGGCATAGCCTTCTGCTATGGTAGTTGCGCAGGTTCTGCTGGTAGATCGTTGATCTCTTCGCGGCGATTTCCCTTGCCTCGTCAAGGAGGTCGACGGAGTCTTCGAGTGCAAGAGTTGACTCTTGCTCGCTGTAAGTGACCACACGTGGTGCTTTGTATCATACTTCGGCGGGTAGCACTGCTTCAGCCCCGTGCACCATGAAGAACAGGGTGTACCCTGTGGCGCTGTTTGGAGTTGTGCGTAGACTCCAGAGTACTGATTGCAGCTCGTCTGGCCAGCAACCCGCGGCCTGTTCGAGTAGCTTGAGGAGTCGCTTCTTGATGCCGCCGCAGACGAGCCCGTTAGCCTTTTCGACCTGACCGTTGGTCTGTGGATGCGCTACGGAGGCATAGCTGACGTTGATTCCCAGATTCTCGCAGAATTCCTGGAACTCCTTGGATGTGAAGTTTGTCTCATTGTCCGTGATGATGCGGTGTGGCACTCCGAAGCGATAGACGATGGACTCGAAGAACATGACTGCGCTGTATCCTGACTGATTAGTCACTAGCATGGCCTCTATCCACTTGGTGAATTGGTCGACTGCGACCAAGAGGTAGACGTAGCCTCCTCGTGAGGACCTTGGGAGTTTGCCGACCATGTCGAGTCCCCATTGCGCGAAGGGCCAGGCCAATGGAATTGGTCAGAGCTCTGCGCCAAGTGCGTGCGGCTTGTCCGCGAATCGCTGGCAATCATTGCATTTTGGACGATGTCCTTGGCGTCACGCATGGCCGTAGGCCACTAGAATCCAGCTCCTAGAGCTTTGGCAATGAGGGCGCGACTACCAGCGTGGTGCTCGCAGGTCCCCTCATGGATGTCGAGGAGAACAGCTCTTGCATCGACCATGGAGACACATCGTTGGAGTACTCCTATGATGCTGCGCTTGTATAGTTCGCCGTTGATTACAGCGAATGCCTTGGAGCGTCGTGCGATGTGCCGGGCGTCAGTCGGATTGTCTGATAGCCTCATGCTGAGGAGGTACGTAATGTATGGTTGGGTCCAGGATGTCTCGATTATCATGATGCTCATTGATCCTTCGAGTCCTGTGTCCAGCTCAAGGTCGTCGAGTGCCATTGGCTCATTGGGCGGTGCAGCCCCCGAGTCCGTTGGTGCGCTTGTTTTGTTCTATGCGGCCTTTGGTTAGATGGAGCGTTCGCAGATGCGCTCGAGAAATACCGCAGGTGGTATGGGGGCGCAGGTGGAGCCTATGTTGGCGAGTGCGTCCGCCACTTCATTGCTTTCGAGGCCGATGTGCCGTAGTTCGCAACCGTCGAAGTCCCCTTCGAGTGTGTCGTAGAGGTCGCGGTAAGCGATCATGTTGTCGTTCAGCGCGTCGCACTCATGCATTGTTTGGTTGACGACCAGCTTGGAGTCGCCATATATTATGAGCCTCTTGGCACCGCAGGCTTTTGCCATCCTCATCCCGTGCAGTAGGGCCTCATATCCGACTTTATTGTTGGAGGCGGTGAACTGCATTTGCAGGATGTATTTCAGCTTTTCTCCCTAGGGCGATGTCAGTATGACACCTGCGCCGGCCCTGTCTTTTCGCTTGGAACCGTCGAAGTGCATTGTCCAGAGGTAGGACATATCTGGTTTTTCAGGGAGCTAGTTCTCCATCCAGTGCACGAGGAAGTCAGGAAGAACTTGTGACTTGATTGCGTCGCATTTTTCATATGTAATGTCTCGTGGAGACAGTTCGATTCCCCAAAGCACGACTCGTCCGGTGGCGTCAGGATTGTTGAGGATGTGCCCAAGCGAGGCGTCGTTGACTACCACGATTGGGTGCTCCTGGAAGTAGTGGCGCAGTCACCGGGCCATCATGAAGACGTCGTACGCCATTTTCTGGTAGTGCGGGTACCGCTGTTTTGTTGGCGTAAGTACCTCGCTGAGGTAGTAGACTGGGCACTGTACTCCGTGGACCTTGTTTTCCTCGGCTCGTTCTACCACGAGCACCGTGTTGACCACCTGGTTGGTGGCGGAGATGTATAGCAACCGTGGTTCCCTTTCGCGTGGGGTCATTAGTACTAGCAAGGTGGATAGTAGGCGCTTGAGGTCTTCGAATGCTTCATGTGCCTCGTTGGTCCACTCGAATTTGTCAGTTTTATGAATAAGTTGGTAGAAGGGCAGTGCCTTTTCTCCCATTCGACTGATGAATCGACTAAGCGCCACGATTCACCCAGCTAACTGCTCGACGCCTCTTATGTTTTTCGGCTTCTCCATGGCCAGCATGGCTTTTATTTTCTTCGGGTTCGCTTCGATCCCTCTCGCGAAGATATGATACCCGAGTAGTTGCCCAGATGGTACGCCAAAGGCGCATTTTTCCGGATTGAGCTTGATCCGGTAGCGGTCGAGGTTGGCGAAGGTTTCGCGCAAATTGTCGATTAGTGAGGCTTCCTCTTTGGTCTTGATTACTATGTCATCGACATAGACTTGAATGTTGCGACCAAGTTGGTTCTTGAGGCAAGCCTGCATGCACCGCTGGTAGTTGGCTCTTGCGTTCTTTAGCCCGAAGGGCATTGTGTTGTAAATGCTCTTTTTTCTTGATCTTCCTCCTTCATTCGAATCTGGTTATAGCCTGAGTAGGCGCCGAGGAAGTAGAGGCGCTCACATCCCGCAGTGGAGTCGATGATCTGGTCAAATTCGTGGTAGCGGGAAGTGGTCCTTTGGACAGTGCTTATTCAAAGAGGTGAAGTCCACACACATCCGCAGGATATCCATGTCCTTCTCTGGTACTAGCACCGTGTTGGCGATCCAAGTGCTTTCCTTGATCTCGCATATAAATTTGGCATCGAGGAGTCTGTTTATCTCCATTCCAACTGCCTTTGCTCTTGGTTCAGATAGTCGCCGAAATGTTTGTTTGACTGGCCTTGCGTCTGGGTTGACATTGAGTGCATGCTCGGCGAATTCCCTGGGAACTCCTGGCATGTCTGCGGGACACCAGGCGAAGATTTCCCAGTGCTCACGGAGGAATTCGATGAGCGCAAGTTCCTATGCGGGACTCAAGTTGTTGGCGAGGAGGGCCGTCTTGGCGGGATCCGATGGGTGGACCTAAACTTTCTTTGTGTGCACCAATGAGTCAAAAGATAGGTCAGGTGAACTTGGCCGGCTCAGGGGAGGCAGATTGTTGTATGTCGTCTCCTTTAGTCTCGCGAGTTCTTCCTGCATGCCGAAGGACTGGGAAATTCTGTTGAATTCCCTGTCGCAACTGTCAGACCTCTCGAAGCTCCCGTTGACTGTGATGACGCCATTAGGGCCTGACATCTTCATCTGCAGATAGGCGTAGTGTGGCACTGCCATGAACCTAGCGAACGCGACACGTCCGAGGATGCAGTGGTACTGTGAGGGCCAGTCAATGACTTTGAAGTCGATGCGCTCATGCCGAAAGTTTTTGGCGTGCCGAAGATAACGTCGAGGTTGATTTTGCCAAGGGGATACACGCCCTTGCCTGGGACGACGCCGTGGAATGTTGTGTCTGAGGCCACTAAGCAAGTCAGAGGGATCCTCATTGCTCGCAAGGTACTCGCGAATATAAGGTTGATGCCGCTTCCGCCGTCCATGAAGACGCGGCTCATGTCGAAGCCTCCAATTTGTGCCTCGAGTACGAGGAGACAGTGGCCTGGACGAGGTACCTGGGGCGGATGGTCGCGCTTGTCAAAGGTGATGCAGGACTCGCTTCCACTGAGGTACTCAGTGGTAGATGGTGGCGAGTTTGTTGCTATATTGACTTGGCAAGTGATGGCCTTTTGCACCCGATTCTAGGGGTGTCCCTTTTGGATCATCATGGTACCCGTAGCCCATGGGTATGGTTTGCCTCCGTGGTGCTGGTCTGGTGTAGCTGCATTTGGGGGTGGTCCAGGTGGTGGTGGCGGAGCTCCATGTGCCACGGCGCCTGGGGCGGCTCCGTCGCCCCTTTCGACTGCGTTGCGATTCATCCAAGCCAGTCCCTCATGTAGTTTGAGGAACTCGCGGCAGTCCTTGAGGAGGTGGCTGGACTTCTTTTTTCCGCCGTGCTTGTCGATGTAGAAGTGCACAGTGCATGGCCCGGACAGCTTGTCTTCAATGGATCTTGCCGGTGCCTCAACGCGATTGCGGCGCTGCCATACTTGCGTGGTTTTCCCGGAGTCGCGGTATCCACCGCTACGGTAGCCGCTGTTGCGGTTGTCGTCGCATCTGTCGGCGTAGCCAGCTGCGACCATGTTGACGTCGTCGTGGTCATCATGGATGCGCATGCAGCGTTTTCTTCGGCGGTCGCGTCTACGTTCGAGTTCTGCATCGTCGTCAGAGTGAATGCGATTTTTCACTGAGTCTTCTCCATCTACCTAGCGATTCTCGATTTCCATCAGGTGGTCGATGGTTTTAGGTTTCGAGTGGCCCAGCTCCTCCGTGAGCTCTATGCGGCGTATGCCGCCGTTGAATGCGTCAATCGCGCGATCTTCTGAGATATTCTTTGCGGAGTTCTTGATGATGGACCACTTTGGATGTACGAGCGTAGCGACTCGCCTGACCTTTGCTGGCAGCATCTCAGCTCTTCGATTGATGCGGGCCTTTTGTAGGTGCCCTTGAAGTTGCGCACAAGCTGTAGACCAGATCTTCCCAACTGAGAATGGATCCGTGTGGGAGGTTGTTGAGCCAAGCTCGGGTGGCGCCCTGCAGCTGTAGCTGCAGGCATTGCATGGCTATGCTTTGACTCCCGCCGTGGAGCCTGACGGAGGAGATATGGTCCTCTAACCAGATTTTCAGGTCCTGCAGACCATCGAACTTTGGGTTCTCTAATGGGAGCTTAAACCCCTTGGGCATTCGCTTTTCTCTGATGGCCTTGCTGAAGCATCTAGCGCCATAGAGCTCCATATTTTCGTCCTCTGAGTCAGTCGACCAGGCACGTCGCGCCCTTGATTTGTCAATCTTGCGCTGCGTGAGGTCATCGCGCGCATCATAGTTGTGGTCGTGTCGCCGTGAGCGGCGACGTCGAGACAGATCGTGGCTGTCATTGCTGCGAGGAGTAGCTTTTTGCCAGCGCCTTGCCTTTCTTTGGTTCCGATGATGGCTCCTTGTCGAGGGTGGCCTCGATGAACCCCGAGCCTGCGATCGTAGATCGATGCATGGCAGCTCGGGGGTCTCCAGCTGGCGGCTGGTTGTTGAGGAGGTACATGGTGGCTGCCGTTACCGCGGCTTGCGGTGTTTTTGGCAGCACGTTGCCGCACATATCTACTGTCATGGAACCGAAGTCGAGGACTTTGGCGGCTTCTACACGTTCTTGTTCGGTGAGGTGGGCGAGTCGAGATCGTCTCTTGTTGGCGATGTACTCATTGCACCTAGATGAGGATCCTCCGTGGGAGGAGAGCCCAGCTCGTCGGAGGCTTGATTCATCAGCCGCCTTTTTACGCGCCTCGGGTTGCGCGATTGTTTGTAGTTGGCGCTTGTATTCCTCTTTCAGGAGCCAATGGTAACCCATCAGCAGTTCTTGCGGGGAGACGGAGGATAGAGGGTGACCTCGTAGGGCTTCTCGGAAGCGAGCCCACTCGAGGTCATTGATCCTGATCACGACGCGTTCGCCGGTTTGCTTGTTTATCATAGTTGGAGGTTTGACTGCTCCTCTGTTGTTGACGGGGGCGCCGTTTGGCGGTGGTCTGCCGTTTGGTGGTGGTCCGCCATTGGGTATTCCGCCATTTGGCGGGTCCGCTCCGTGGCCTCCGTTGCCCGTGTTGTCGCGATTGGCGGAGGAGTCGCATGCGTTGATGACGGCACACATGAAGTGGTTGGGGAAGCTACTGCTCCCACAACTTTCAGATCCGGAACTGTAGGCTCCTTCTTCAGTTGCCAGATCGCCCAGATCGGATTCGCGACTGCTGTCGCTGTCCGTATTCTCGACTGTTGTTGAGGCATTGAGCTCACTGAGGGTGCCGATCGATGGGGGGAACCACGATGCTGGAGCAATCGATGGCGTCGTCGGCTGGTCAGGCATGTGAAGCGTACCCATCTGACCAACTTGGAAGCGGAAGCTCCCGATCGCCAAGCTGATTCTGTCGCCCACAGACTCGAAAGCCGGGCGAGTGGCCGGCGTGTGGACGGTAAAGTCAAACGCACGGAAGAGATGGCGAATCTCCACTGTTGCGGAGTTGTAGATCGTGGTTGATGGGGCCGAAGAAGCCACAACATCAGCACTCCCAATTCCCACAGACGGCGCCAATTGACGAGGGTTTAACTCATCAATGCCCATTGTTATGGACTTGGGTTTTGGAGAAGGAGGGAGCTTTGGAGACATCTATTGGCCAAGCACACAGGTGACTCGAAGATTTACCTAGGTTCAGGTATCGCAGAGGTCCCTACTCCTGCTTGTCTGCTCGTGGAATTATTGAAGGAATCGAGGATTACAATGGTGCGCAGATGCAATCTGGCGAGGGTTATGGAAACTAGGGTTGCGTGTGTCCTCCTCGCCGCCCCTCCTAGCCTTTATATAGATAGGCTAGGTCTTGGGTAGTAGGTCGAGTCGGTTACAAGTTAGGGTTTTCCCCTTTGAACTTTCTATCTTTAGTTTCTTCTTGTTCTTCAAGCAATCGAGAGTCCATAGGTTACTCGAGCTCTCCGTTTGGACCTTGGCGACACCGTGGGCCTTTGCTGTATTCAGACCGTATATACCAAGCTCAAGTACCTGTAGGGTATACCCATGTCACTTCCCCTCCACGAATTCTTTCGTGGATTGCTTTGTTTCTACGGGATTCAGCTCCACAGCTAACTTCAAACTCCATCTTGCACATTGTGTGCTTTATCACTCTCTGCGAGTGCTGGCTCAGAATCACACTGCACTTTGGTCTTTTCAAAAAATTGTTCAAGTTGAAGAGGCAGTCAAGGTCTGGTTTGGTGGTGTACGATCTTGGCGGGTGTGGGATATATGTGGACCCTCATGTCCAGTATTTTAGCCTCGGCCTGGTCGACTCCACCCAAGGATGGATCCACCCAAGTATGGAGGGATACATGGTTCTACATCCAGGATAAAAAGTTAGAGGGGCAGTTATTCGGCCTCGCCCCATTTGACCCAAATGTGGAGCTGAAGAAGAGGAGGTCCTGGCAGAACATCGTGATGCCAAGTGAGTCGAAATATTTTGAGGTCTTGTACAAATGGGTGTTGGGCCTTCGACTTGTTCGAGGTAAAGAGGTCGCAGGTGTAGACCTGATCCGAACCTGGCTGAAGCATCGAGTGCATCCTCTGCAAGCCAGGGCTCACCCGATGTATCTTTGGTCAAGTGTGATGGACCTGACTCGCGTCTACCGGAGTACATGACTTCGGCAGAGCTTGATAAGAAAATCAGATCCTTGACCAAGATCACCATGAAGGAGGTTCTGCCCGTCGAGTCAAGCTACCTTCCTTTTCGTGCTTCTTTTGCTCCGCCAGAGGTAGTTTTTGTTGATGTACATTTCCCTTTGTTCACTAGATTATTTGAATGCTTGACTGACGGCTTTGTCACTACCGTTGCAGGATTGGATTGTTGCACCCTCCTTACCTGCGCCGAAAGGCATCATTCCTCTTGAAGCCACGCACAGGCAGTCGAGTTGGATTCGACTATGCCTTTTGCCGAGGCATAGGGAGCCCCCGAGTCCAGTGAGGATGGAACTCGCAAGCGTTCTTGGGGTGAATATTCGGATGCTTCCACACCTAGAATGCCGAAAGATTCTGCGCCTGAGGTAGGCACCCGATTCTGGTGGTGCCTATTCGCAGTGTAGCTCCTCCACCACTAAACAAGTTGAAGAAGAAGCAGGATGAGATCTTTGATCTTGATAATTTTGATGGGTGAGTCTTTGCCGTTTGTTTGGTCTGCTTGAAGGCTGTTTTTTCTCGTTGATTTCCTTGTGCTAAATGCTTTTTATGTCTGCTAAAGCATGATTGCACCGTGGTTGACCTCTGGAACTTTCCACAGACTGGAGGATGGAGAAGTCATGGCCTCAAAAGGCAAGGGTGTGTAGATATCCGAGCCCTCCACGAAGATGGTGGCCACCTCCGATGCAAGCTCCTCAAGGGAGAACACAGGGTCATTGCTCGGATGATCGAGAAAGAACCTTTAGAGTCTTCGAGTGACGATGTAAGTGCGTGTTTGAAGTTACTGGAAGAGCCCTCGATTCGCATGCTTCCCTTGACATGTCTTCTTCTACAACCCTTCCTTCAGGAGACCATTTTCTTGGGCGAGGAGATGGTTTGCCTCATTCGGGAGTATGTTCGACTGGATACTGATCACCGCCAGCTTCAGAGTATGTCATTTTCATTTGTGTAGTTTGCTGAAAGCGGGGTTCAACTATGCTTAATATGCTTTCCTCGTATACCAGGGGAGAACAATGACGTCCTTTGTCGGCTGAGCTCCCTTGAAAAGGGGCTCAGTGCAGCGGAGACCAAGCGGGACGAAGCACTCAAAGCCCTTGAGGTCTTCAAGATGGAGTCAAAGAAACACGAGGAGGATCTAATGGCTGCTGCAGCCGACAGAGAGAAAGTGTTCACATAACAGCTTCTCTCGGCTACCCAGGCTATCTCCGGTAGGTCTTTATTTGAGTGTCTTGTATGGCTGCATCTTCTATTTTGTTCTCTCCTTAGACACTGACTTCTAGGCTTTCACAGATGCGGCCAGAATTGACTTCGACCGTCAAGCTCTTGCCCACGTGGATCTGCTGGCTGGCACCATGGCCGTAGTCGAGGACCGCAGTGCCTCCGCCATAGACGCACTTCAAAAGTACAAGGCCATGTTTTGCCATATCCGAGCGTAAATGACATCGAAGGCCAATGCTATTGAAGATATGCAGCCTCACAGACTCGTTTGCCGGAGGCGTACCGGCGGAGTACAAGCAAGCCCAAAAAGTAGAGGGAACATCATTCGGCTTGGCTATGGCGCAAGCCTGTGGCGCCAATCTCGACGTGAGCAAGATCATGAAGAGGATGCCAGTGACCGCGGATGGTGAAGAGGTAGCATTCGCTCCTTTTGCTGCTCGCTATCATAAGTATGGGCCCCAGCTAATAGAGATACTCGTGAAGTACTCTGCGGAGCAAAAACGACTGAGCGTGGCGAAGGCCACAACATCGGGGGCTGCTATTGCAAAGGCCACGCCGTCGGAGGATGCCATGGTGTCCGCGAAGCCCACAGGTGCTAATGCGTAGGCATAGCTGTCTTTATGTTTGTTGTATAGCAATGTTAGGACCTTGGGTTGTTCTGGAGTATATTTGTGGGGTTGCCCCTATCAGAACTTGTTTTAAGTTTAATGTATGAATCTTCTGTTTGCTTATTTTGGACTAGAATTCCATGCTCAAAAGCTCTTATACTTTGAATTTTGATTAGTTAGGGGTCTTAGAGTGGCGTGCAGGATATGCCATCTGCGGCCACGCCCTTGGTCTCTCCACCATCTAGAGTGGAAGAGTTGTCGCTTTTGTCCTGCCCACGTGCCCGCGTGAAGCAGTTGGAGAGGGACACTTTGATCATCCGTGGTCACACCGACATGTGGAAATCAAAGGCAGAGAAAGCCGTCGAGCAGGAGAATTATCTCCTTGGCGAAATTGCTCAAATCAATGAGCACCTACGATGTGAGCATCATTCAACTGTCATATGTTGTTATGTGCTTGCCATAGTGCTGGTTGATGTATCCTATTTTGTATGTGTAGTTGTCAGTATCATCCCGCAAGAAGAGAGGGATCGAATTAGCATTCAATTGAATTGCCTGACTCAAGAAGATCTGGAAGTTGGGGGTTTCTTCTGGACAGATTGTGATCGGGCCACCATATTGGCAACCCTGCAGGATTGCATCTCGTAGGTGCTGCATTTCTTGAAGATGGCGTGATCGTCCTTCAGGCATATCTTTGCGGTGATGTTTCCGCTGGACATAATTCCTGCGACTCTATTGTCACTGCTACAAAGTTCCGTGATGCTGGTGTTGTCCGTGAGTGCGTGCACCAGCAACTTGTCGCAGGTGCCAAAGCGGCGCTTGGACTTGTGCATATGCAATATCCGGACGTGGACCTGGATGCTATCACAGAAGGACCACTAGCTCCTTCACCTGGAATGGCGTGGAACATGATTCTGCACTATCAAGCAATCGCCCATCCAACGGAGAAAATTGTGGACTTGTTCGAGGAACACACTGATGTACTTCTTCAGCGCCAGTAGTTTTTAGCCTGCACATGATGTATAAATGTTGTAAAGCTCGTATAGTTTTTCGACTAGCCTTTAGGTGCCCTTGCATTATGTAAGCTTGTTAGCCTATGTATTTTTTGAGTATGTTTCTTATGCGATGTCCTTTCATTATCCTAGCGGTTTTGGATCTCAGCACCTTGCCAGCCTGTGAGTTGGGTTGCAACTAGGTTGGAGTTATCAAGGGTTCGATTGGAAGCAGAGTCAGCTACTTGGGTCATTGCAGTGTTGAATTATACATGTGGCGAGGCCATCAGGGAGGCACAACCCCCGAGTGTAAAATGCGAGTAAAAGTAAATTTAACAAGACTCATAGTTGAGGCACTTAGCTTTATTTATTTGGAGAATATCGGGAGGTACATTGTTTGGCTAAGTAGCCTGGTGAGTAGCCTTATTATAAAGTAAAAACATCTAGGGGTAGAAATGTCATAGATGTGTGATGTTCCATGGGTTGGAGTATTCGACTCCACTTTCTACGTCCTTTAGGCGATAGGCGCCACCTGGGATTACTTTAGTGACTATGTAGGGTCCTTCCTATGGAGATTCGAGCTTGAGATGCCCTTTCTGCTTCAAAAGTTGGACGAGGTCTCCTTCAACGAAGGACCTTGGACTCAGCCGTCAGCTGTTGTAATTGCGGAGGCTCTGCTGGTAGATCGTTGATCGCTCCGCAGCGATTTCATGTGCTTCATAGAGAAGGTCGACGGAGTCCTCAAGTGCGGTCGTAGATTCGGCCTTGCTGTAAGAGACCACCCTTGGGACTTTGTAGCGCACTTCTGCGGGTAGTACAACCTCAGCACCATGCACCATGAAGAATAGTGTGTAGACTGTGGCGCTGTTCAGAATTGTGCGCAGGCTCCATAGCACGGAGGGCAACTCCTTAGCCTAGTAACCAGCTACTCGCTCGAGTGGTCGAAGAAGTCTCTTCTTGATGCCATTGCAAACAAGGCTATTGGCCTTTTCAACTTGACTGTTGGTTTGGGGGTGTGCCATGGAGGCGTAGCTGATGTTGATTCCCAAGTTTTCATAGAAATCCTGGAACTCATTCGATGTGAAGTTCGTCCTGTTGTCGGTGATGATGCTCTGTGGCACCCCGAACCTGTATATGATGGACTCAAAGAATTTGACGGCGGTGGCGCCGGTCTGGTTAGTCACCGATATGGCCTTGATCCACTTGGTGAACTTGTCAAGAACAATGAGGAGGTAGATGTACCCTCCGGGCGATGATTTCTGCAACTTGCCGACCATGTCAAGTCCCCATTGTGCAAAGGGCCAGGCCATTGGTATTGGCCTGAGTTCCGCGCCTCGTGCGTGCGTCTTATCCGCAAATCTCTAGCAGGCGTTGCACCGTTCGACAATGTCCTTGAAATTGTGCATTGCGGTGGGCTAGTAGAAGCCAACTCGTAGAGCTTTAGCGACAAGGGTGTGACTGCCAGCGTGATGTCCGCAGGTACCCTCTTGTATCTCGAGGAGGATGCCGCTTCCATCGTCATTGGTGACGCATCACTGGAGGATGCTTGTGATGTTGTGTTTGTATAGTTCGCTGTTGATGATGGTGAAGGCCTTGGAGCATCGCGCTATGTGTCGTGCATCTGTTGGGTCATCTGGAAGCCTTTTAGTGAGCAGGTATGTGATGTACGGCTGCATCCAGGACGGCTTGATGAGCATGACCTCCGTGGGACCTTCGAGTACAGACCCTTATTCTGCATCACTAGACCTTTCGGCTTCTTGGGGTGGCATAGCTCCCAAGTGCGCTGCTGCACCATATGATCCTGTAGGAGTCTTCATCTTGATGGAGCGCTTGCAGATTGGCTCAAAGAATACGCCTGGTGGCACTAGGGCGCAGGTGGAGCCTATGTTGGCGAGTATATCGGCATCCTCGTTTCTTTTGCGACCTACATGCCATAGCTCGCAGCCATCAAAGTACCCTTAGAGTGCGTTGTAGAGGTCGTGATACGCAACCATGTTGTCACTTAGAGCATCGCACATGTTCTTGGTTTGCTGGACTACGAGGTTGGAGTCTCCGTAGATGATGAGCCACGTGGCGCCACATGCCTTAGCCATCCGCATCCTGTGGATCAGCGCCTCGTACTCCGCCTCATTGTTGGACGCATGGAACTTCATCCGCGGGATGTATCGCATCTTGTCACCTTGAGGGGACGTTAGGATGACGCCTGCGCCATCTCCTTCCTTGTGTTTGCATCTGTCTAAGTTCATGGTCTAGAGGTTGGACATGTCTGGTGTGTCAGGGAGCTGATTCTCCATCTAGTAGATGATATCGGTGAGATTCGACACATTTTTGATGGCTTTTATTGATGGTTTTCTCCCGGATTTGATCGTTTTCTGGTTTTACCTAACGCTAATACTTCGGTAGCAAAGAAAACTTGGTTTTTAATGTTTGTTTCAGGTCCTGGATGTCAATAGGAGGATTTAACTAGAGAAATACAATATTCTGGAGAAAACAAGCAAATCCCACCTTGTAAGCACGCGAGGAGAGCTCACAAAAGCTTTAACGAGCAACTATACGACGGGAATATTTTTCCGGCCGTATAGTTCCTGCCGTATAGTTGCCGCCACCTCTGTCTTGTAAAAAGGAACAACTTCCGTGAAGGGTCAGAGGGCGAAAACACAACACAACAGCCGCCACACCATCCAGAAGGGAGAAAGAAGAGATCTGGAGAAGAAGGAGAAGACGTTCTTCATCTCGCTTCATGATCTTCGACCTCCTAGCCAATACACCCCATAGGCAATACTTGTACTTGAGAGAGAGAGGGATATACACCTTGCAAGACTAGGGTTTGACATTGTTTCTTCCCATCTTGAATTGTGTTGGATATTTTTCTATTCTTATTGTGGATCTCCATGGTAATACCAAGATGAATTCCCTTTATTTGATTATATTGATGATCCGTTCTTCTCTCATGTGTGAGTAATTCCCTTGGGCGTGGGAGATGTAGGGGATTGGTGAGATGTGATGTGCCTTCATATATTTTCCATTAGTTTGTGATTGATTCTAATTACTATATTATGTGTGCTTGACTATCTATGGGATGCTTAATGCTTGTTGTCCAATTAAGGGCCCAGACAACACGATACCTTGTTCTACATAGATAAGATCTGTTATGCTAGTGGACCGGCGACTCTCTGATGACACAGGGATATCAATGAAAAGCTAGTTGACTTGAGGATAACGAGTAACCATTGTGCTTATTACATTAGTCCGATCCAAGGAGCTTAATCGCTAAGCGACCTGAAGGGTCTTAATCGTCTAGTGTCTGACCATGGTTTTGGTAGCAGGCTAGTAGGATTATTGAAGTTGGGATGAAATCTACCAAGAGGAGTTCCGGCTAATTATGGGTTGCTCGCCTACACATATATCTATAAGATTATAATTGTTACATTTACCACTCGTCCACCTGGCACATTCACTATCACCATGAACTGAATCCCCGCGCCTTCTTTCGCCATATGCAGCAAACAACAAACAAGCAAAGTCTTTCTTTACTTTTATGCATTATATTTCTGAAGTTTACATTTTAGTTCTATTTAAATCTATCGCATTTAATAAAAATCCCATTCTTACTTCAACACTTGTAGTCAATTCACTCGAAGACCTGTGACAACTTCGGGTGTGACAGAGACTTCATCAATAAACACTTACCTTTGGGATCCATGTGGGATCCATATCTGAACTTCGAAACTAGCTACAAACGATCTGTGTTCTTGTAGACATCAAGCTATTTTCTGGCACCATTGCCGAGGAACTAAGTGCTAAGTGTTTGTCTTTTGACATTTCAGATGTTGCTACTACAAAATGTTCTCCTTAGGAGACAAAGGGTCTACACGCTCTGGTAGGACCTACCTGCCGGATTATATTGAGCGCGTGCCTGCTTAGAGGCACGAAGAAATTATTGAAAAACTTTTAAAATCAAATAAAGTTGAAGTTGAAAACCTGAGTGATATTATGGAAATCATTTCTATTTACAAGACAACTCCTATGAAACCTGAGAAAACTCTCAGGGAATACAGTGCTCCAAGTTCTGAATTTCTTAAACAACCAATAGAGTTCTCTAATCCTGGAGTTAGAGAATATCGATTTGATGGTGGAATTATTAAAATTTTGCGGGAGAAAGCTTTCAGTGGAAGGGAAGATGAAGACCCATGAAGACATATTAGAGAATTTGATGATATGATAACATCGCTTGGACCAAAAGGTTTGCCAAGAGACTTCTCTCGTCTTAAATTATTTCGATGGTCTCTTAAAGGTAAAGCTCTAGACTGGTTATATTCTCTCCCTCGCCATTACATTAGATGTTGGGAAAACTGCATTACTAAATTCATAAACATGTTTCTTCCTTTTAAAAAGGTAACTGAACTAAGAAAGAACATAGGCAATTTTAGTCAGAACATGGGAAAAACTACCCACAAGCCTGGGAAAGATTATTTGGAATGATCAATTGTATTCCTAATCATGGCTATTCTGAACTAACAAGCTGCCATTTATTTTACCATGGTCTCAATACTCAATGTAGAGAATTGCTTGATTTATCAGCAGGAGGATCAATAAATACTTTAACTATTAAAGAATGTTTGGAATTAATGTCTACTAGGGCTAAGAATGATTCTTTATATAATCCTGATTTTGGCATTAAGCCGGAAAAAGGGATACTTTGGATAACTCCTGATCTTATGCCTGAGGTACGCAAAACTATGAAAGAAAAAGGTATACCTTCTGAACTTACTAAAGAAAACAAAGAGGATTTGTTACAAGTTTTAACTAAAGAAGATGAAACTATAATTTTTTTTCAAGAATTAAAACACCGACAAGTAAAATCTCATAATAACTTGCATAAGCATTTCCAAAAACACAAAAAGATTTTGGTGGAACTCACTGAAAATTATGATGAGATTATCCAAGAAATAAAACTATTTCATAAGTATCTTAGTATGATTGAAACCCAGTGTGAATAAATAGCATCTGGTTATCAAATTTTTCTTCGTGATGATAAGGATATTTCTTTTTGTACTAATGTTGTCACAAGAAGGGGTGCAGTTGTTACAGGACCCTTAGGACCACCAGAATATGAAGCTGAAAAATAGCGTAAGGAAAAAGCCTTGCTCTAAGCAAGTCAAGAGGATGATACGTTGGTGGATCCTCAAGATGAGATTGAAACACAAGATCAAACCAAGGAAGACCAAAATGATGCACAAAATGATCATTATGACTCTGATGCAGAAACGGTTGATCCAAGAGAAGATAAAGAAACAAGTAAAGAAGATGAAGTTGTTTTATTAGAAAAGACCAAAAGCAATAAGCAACAACAAAATAAAGCAACGAAAGAGCCAGACCCTCCAAAAAAGGTAAAAGACAAGAGTAAGTCAGGTGAGAAAAAGCTCCCTTATCCAAATCGAAAAAAGAAAGCACCGAATAAGGTAATTTATAACTCTTTTACAAAGGCACTCAGTGACCTTCGTCTAGAAATTCCATTTGCGGATGCAATCAAAGTTCCTATTTATGGTAAATTCCTTCGTGATATTCTTAGTAGAAAGAAAGAAATAACTGAAACTGTTGCCATGGTAACTATCTATCCTGCTAATGGGAAGTTGTTGTCTAAGTCTAGAGATCCTAGAATACCAACTATATCATGCTCAATAGGTAAAACAGATATTCATAATGCCTTATGTGATCTAGGAGAAGGAGTTAGTGTAATGCCATACTTCCTCTATAAAAGGTTAGGATTAGGGGATTATTCTCCTACTATTATCACTTTATAGATGGCTGACAAGTCCACTAAACAACCTGTTGGTATGATTGAGGATGTCTTACTTAGGATAGATGAGCATGTTATTCCCACTGATTTTATTATTCTGGAAATGCCAGAAGATGAAAGATTATCTATAATACTTGGAAGACCCTTCCTTAGTACTATAGGTGCATCAGTAGATTGTGCAGAAGGGAAGATAATCTTTAATGTTTATGATGCTGAAATCATCCGGTATTTTCGAAAGAAGCTAGAAGCAGGAGAAAGATATGTTCCACTAGCTAAACGAGTTCATGTGGCAAGTGCCATTGATAAGGGGCAACCAAAGGTAAGAATTCGAGAAGAGAGAAGAGGTTGAGTGATTCAACCATTCTTAATAAATGCTTAATGGGAGTCAACCCATTTTCGTTAATTTAGTAGAATGGAGAATAAGAAGTTCATCGCATTCCCACCACTTTTTCACAGGCATTCTCGTGGAAGCGCGCTCGTGAAGATGCAGCTGTCAAAAGGTAGTAGAACTGTCAATTGAATGAGTAGAGAATAATAATAAGAATAAAAGTTTGAGTTTTCTATTTATAGAAGCTAAATTTTTTCTTTTAATATGCTAATGTTGGTAGATAGTTTTTACTATCAATTTTCTATTAAAAACTCGGTATTTCGCTAAGTTATGGGATAAGAAGGTATCCTCGAAGAAATATAATTTTTTTTGATGATTACGGATGGTTTAACGACCAACTATACGGCGGGAATAAAAATTCCGGCTGTATAGTTGTCTTTGCCATCAATAAATTTTCTTCGAAGGCACAGAGAGTTTAATGACCAACTATACAGCGGGAATAAAAACTTCCGGCCATATAGTTCTGGCTGTATAGATATCGAGGCCTTCGTACACAAATTTCTGAAAGGTACGGAGAGTATAACGACCAACTATACAACAGGAATAAAAATTCTGGCCGTATAGTTCCAGCCATGTAGATATCGATGCCTTCATAGAATTTTATTCCAAAAGTACTGGGAGTTTAACGAACAACTATACGATGGGAATAAAAATTACGGCCGTATAGATATCGATGCCAGTTTCAGAAATTTATCCCGAGAGATAGACAATTTAACGACTAACTATACGGCGGGATCACTTTGATCCGGCCGTATAGTTACGCCTGTATAGTTGTTTTCCTGTATAAATAAACCCTAGTTGGCAGCACCGCCGCAACTATACGGGCGCAGCACCATCACCCACCCGTATAGTTCCGGCCGTATAGTTCGGTGCGACCACAAAATCGCACCGGGGCGGCTAGGCCTTCCTCCTCTCCTCATTATTTCTCTCATATTCTCTCTCCAAACCTCTCAAAATTCACCTAGAACTCTTGATTCTTCGTGGATTTTGTTCGTTTGAGTGGGGGAATCAACAGATCGTGCATCACAATGAACAAAATCGGTAGCCTTTTTTGTTTGAGCAAGCGCCAATGGAGAGAAGGCTCAAGCTTGGGGGCCCAAGCCCCCAGCAACTCCAAGATGGACATTGTCTCATGAAGGAGGGTGATGCCCACGCGTTGGGCTGACCACAACTTTCTCACCATGGCAGGGTTGAAGACAGACTTCCACCTCATGTGCAACAGGTCAGGGTTGGCGGTACTTGGCTTCGCAAGCCACGGCACCTACACCAAGATCACCCATGAGTTCCTTGCCTCCTTCTACAACGACCACAGGGAGAAAGGTAACATGTGCATGATAAGCTTCACCATGAATCAGACACATTATTAAATAAATTTCGAACAATTTTGCAATGCTTTCAACTTCCCTCATACTGGGGAGCCCAATATTTAAACTCTATAGAGTCACAAGTGGAGATACTTGGGAGCTTATTTCTGTTAATGGTGGCAGTCACTTTTATCAGAAGAAGATGTCCACCGTTCAAAACCCAACCATCTGCTACTTTGCTTTGTTCCTCGCCAACACAATGTTGGGAAGGGGTGATACTGGTTCCATGGCCAATGCGGACATGGCAATGATCACCGAGGCTCTCTTCCCAATGAAACACAAAGCCCTAGTCCTGCAGTTCTACTCATCCAGCACTTTCACCACCAAAGCAACAAGACTAAAGGTGATATTCGCATTGGTGGATTGGTAACCCACCTTGCCTATGCATTGAACATTGTACTACCTATTATGAAACCTGTTGACGGCTCCAAACTTATGCGCGTCAAGTATTTGACTGCTTGTGGCTTCCTCGGTGTTTACCATGCTAATCGGAGGCTCCGAGCATATCAATTTAGTTATCTTGATGATACATAGGTTGAGCAGGTTCAGTTGCCATGCGCCCAAGCCTTCTCGATTGTGGAGAACGACACTTGGATCCTCAATAAGAACCAAGTGACAGAGATCTTGGCCAAGCTCCAGTCTGGGGAAGAGGAAGATGAATGGTAGCAGGAGCAGGAGTAGGGGCACAACCCTGCTTGGGAAGGACAACAGTAGCAGCAGCCAGGAGGAGCCTGCGAATCGTGGCCCAACCAGCAGTAGGGGTTCCGCGCATGAAACAATAATTTTTAACCTACGCCCCTGAACCTCTGATGCTGCTAGGACCTATGTATTAGTAATACAGTAATGGGAGGGGCTTTTCATGAACTTACCCTTGAAGACCGAAAAGCGTTGTCAACGCTCAGGAGAGCGTGGTTGATGTAGACGAGCCGAAGCTGACCTCAAGGTCGTGATGAAGTCCTTGCGGTCCTTTGGCTCCTATGACTTGAGTGCCTCAAGTGCGGTAACTCGCGAGGAGTTACACACATCCGGTGCTTGATGATGACTCCCGCTTCCCCGATGTAGCAGCAGTTGCGGAAGTAGAGCTCCTGGATCTGAATCCCGCAGCATGACGGCGTTCCGCGGTGAAGATGTCTCTCGTTCACGCAGTCCGATCTTGGGACCACAGTCACGAGAGAGAGAGAGAGAATATCAATTCGAGGTCTTCTGGAAAGTGAGAAGACCTTTATTGAATATTGTATATATTTATCTGGCCAAATACCCCCACTATATATAGGGGAAGGGGAGGCACTACCTCCCTCAAAGTCCTGGGGTGGGACTAAAGGAGAGGAGAGGGGGAAGGGTGGCACCGCCGGCCCCGCGCGGGGGGATGGCCGACTAGGGTGTCGACCACCCCCTCTAGCTCTTCTCCCTCTCACCTTTCCCTAATGGGCCCTCTTCCCTCCGAGATTGGCCCATTAAGCCTTTTGACCTTTAAATTGATTTTCTCTTTTATTAAATAAATATGAATAAATACTTAAATCAATATTTATCATTCATTCACATATTATTCAATCTCGGTGGCTATGGAACATCTTCCACCTCCACTCCGGACATCCCCGGAGTTACCGAAACCCTTCCGGTTTTCTCTCTACTATTCTTTGGTGATTCTTCCGATCCTATAAACACTCTCTAAGCATAATAAAACCCTTAAGCGTGATACCCTACGGTTCGGGAACACTCCAGACATGGTCAGGACACTCCCAGACCAATGATCGACAGAGGGACCTGGATGGCCATGTGACCCCTGTGCGTTCAACGAAGATCTTTCGTCATTTGAACCGGGACGGTCATGTCTTATTCCCTTTGTCTCTCGATACTTGAATTGCCCGAGATCTGACCGATGACATCACGATGTCGTGTTCAATTTCGTTATCGAACAATGCTACTAGACTCGTTCCGACAAGTGATATCCCCGTGATCAACTCACATGTTGCGCAACTATTGGATATAACTTCTCCGAGTGGGCCCTTGAGTATCTTTCCACCACGTGGATGGACAAATCTTGCTCTTGACATATATTGCATCTACGGTTTTCTCTGAGTACCTGAACACAACTTTGTAACCACTATATTACCAAGTGGCACTTGATGCTATCTAAGCACTCTCGGGAGACAGTGATTGATATAGCCTCATGGTCTAAGGAATAGTCTACGAGGATCCATTTCTAATCATCGTAACTTGAACTTCGTGACATGATCAGGTCACGATGTTTAGGTTGGGTATTGGTTCATCATCTCATTCACAGAATGAGTTGACTCCATTTCCAACTGGCATAAATGCCACATGATCAGGAAACATGATCATCTGTTGACCAATGAACCAGTGATTAGAGTTTCACTGGGAACCCCTGGTTGTTTATATATCCCACGTGTATTGATGTTTCCACTCAATAAAGTTATAGCATGATATAAAAATTAATAATAAACTTTATGAAATATGATAATAGTCCTTATTACTATTTGTCTCCAGGGCATATTTCCAATAGTCTCCCACTTGCACTAGAGTACAAATACACTAGTTGCATTTGTTCTTAATCATTGGCACCATATGTCAGGTACTCTGAACATGCTTGCTCATGGAAGAGGTTGAGTCTTGGGTTTGTACTTTATAGTCCCAAATCCTTTGCAACTTACCAATGTCACCTTGATGAACATTAATACTTTATCATCACATGATAACATCTGTGTGTATGCATTGTCGCTATGGCAACAGAACGAGGCCTGATTCCAGGAGCATGTAGTGACTTTAGATCAACCGCGAGGGCTTTCTCATGGGCACTATGCCCTGGGACACATCATTCTACGTTAAAAGCGAACTAGCCCCGCCATAACATTATACAACACTTTAGATGGTAGCCTTATCTATTATTATAAATGTATTCATCGAAATACTAGTGCACTCAGTGCATCTTTCGATGTTTTGTTCACCTCGCTTTCTACTTGACTTAAATCGGTATTTACAGGAGTTTCCAACATATTCCCTTATAACATAATCCTTTGTGCTTTAAGATATGTCATCCTTTATGGATTTGGAAAACATGTCTACAGTTCTCTATTAGACACTATGGACAAACTCAGCTCAACATTCTGTGATTCAAACTTAATCACTTTTAAATGTTCCTTATTGGATCATATATTATGTTAAGTTATCATCATGGTTTTCTAAGATAGAACCTATGTCTTAACATAGTGGATGATGATCATCCTTTTCTGTCTTTCAACCATTGATGTTAAACTTAAT
Organism: Avena eriantha; assembly: GCA_910589775.1. Taxonomy (NCBI): domain Eukaryota; kingdom Viridiplantae; phylum Streptophyta; class Magnoliopsida; order Poales; family Poaceae; genus Avena; species Avena eriantha. Next base: position 328,532,887 of record OU342744.1, read on the forward strand.
ACTATTCCTAACTTGAGTTATTAAGGACCAATTCCTTAATTAACTTCTATTCCGAAACCCTTTTCAGAATCCCTTAAGGAATACTACATAATATCATAATACACTTATTGTCAACTTCCATACCTTATAAATCATTATTTACTGGTACTTGTGCTTTTATTCTTAACACACTTAAGAATAACTCCTATAAGCTCCCACAGAAAATATGTTCCTAACATATTTGGGTATGAGTCACTACTCTTTCTCAAACTATGTTCCTACATATTTGAATTTGAGACTTATATTGCTCCCACTCAAAAATATGTCATTCACTTTACGAAGACTTCTATAGCTTCCATTTATGCAAATTGCATATCTACTCACTATGTTGAACATTTCAAAATCCTTTGATCGAATATCAAACTTGGAGATTTACTATGACATACTAGTACTTTTACTAGATTTAAATCCACTAGACAATTAGCACACTTGAATCAAATTCATGTGAATTCGTTCGATACTTGACAAATTGTGCTTTTGTCATTCACCCCTTTTTCCATTATGGCTTTGCAGTCATTTGGGAAAATTCAAGTAACCCCTTTTACTTGTGAGATTTAGCAACGAATTGCTTTCTAATCTCAAGTGAATTTTGCTTCTAAGATTTCTCATAATTCTAGTTTACCATTATTTCCTTAGTAGTTGGTAGGTATGTCATATACCAAGAATCATGAAAAATGATTCACAAATGTCTCCATACAAGATATGGATTATTTTGAATCCTACTTCATGTAGTGAAAACACCAATGGGGAACACACAATGATCATTATCATTGATTCTTTCCGTTGTGAAGAGAATCGTTTAGGAACGTTGTCCGTTGCGCTTCTCAACACTCTGATGCAGGATATGAATCCTCATCGTGTTTTTCACTATCTTCCATTTGCTTCATAATCGACAAATATCATTAAAAGTGAGCTTTCTCAAGAATGCACCAAAATCCAAGCAATACAAGTTTTGCTTTTCTTTTGGTTTTAGCTATGGATCTCGTATTCAAAGTTTCCATTGAATACTCTACAAGGACCTATTCTCTATTGTTTTGGTTATATCGAATAACCCCAAAACACTTACGACGATCCATACCAGATATGGAGCCGCTTTCACGAATTCAAATGGTTCACTATATATTCTAATTGAGTGCTAACTATTTCTAACTAATGGACTCTACATCTCCAATACAACGATTTATTTGGCGCCATCTATTCACCCATTTTGATATCTAATATCACATTGTGATGCTTTGCATTTTGACATTTCAAAACACTTTGCATTCCACAATTTATTTATTCCATTCTTATAAAGTTGAATTTCATTACTATTGATCAAATCATAGTCTTTAGATTCTATTTTATATTTATACCCTTTGTTGATGAAAAACTTTGATCATATAAAATAGTTTCATACTTATGTTTCCTTTGGTAAACTACTTTACACATTTAAACAATCATATAATGATAATTACCATTTGTCAAACACAATACATCGAATATGTATTTACTTTTCACAATTCATTAAACACTTTGTATTCAAGTAATACACGGTGTTCAAGTTATTTTGCCGAACTTAGGCATGATTTATATTTGATAATAAATCGAATGACTTTCACATATTATCATATAACTTTGAATTTATGCAATGGTTTCATTCATTAATGAACATATCATTAAGTTGGGTATTTTAAAGGCATTTCAATATTTTACAAATGTTCATGCATTATCAATTAGTTTCAAACAAAAAGGATAATTTACATATAATCAAAAAAGATATGAACACAAATAGAAATCATTCATAAAAGTAGAACAACTGTTTGTTACAAACTCATATGAATAACCATCTCACAAAGTGCGAGACACACTAAAGAGGTTCATAATATTTTGATTACAATAACTATCCAAAACATAAACTAAGTGATAAATGTAGAGGGAGAGTGTCGTTGGCCATCATCATCATGCTCGCCATCAACACGCAACGTCACCTCCTCTCCTACAAGCACTTCTTATGCAGAAGGACCTGTTTTCAGTAAAGCAGAACAAGTATCAAATATACTTAACACTGCAAATGTGTTTGCAAGATTATAACATTTATAAAATTGTATATCAAATATATACCTTTGTCATCGATGACCTCAGCGACAATGGGTTTAACCACCACATCTCTGAAATGTGATATGTATGAACTCATGGAAATCCTGTGTTTCCGCGTCGCATCTCATAATGCAAATCCTGACTTGTGCTTGGTAGCTTGTGGCAGTGACCGCAGCACAACGCCTATTGCAAAAGAGATTGCAAACCTGTTGTCCAGGAAGTATGCCAGACTCATGTATGCATCATATATGCTCAACAAGTGATTGTCCAGTGAGGAGCCCTCCTCTATACTCCCACATGCGCACTTGTTCCACAAAATGTGATCTCAGATGTGCCATAACCGCTTCGGTGATTAAGATTTCCCACAGTTGGCCATAGTCCATCTTCCATCCCGAGGCGCATCGTTACTGATATGAATGTGGCCATCACACGACGACGGCAGCAGAGATCCTGCTGCTCCTGGGTCTCATGAGAATAGGGTGGCTCCAAGTACATCTCGTAGATCATGTAGTCAGCCACTTTGTTCTCGCTAAGTAGATCATGAAGGCGCATGACCCATGCAGGAAAGTTGGATCCATCTAACTTGAGCTTTTCTCCTTTTAACCAATTGTCAATAGGGAAGGTAATCTCGGGGAGAACCATTTTCTACATTTATAATTTCAAAGAGGAATTTAGACTAAGTTTATAATTAAATGAGTTAATAATAACTCCACTCAGAAACACCTATCCCCATAAGGGTTCCTAGTGATAACACGACCCCTTTCAGCCACATCACCCCCGATCATCACGGCCATCAATGTGGGTTCAAGGGTGGACGCTAAACGTTGGTCACATCATTCATGCGACTCGTGCTCGATCTTTCAACCATCCGTGTTCCGAGGCCATGTCTGTACATGCTTGGATCGCCAACTCAACCTTAGTGTATTTGCACTGCAACATGGCTTACACCCACTGTATGCGAATGTAGATATGTCTGACACCCGATCATCATGGTCTGCCTCATACTGAAGAACTTTATTGGTGGTGCACACTAAGAGGGAACACAATCATTGGTAATTTTAACATGGATCATCTTATTAGGCTACTATCGAGTATCTAATACTAGCACACAATAAGTTATACAAACAATAACATTTAATGTAAATGCGATGTGATATTGTCCTTCACGTCGTGATCTCCATCCGTCGTCACTGGATTCCGGCGCCGTAAACACCAGGGTACTGGTGTCTTTCCGGCGTGGTAGTCCGTCACCTCCGTGACTATCTACTACTATGTAACATAAGGTAATCACTTTACCTTTGCCACAACCATATCACAAAGCAACGCCCCCTGCAAAACAAAGTTAGACGCCTCTACTTTATCTTTGCATATTTTACGTGGCTAAATGGGCTTTCGCACAAGAACTGTTCTTACCTACGAACTGTCACCACAATGCTGATTAAGTAGTTGTCTATACTACACCCCTTTCGGGGCCCTCTGTTGCAAATGGCATACCAACTAATGTGAGAGAGACAGACACCCCCCCTAAGCCACTTTATATGGTACAAGCCGTATGCCAAGCGTGGACCAGTCTCGCCAATGAACACGTAAAGTCGGTTGGGGGCTGCTTCATCAAGCATTACTGTGGTATACACAAGTACACATGGGATGGTAACAACTAAAAGATCAACAGCCACACGCTACATCTCGTGTGTTCTACCTGTACTAGCATTACTACGCATAGATCTAGCACTGATACCACTGTAGGGGTTCCGCGCATGAAAACAATAAATTTTACCCTACGCCCCTAAACCCCTGATGCTGCCAGGACCTATCTATTAGTAATATAGTAACTGGAGGGGGATTTCGCGAAATTACCCTTGAAGACCGAAAAGCGTTGTCAACGTTTAGGAGAGCATGGTTGATGTAGACGAGCCGAAGCCAACCTCAAGGTCGTGATAAAGTCCTTGTGCTCCTTTGGCTCCAACGACTTGAGTGTCTCAAGTGCGACACCACATGGGGAGTTACACACGTCCGGTGCCTGACAATGACTCCCGCTTCCCCGATCCAGCAGCAGTTGTGGAAGTAGAGCTCCTAGATCCGAATCCCGCAGCGCGACGGCGCTCCTCGGTGAAGATGTCTCTTGTTCACACAGTCCGAACTTGGGACCACGGTCACGAGAGAGATAATATCAATTGGAGGTCTTCCCAAAAGTGAGAAGACCTTTATTGAATATTGTATATATTTACCTAGCCAAATACCCCCACTATATATAGGGGAAGGGGAGGTACTACCTCCCTCAAAGTCTCGAGATGGGACTAAAGGAGAGGAGAGGGGGAGGGGTGGCACCGCCGGCCACCCCCATGGGCCCCGCGCGGGGGGGGGGGGGGGGGAGGGAGGGGCGGGCTGGCCCACTAGGGCGCCAGCCACCCCCTCTGCCCTTGTCACTCTCACCTTTCCCTAATGGGCACTCTTCCCTCCAGGATTGGCCCATGAAGCCTTTTGACCTTTAAATTGATTTTCTCTTTTATTAAATAAATATGAATAAATGATTAAATCAATATTTCATTCATTCACATATTATTCAATCTCGGTGGCTATGAAACACCTTCCACCTCCACTCCGGACATCCTCCGGACTTACCAAAACCCTTCTGGTTTTCTCTCTACTATTCTTCGGCGATTCTTCCGATCGTATAAACACTCTCTAAGCATCATCAAACTCTTAAGCGTGATACCCTATGGTTCGGGAACACTACAGACATGGTAGGGACACTCCCGGACCAATGAGCGACAGAGGGACCTGGATGGCCATGTGACCCCTGTGCGTTCCACGAAGATCTTTTGTTGTTTGAACCAGGACGATCGTATCTTATTCCCTTTGTCTCTCGATACATGCATTGCCCGAGATCTGATCAATGACATCACGATGTCGTGTTCAATCTCGTTACCGAACAATGATACTTGACTCATTCCGACAAGTGATATCCCTGTGATCAAATCACATGCTGCGCAGCTATTGGATATAACTTCTCCGAGTGGGCCCTTGAGTATCTTTCTGTCACGCGGACGGAAAAATCCTGCACTTGACATATATTGCCTCTACGGTTTCCTCCGAGTACCTGAACACAACTTTATAACCATTGTATTACCAAGTGGCGCTTGATGCTATCTAAGCACTCTTGGGAGACGGTGATTGATATAGCCTCACGATCTAAGGAATAGTCTACGAGGATTCATTTCTAATCATCGAACTTGAACTTTGTGACATGATAGGGTCAGTTTAGGTTGGGTATTGGTTCATCATCTCAGTCACAGAATGAGTTGACTCCATTTCCAACTGGCATAAATGCCACATGATTAGGAAACATGATCATCCGTTGACCAACGAACCAGTGACTAGAGTTTCACTAGGAACCCCTGGTTGTTTATATATCACACATGTATTGATGTTTCCAATCAATACAGTTATAGCATGATATAAGAATTAATCATAAACTTTATGAAATATGATAATAGTCCTTATTACTATTTGTCTCCAGGGCATATTTCCAACACCAACCACAGCAGGGGTACGGCTACGTCCCCTATCAGGAGTTCCAGCAGCTCAACTAGCGCGTTGGGGAGATTGACCACACTCTTTAGGATATGAATGAAGATGTGAACACTTTGACTCACAACTTAAGTCACTTCATGACCCACTTCCCCGACTTCTACCAGCAGTAACCGCCCGAGCCGCCAAATGACGGCAACAACTGGGCCTAACAATAGCCTAAGCTTGGGGGTTGGAAACCACCAAACTTTGCATTCATATTTTTATTTCTTCTTTTGATTTATTTCTTAAAAAATGGCATGTTTATTTTCATTTTTGCATTCCTAAACCAAAAATACAAAAAAAATTGTTGTAATTTTATTTGCAAGTTTGTTTCTTTGTTTCTCTCGGAGATTGCTTGATTTCAGGTGATTTGGTGATATGGAAATATAGGAGAGGTTTGACTCAAATACAAGAATGAAGATAGCAAGACGAGGTATCACATTCCTTTCATCACACTCTTTGCAACCTTAAATTGATCCTACAATTATTTACTTGCTTGCACTGGAGTCACTGCCCACTTAGGTTGTTATCCTACAAATTATATCCCTGTGCTAGTGTCTTTTTTTAGCTTTGAAACAATGAGAAATGAACTTGGTTAAAATACTTCCTACATTTTTACAACAATAAATAGCATCTGAAAGATGACTTGAGTCCATACTTAGCTCAAAGAATTTGATTTTAGAACTACTCCATCCCATTTTAGCTTAATATAAATTGACTCGATAGTACCCTTGATTGATTTTTTTTGATTAAATGGATGCTTCAAAGTAGTAGAAATTATGCCACTACCTTCTCTAATAATTACCATAAGATAATGCTTTACGCGTGTCATTACAACTCTGTCGTGCTCCATGGGGAACTATTAACTCCGCTAGCCAACGAGCGGTCTAAATGTGGGAAACCACTTGATTTCGGCTATTGAGTTATGTAAACATCTGTAGCAGCAATGCTATGACGTGTAAAAAATTTAGTCTCCTCATGGTTTCACGTTCCAAGTGAAGTTGTAGTACTCCACTGGCCCATTATTGCTCAACATCATTTATTGGCATGGTCGCGAGTGCACAACACAACCCCAATTAACATGTTAAAAATAGTGGCATGATTTCTCTATGAAAGAGCTGAAGTTTTTGAAAGACAAGAGAAAGAAAAAGGTGCTTTGAGAGTCTTGAAGTTTTGAGATGGGAGTAGATGAGTTGTTCCTAAATTAAATGTTTTGATGCCAACATGAGTACTCTTAATTGGTTAAATGAACAAGAACAAAAACTTTTTTATCTCTCAACAAAAAGAGGCACCAAAAGAATTTGTCTTACCTTCCTAGCTAAACTTTCGACACTTGCTTGGGAATATGATTTATTTGCTAACAAGATATACGTGGTTAGGAAGTAGACTCAGTGCAATCTTGTGAATACTTGTATGATCATATCTAAGATTACAAGAATTGAGAAGAAAATAATTTGACACCAATTCAAACTTGTGAGTTCCTTTATTTTGAGTCTCGAATCCCTGCTATTCTTCCCTATTTCCTTGTCACTCGAGGGCGAGCAACATCTAAGCTTGGGGCAGTTGATAGCTATGAGATTCGACACATTTTTGATGGCTTTTATCGATGGTTTTCTCCCGGATTTGATCGTTTTCTGGTTTTACCTAACGCTAATACTTCGGTAGCGAACAAAACTTGGTTTTTAATGTGTTTTTCAGGTCCTGAACATCAACAGGAGTATTTAACTAGAGAAATACAATATTCTGGAGAAAACAAGCAATTCCCACTTTGGAAGCATGCGAGGGGAGCTCACAGAAGCTTTAACGAGCAACTATACGGCAGGAATATTTTTTCGGCTGTATAGTTCCCATCGTATAGTTGCCGCCACGTCTGTCTTGTCAAAAGGAACAACTTCCATGAAGGGACCAAGGGCGAAAACACAACACAGAAGCCGCCACACCATCCAGAAGGGAGAAAGAAGAGATCCAGAGAAGAAGGAGAAGACGTTCTTCATCTCGCTTCACGATCTTCGACCTCCTAGCCAATACACCCCATAGCCACTACTTGTACTTGAGAGAGAGAGGGATCTCCACCTTGCAAGACCAGGGTTTGAGATTGTTTCTTCCCATCTTGAATTGTGTTGGATACTTTTCTATTCTTATTGTGGATATCCATGGTAATACCAAGACAAATTCCCTTTATTTGATTATATTGATGATTTGTTGTTCCCTCATGTGTGAGTAATTCCCTTGGGCGTGTGAGATGTAGGGGATTGATGAGATGTGATGTGCCTTCATATATTTTCCCTTAGTTTGTGATTGATTTTAATTACTATATTATGTGTTCTTGACTATCTATGGGATACTTAATGCTTGTTGTCCAATTAAGGGCCCATACAACATGATACCTTGTTCTACATAGATAAGATCGTGTACGTTAGTTGACAGGCGACCCCCGGGTGACACGGGGATATCAATGGAAAGCTAGTTGACTCGAGGATAACGAGTAACCACTGTGCTTATTGCATTAGTCTGATCCAAGGAGCTTAATTGCTAAGCGACCTGGAGGGTCTTAACCGTCTAGTGTCTGACCATGGTTTTGGTAGCAGGCTAGTAGGATTATTGAAGTTGGGATGAAATCTACCAAGAGGAGTTCCGACTAATTATGGGTTGCTCGCCTACACATATATCTATAAGATTATAATTGTTACATTTACCACTCGTCCACCTGGCACATTCACTATCACCATGAACTGAATCTCCCCACGCCTTCTTTCGCCATCTATAGCAAACAAAAAACAAGCAAAGTCATTCTTTACTTTTATGCATTATATTTCTGAAGTTCACATTTTAGTTCTATTTAAATCTATCACATTTAATCAAAATCCTATTGTTACTTCAACACTTGCAGTAAATTCACTCGAAGACCTGTGACAACTTTGGGTGTGACAGAGACTTCATCAATAAACACTTACCTTTGGGCTCCCTGTGGGATCGATATCTGAACTTCGAAACTAGATACAAATGATCTGTGCTCTTGCAGGCATCAGTAGACGAGGAAGTCCGGTAGGACCTACGGTTTGATTGCCACTTACCGCTCGTATGTGATGTCCCATAGGGACAGCTCGATGCCCCAGAGGGCGACCCGCCCCGTAGCATCGGGGTTGTTGAGGATGTGGTTCTGCGGGGTGTCGTTGACCACTACTATGTGGTGCTCCTGAAAGTAGTGGCTCGGTCGCCATGCTGTCATGAAGACACGGTAGGCCAGGTTCTGGTAATGCGGGTACCGCTGTTTTGTTGGTGTTAGCACCTCGCTGAGGTATTATACTTAGCACTACACCCCATGGTTATTGCTTTCTCAGGCTTGTTCGACCACCAGCACGGTACTGACCACCTGGTTGGTGGCGGAGATGTATAACAACATTGTCTCCTTTTCCGTCGGGGTCACCAGCATAGGCGAGGTGGAGAGAAGGTGCTTGAGATCTTTGAATGGATCTTGCGCCTCGTCCATCCACTCGAATTTGTCGGTTTTGTGGAGGAGCTAGTAGAATGGTAGTGCCTTCTCGCCCATTCGACTAATGAATCGGCTGAGTGTCGCAATTCTCCTGGCTAGCTGTTGGATGCCCTTGACGTTCTTTGGCTTCTCCATAGCTAGTATTACCCTTATCTTCTTCGAGTGAGCCTCGATTCCCCTGGCGGATATGAGGTACCCGAGTAATTGCCTAGATGGTATGCTGAAGGCACACTTCTCCGGATTCAGCTTGATCCGATAGCGGTCAAGGTTGTCGAAGGTCTCACGGAGATCGTTGATGAGTGTGGCCTCCTTCTTGGTCTTGATAACGTTGTCATCGACATAAACCTGGATGTTTTGACCTAGCTGGTTCTTGAGGCAGGCTTGCATACACCATTGATAGGTGGCTCCTACGTTCTTCAGCCTAAAGGGCATCGTGGTGTAGCAGTACACACCAAAGTGCGTGATGAAGGCCATCTTCTCCTGGTCCCCTTCCTTCATTCAGATTTTATGATAGCCTAAGTAGGCGTCGAGGAAGCAAAGGCGTTCACATCCCGCGATGTAGTCGATCCACGATAATGGGTAGTGGTCCTTCGGGCAGTGCTTGTTGAGGGAGGTGAAGTCCACGCACATCCGTAGGATATCCATGTCCTTTTTGGGAACGAGCACGTGGTTAGCTACCCAGGTGCTTTCCTTGATTTCACGTATAAAATCAGTGTCGAGGAGTCTGTTGACTTCCATGCCAACCACCTTTTCTCTTGGTTCTAACGGTCGATGCATCAACTGCTTGACTGGTCTTGCATCTGGAGACACATTGAGTGCATCCTCGGTGAATTCCCTGGGAACTCCTGGCATGTCCACGGGACACCAGGCAAATATTTCCCAGCACTCACAGAGGAACTCGACGAGCGCAAGTTCCTATGCGGGACTGAGGTTGTTGGTGAGGAGAGCCATCTTGGTCGGGTCCGTTGGGTGGACCTGGACCACCTTGGTGTTCACCAACGAGACGAAGGACTAGTCCGGTGCGTTCTGCTTGCTCAAAGTAGGAAGACTATTGTATGTCGACTCCTTGAGCCTCGCCAGTTCTTCTTGCATGCAGAAGAATTCAGAGATTCTGTTGAATTCCCTATCATAGCCATCGGACTTGGTGAAGCTTCCGTTGACGGTAATAATGCCATTCGGTCCTAGCATCTACATCTGTAGGTATGCATGGTGTGGGACCACCATGAACCTTGCGAATGCCACACGTCCGAGGATAGTGTGGTACTACGAGGGTCAGTCAACCACCTCGAACTCGAGGCATTCTCGTCAAAAGTTTGCGAGCGTGCCGAAGATGACATCTAGCCCGATTTTGCCTAGGGGATATACTCCTTTCCCTAGGACAATGTCGAGGAATGTTATTTCAGATGCTTCTAGGCTAGAGAGGGGGATCCACATGGCGCACAAGGTGCTGGCGAACATGAGGTTGATGCCACTGCCACCGTCCATGAATACTCGACTCATCTCAAATCCGCCTATCTACGCCTTGAGAACTAGGGGAGAATGGCCTGGGCGAGGGACCTAGTGCGAGTGGTTGCTTTTGTCAAAGGTGATGCAACACTCCGACCCTCTGAGGTACTCAGGGGTTGAGTGATGGGCGTTGACTACCAGGTTAACTTGGTAGCTGATTGTTTTCTACACCCTGTTTGAGGGGCGCCCCTTCTGGATCATGCCCATGTTTCCTAGTGCTCGTGGGTATTGGTCGCCTCTGTTGTTTTGTACTGGCATAGCCGCAGGCTGCATGGGTCCTCCAGGAGGTGGTGGTGGTGCTCTGTGAGCTATGGCACCTGAGGAAGCTTCGTACCCCTGAGTCATCGCATCACGATGTAGCTGGGTGTAACCCTTGTGGAGCTTCTGGAACTCGCGGTAGTCCTTGAGGAGGTGGCTAGACTTCTTCTTTCCATCATGTTTGTTGATGTAGAAGTGAGCGTTGTAGGTCGAGACAACTTCTCCTGGATGGATGTTCTAGGTGTGTCCTCGCGGGTGCGGAGTGCCACACTTGTGTGGGTTTGTAGCTATCACGGTAGCTGCTGCTACGGTACCCGCTACTGCGATTACCTTCGTCGCCTTTATCTGCATAGCCGGCCGCGACCATGTCGACCTCCTCACGGTCCTTGTAACCATGCACCCGACGCTTTCCTTGGCAGTTGTGTCTACGACCGAGGTCGAACTCATTATCTAAACAGAAGTTGTTGTTGTTCAACAAGTCTTCTCCATCCACCCACCGATTCGCGATGTCCATCAGTTGGTCGATGGTTTTGGGATTCGTGTGGCCCAACTCCTCCCTGAGCTCTCTGTGGCACACAACATCGTTGAACGTGTCGATTGCATGATCCTCGAATATATCTTCCCCTGAATTTTTGATGATGGACCACATTTGGATGTAGGAGCGAAGGGATTCGCTCGGCTTTTGGCAGCAGACCCTGATCTCTTCGATTGATGCGGGCCGCTTGTAGGTTCCCTTGAAGTTTCGGATGAAGCTGTAGACCAGCTCCTCCCATCTACGGATTGATCCATGAGGCAGATTATTGAGCCATGCACGAGCATCGCCCTATAGTTGTAGCTGGAGGCATTGCATGGTTGTGCACTTGTTCCTGCCGTGCAGCTTGACAGAAGAGATGTGGTATTCCAACCAGATCTTCAGGTCCTAGAGGCCGTTGAACTTCGGGTTTTCTGGAGGGAGCCTGAACCCTTTCAGCATTTGTGTCTACCATATGGCTCTGCTAAAGCAGCTGGCGCCACAGAGCTCTGTTCCTTTGTCCTCCGACTATGTTGAGTAGGCGCGTTTGGCGCGCATATTGTCGACCTTGCGCTGGGTGATCTCTTCACGCGCGTCGTAATCATGATCGTGCCGTTGTTAGCTATGGTGTCATCATGACATGTCATGCTCGTCCTTGTTAGAAGATAGCGAGTAATATTTAGGTGGATCCTTGCTTTTTTCTTAAGCTCTGGTGTTGGTTCCTTGGTCAGTGCAGCCTCGACCACTCCAAGTCCAGCAATCATGGACCGGTGCACGACATATCGTGGATCTCCGGCTAGTGGATGATTGGTGAGAAGATACATGGTGGCTACTGTCACCGCTGCATGCGGCATTTTCGGGATCATGTTGCCCCACGAGTTCACCGTCATGAATGAGAAGTTGAGGGCTCTAGTGGCTTCTTCTTGATCTTTGTTGTTGAGGTGGTCCAGTAGAGAGAGCCTTTTGGCGGCTACAGGGACGTTGCCTTTGGAGGAGGATCCACCAATAGAGGAGAGTGTTGCCCGTTGGAGGCTCAACTCATCTGCGACCTTGTTGCGGGCCTCGAGTTGTGCATTCACCGCCACCTAGTGATTGGATTCCTAGACGAGCAGCCAATTGTACGCCATTAGCATCTATTGTGATGCGTTTGGCCACAGGGGGATTGCCCTGTAGGGCTTCCCTGCATCGCGCCCACTAAGAGTTGTTGAGGTGGATCTCCTGTTGCCTCATCCCATTGTTAGCGTGTTTGCCCCGATTATCGGGGTTGGCCGGGGTGGGCGGTTGTGGTTGCTCGCCGTTGACGGGATCGATAGAGGGGATTCGATTGGCAGACCCGTTGTTGGTAGGCCCGCCATTGGTGGTATCCCTTTGAGTGCCTTTGTCGCTATTGTTGATGATGGCACAAATGTGGTGGCTGGGGAACCACTACTCTCGCAGCTCTCAGATCCAAAGCCGTAAGTGCTGTCTTCTGATGTCAGATTACACAGATCGGACTCACAACTATTGTTGCTATCCGTATAACAAGCTGATGCTGAGGCGTTGAGCTTGCCTAGGGTGGCAATCGATGGTGGGAACCACGATGCAGGGGAAATCGAAGGAGCTTGCGGGTGATCGGGGAAGCGGAGCGTGCCTATTTGACCGACCTGAAAGCGTATGCTTCTAATTGTCATGCCAATCCCGTCGCCCACAGACTCTAAGTCTGGGCGAGTGGACAGCGAGTGGACGGTGAAGCCAAAGGTGCAGAAGAGGAGGCGATTCTACACTACAGCAGAGTTGTAGATCACAGTTATTGGGGCCGAGGAAGCCACAACATCAACATTCTCGTTTCCCACAAACAGTGCCAATTGATGAGGGGTTAACTCGTCAATGCCCATTGTTGATGGCCATAGGTTCGAGGGATTGGGGAGCACTGGAGGTGTCGATTGGCTAGGAAACAAGCACATCAGGGACATGCGGTTTACCCAGGTTCAAACCCTCGGAAGGGACCCTACTCCTGCTTGTATGCTCTTAGATTATCAAGGAGTCAAAAGTTATAGGGGGTGCGTAGATGTTATCTAGCGCGATGTATGCTATTGTTGTGGGTATCCTTCTCGCTGCCCCCACCTAGCCTTTATATAGGGAGGCTAGGTCTCGGGATAGCAGGCTGAGTCAGTTACAGATTAGGTTTTCACCCTTTTGAAAATCTATCTATTGCTTGCCGTGTCCTTCAAGGAGTCACCTTCCTCCGGACTTGGGCCACCCGAATCCTTATTGGGATTCAGTTGTCCCATGGGTTCCTCTTGGGCTAGACCGTATATGCTATACACAAGTACCCGCAGGTATACCCATGTCAAAGATTTTCAACTTTCCTTTGTTACCTCACTTGAGAGAATGGAATGCTTATGCTACGATCACCTAGTGAAAGAAAAGTGGGCTCGTTTGTTCGAGGTGGCATATTTGTTATTCAAATTGCTTAAGGCTATACTTTGTTTATTTTAAATCTAGTTTGCGGAGTTTTATCCTACTAGAGTATTATGAGGAAGATGTTTTGCATCATATTCATTATAGAACATGATAGCCATATGAATGCGAACCAAACACCATTTCATCAAGAGTTATGTCATCTGTAAGGTTGTTTTTAGTCCACCAAGTTTATGAGAGAGTAGACAAGTCCATTTTTAATCATAGAAACGACTTTTACTGGCATATGCACACACTTTAATTTTCGACAGTTTATTAATCCAAAAATAAAATATCATTTTATTTCTTCCATCTACCATAGAAACCCCAAAACGGTAGTACTATTACCATTGTATTTAGTTAGAGCTTTATATATATTAGTTTAGTTTTATTGCTTGCATAATTAGTTTAGTTTTTTGTTATTTGTTTTAGTTTTTAATTCTAATACCAAACCTTGTGCTTGACAACCATGTTGGAGCTAGGGACACAAGGAAAATCATATTGTTTTACACGTTTCTAAAAGAGCCGAAGGAAAGGGTTCTACCATTTTACCAAGAGATCGATATTAAACCATGAGTTACCCTTCTGAGGAAAACACACTTACTACATCACTTTTCACTTGGAGTCCCAACGAATTGGTATCCATGAGATTTGGTGAAATTAGGGAGTAAGGGGGCACCAAACAGTAGAGGAAGAAAGGAGCTCAGAGAGGAGGACGATGGCTAGGCAGGGTAGAAAGAAAAGATGATCCGTTTCCATACAAAGAAAAAGAGCCACCAAAAGTGCAGTAAGCGTGTTAACTCAATCACATGGTTGAAAAGCCCTATAGGATGATCCAATGCCTACATCAAGGTGTGTAGCTAGCCTCCTAGGTAACAGGCTATTTTGCATATGGAAATGATATAAAGTATATATACCTAAATGAGTTTTTTCATAGAACCTACTTTGGGATATCTAGAATTTAATAATCAAAAATATTAGAAGTGATAAAAATATAAAATTTATTCATCTATGTGTTATATTTGAACATAGGAGTGCATACACCGTATAGAATCATTTTCCTAAATTTATATGCCTTGTTATATGACGGAAATATGGAGTACTAATTATCATAATATTCCTTCATCTCGATTTGGATCAAAAAGTTAATGATAATATTTTGGAGTTTGAAGATTCTAACACATGGTTTGGAACAAATGAATGGTCTTTCCTCTAAAAATCTTAAAGTAAAATAATAGTGGTCCATAAGATGATGCTTGTCATTGTGTTTCAGGTCATCTAATAAATACAAAGGAACATGCTATATAATAAGATTTATTTCTGTGTCATCTAGTTTACGTATAAACTAAGAATGGATTCAGATATTTTTGTCAAGGAATCGAAATCAGGGTCCATCATTACCATACTTTTGAAGGACATGGTAGTATGCTTTATTTGTTTGATATATATGGGACTCAGATCAAATATGTGTGGATTTTTTACACAAAAGACACACATTTACCCAGACTCAAACGGCCTATATGAATGGTAAAAATCCCTACTAAAAGGCATGTATGACCCAATGTGTGGTTTTGGTAATTAATGACAATCTCTATGTACTAATGTTTGCATTGAGTTGTACATGTAGGAATTGTCCATTGGCATCGCTTGGACCATGTGTTAGCCTCAAGGTTGAAGAAATGGAGAGATGAAGAACCATAAGCAGTGCCCAAGGGCTTTAGTACTATTGTAATCATGTTGAAGAAGAAGTATAATAATAAGAAGAATAAATAAAATAAGATCAAGGGTGGTTTCAAAAAAATATCAAGAGTGTGTTGAAGAAGAATATAGAGTTCCTCATGTGTACTTTAATGGTAAGGTTCCAAAGAAACTTGGAGACCCAGGGATTCCAACTATTCCATGCTCTATTAAAAATAATTATGTTAGAACTGCTTTGTGTGATTTGGGAGCAGGAGTTAGTGTTATGCCTTTTTCTCTCTATAAGAGACTTCAATTGGAAAAACTAATACCAACTGATATATCTTTGCAAATGGCTAATAAATCTACTACTATTCCTGTTGGTATCTGTGAGGATGTACCTGTTCAAGTTGCTCAGAATTGCTTGATTTTAACTTATTTTGTTGTGCTTGAAATGCCTAAAGATGACAATATGTCTATTATTCTTGGGCGACCTTTTCTTAATACTACAGGAGTTGTTATTAATTGTAATCAAGGAAAGGTGACTTTTAATGTTAATGACAAGGAGCATACTATCTATTTCCCCAAGAAGATTGATAGGACTTATGGTTTAAATTCAATTGAACATGTTGAGGGCATCCAAGTTGGAGATATATATATTGTCCCATACCACGAGAAAAATATGAAACTATTATGATTGGGACCATGGATATCAAGGTTGAGGTAACATAATCATTAGTGGAATACAAAGTTTTGTTTCATATAAAATTGTTTTGGTAACAATACCTGACCAACCTTGTTAACAAAGGGATTTTAATGAACAAAACAATATTTTCACCATGATTATCTTTGTTTACTTTTAGTTTATCCATTTTAGTTTTTTCTTTCACTTAGTTTACTTTTCTTTTGCTAGTTGCTTGCATATTAGAGTGTCTTAGAACTTCTGAAGTTTTAGTTTTGTTTTGTCATTGCATCATTCCAAAAACATCTTTCTGTCAAAAAATCATTCATCAATACCTGAAAATTTCTCAAAAATAAAGTGTCTCGAAAAATTCCGGAAAATTCATATTAAATTTTTACGTGAAAAAGGGGCAGAGGAGTACCTAGAGCGACCCAAGGGGGCCCACTAGGAAGGCACACCACCTATTGGCGCAGCCACCCCGGGGGGCGCGTCTAGCCATGGTGTGGGCCACCCCTGGCCCTCCACTCACTCTCTCACTTGCCACTTCTTTCTCTCTCCCGAGAAAACACCAGTTCATTGCTCGAAATCGCGTTTTTGCTGTTCTTGCCCACGATTTTTCGATCTCCTTGCTCAGCCAATCTTTTCTACTGAAATTTGGAGCATTTGTTCTTCGGTATGTGACTCCTCCGCTTGTCCAAGTAGATTTTTGATTAGTGGTTTATATCTTGAGTATTTTTCTGTTGTAGGTGACAGGTTATGTAAGCTTGTAATCTTGTTCAATGCTTAGAAATTTGTTTTGATGCATGTTTAGGCCTCTTACAAGTCCCTATGAGTAGTTCCCTTCATTTTATAATCACTTTGCAATCACTTGTATGATGGTTGTCCTAAATTTCAGAAAAGAAGATGAATTAACACCAACTCAACCAACATGAATTAAGGGTACCTGAGGTTGTGAAGGTTCACCGACGGGAGGAAGTTTTTTCCTTCCATCTATCCATGCCCCGAATTCATGAGGGCTGCAGGGATTTCTCAGGACTTCCATACTTTAATTGCTAATGCAGGATTGGAGCATTTTGTGGGAGATGAACCTTACCAATTTGTGAAACTAACTATGTCTGTGGTGCAGGACTTTCAATTTAGTTGCTCTTTTCCTAACTCCATGGTTCACTACAAAATTTACAATATAGTTGTCAACCTTCCTTTTGATGACTTTTGTGTAGCTATTAAAGTACCCTAGTGGGGATCGTGTGAAAGGATTAAAGAGCGACATGCACCACTCATGGACTTGTATGCGGAGATTTTCCAAGGGAGCAGCTTCTCAAAGGAGAGTGGGAAAATTCGTAATATTCATCTCCCGTCTATTCGCTACTTTGCTTACTTTATTGCCAAGTGTGTTCTCGCTAGGAAAACTGCTAATAAGTTATCCTCATATGATCTAGCATTCATCTCAGCTGCTTTAAAACGACATAGGACTTACAATTTGGGTGCCTTGATAGCTTTCCGTATTGATGGTAACTGCAAGAAAGGTGTAATTTGTGGAGGCCTCATAGCTTCTCATTTAATAGCTTTGCATGGTGTAGTGCCTCATCATCTAGACCTACAATTTCCCATAGAGAGGCTTGACCTTAATTCTATGATACAGCATAAATTTGTTTCTTCTTGGGCTAATTTGAATGATTTGTCTTATGAAATAACCTTTCTCAAGGCTGGTTGGAGAAGGAGTAAGTCCGAGCATTTTGTTCTTTTGCCTGCACCTATTTTGTTTAACCTTGAAACCAGGGTAGGATGGTCACTCACTGAGGAAGAATTCGATATGTATCTGGGGGAGCTCTCCCAGCAGGAGCAGGGGACTGGACGGGATCCTACAGATGATTTGGTCCAGCCCTCGAATGAGGGGGAGTCCTCGTACCAGAATCCTACCTATGATTAGGGAGCTTCTTGTTCTTCCCAAGGGCCTAACCACGATCATTCTTACGATTACCCGCCGGCTTGGAAGCCTTATCCGTGTTGGGGTTGATACCAACTTAGGCCTAAAGCCTAAGCTTGGGGGGAGGTACACCGACACCACACTCATCTACATATCATGTTCAGTCGGTACTTTGTATATCCATGTTTCGTTCTCTTTTTAGTTTTTCGTTCTTTCTTTACTTTTGCTTTCTAAAACACAAAAAGACCAAAAATATTTTCGTTGTTTCTCTTTATTTGCTTCTTTGTCTTTTTAGCCTTGGTTTGCCTCTTCCTTTTTGCTTTGATTAGACTATTCGAAAAAACAACCAATTGCTTTGCGTGTTCCTCCTTTTTGCTCTTGCCTTTAAAAATCAAAAAAACCAAAAATATTTGTTCTTCTTCTTTTGGTTTTGTGAAATTCATTGCAGGGTTCAGCAGTCCTCAGTGGAATTTGGTTTCATGTTATCATTCAAGTCACACAAGTGAAGGGCAATAATGAGGATTAATGACAACTTGAGGTGTGGTAAGAGGCTGGTAACAAACTCTATTTGTTTTCATTTTTGTACATATGCTCATCATTGTGGGCATGCTTAGTTTTTTCATGTAAGGTGTATGTTATTTATGGATGCTTAGTAGTTCTTGCTTTCCTATGATTAGCTCCAGCTTGCTAATGGTTTGTAGCATGTCATATGAATGTTTGCTTGCATTGTTCTATTCATAACTTGGTAGGACACTGTGGTATCCTCCTCTGAATGTTTCACTTGAATTGACTTGGCACATGCTCACGCATGCATATGACTGACACAATAATCAGTTAAGCCTCGATGAATTATTTTGCCTCAGGGGTCTTGAATCACTTTCATACCATGATTAGTCCTGTTTTGTTGCAAGCATGATTATGACAGTTATTGCTCTCTCGTTTGTCGCTCCCTTACTACTACTAGCCTTCGCTTGCACTGAGTATGAGCTCTACTCATGTTTCCAACTCCCCAAAACCATTATTGCCAAAAGTGTCCACCATACCTACCTATTAGCATCATTTTCTTTTCCGTGCATATTCAGTATGCCTTGTGTTTTTCCGAATAAAATGTTTGCTTGTTATGAGAAAGTTAGTTAGTAAAGCTCTCACGAACTTGATGGGACACTTTATTTCTTGCACTTAATAAACCTGAACCATTGTGACTGTCCATGAAAGTTATATGCTTGCAAATTATAGGCTGGGGATTAGCAGAACCGTGCTATCACGAGGAACGCTTTCAACACCTATAAATATATACCTAGTTGATATCATGCTCTTTTGTTTACGGATGTCGTCGGTGTGAAATAAAAGGGGAGCTTGTAAGTCCATGGAGTTATGTATGTGTGTTAGAGAAACGCCTAGGCGGCTGGTCTAATCCATGCCTAATCATGGTGGAAACCTGCAGCGTAACCATAATGAGCAATCTATGAAGCATTCTTCTTATAAAAAGAGAGAGAGATATAGTTATTGAGAAAAAGAAAAAAGAGATGCTCATTGTCTGCTTGCCTTGTCATTTTGATATGGGGATTCTTCCGTATCATCGGGCAAGGGGTACCCCGTTGGCGGTTCTCTATGATACGCATGTATTTACTATGACAAGAACTTACCGGTAACTAAAGTTGAGTAGCATGAGGAGCGGCCCTCGTACTCAAGGGACATGAGATTTCCAGTTTATGGTCTGTTAAGCATATAACTTGTATTGGACCTCACTTTCACCTTAACCATTTAAATATGCTTATGATAGGGGCAATGAGAGCTCCAAGCTAATGAGTACCATACTTTCAGCATTTGGAAGCCTTTCAAACTTTTCAAAACCTTTTCATTCCCTTGTTGAGTCACCACCTATTCTATGAGCACTTTCTTGAGAGCATAGTTTTCATTCTTAGTGTGATGTGCTTGTCTCAAAATTTGATTAATTGTGTCATGACTTTGATGCTTGTATCTTTGATATCTTTACTTCTAGTCTTCACTTGAACTTTAGAGGTGCCTTGGCATTTATGTTTTCTCTACAATCAAAGCAAGCGAGATGCCACTCTATCATACCTTTTTATGAACATTGCAATGTTGCTTATGTTTATGTCTCATGCTACTTATTATTTTTTAGTTGGAATCTCTTCATAGCTTGCGATAACTATTGAGTAACCTTATTTGCATGCTCCTTATTATGAATTGACCAAGTACTTGATCATATGCTAAGAATATATACATCTTATGAAGCAAATGTGTTCGTGAAACTTTCGTTTATCACACTCAGTTTTCAATTGAATTGCTTGATGACAAGCAATAAGCTAAGCTTGAGCGGAGTTGATACGTCCAAAACGTATCTACTTTCCCGAACACTTCTGCTATTCTTTTTTCCTCCAAACTTGTGTGATTTGGATACAACTAACACGGACTGACACTGTTTTCAGCAGAATTACCTTGGTGTCTAGTTTTTGTGCAGAAAATCAACTATAGGGAAAATCCCGGAAAATATGCCAAAAATCCTATTTCACTAGAAGATTCACAGAGCCAAAAGACGAGATGGAGGAGGGCCACGAGGGGCCCACACCACCTGGCCACGCGAAGGGGTGGTGTGGCCGCCTCGGTCACCCCCCCGGCCTTCCTCTTTGCCTATAAGTTGCCTCTTGCCCTAAAAACCAAGGGGGGTTCGACGTTTTTCCAGAAAGAGTTCCGCTACGCTGCCACCACCAGATTCCATGATTCAGAACCAGAAACTCCGTCCTAGCACCCTGCCGGGATGGGGAATTGCAGGAGATCATCACCATCATCATCACCATCGCTTCTCCATCGACCATCCATGTTTCCCCCATCCATGAGTGAGAAATCCCCCGCTGTAGGCTATGGGGATGGTAGGGATTGGATGAGATCGTTCATGTAATAGCATCAGATTGTTAGGTCATGGTGCCTAGTATCTATTATTAGTGCTTTTTGACTTTGTTGCAACTTGTTATGCTTAATGCTTGTCACTAGGGCCCGAGTGCCATGATTTTAGATCTAAACATGTTATTGATTTATTATGATAGTACTGTGTATGGTCTTACATGCAAGTTGTATATACATATTGTTGTCCGGAACCAAAGGCCCCGAAGTGACAATAATCGGGATAACCGGAGGGAATGGCTTTGATGTGAGGATCACATGTGTTCACGGAGTGTTAATGCTTTGCTCCGGTGCTCTATTAAAAGGAGCAGCTTAATTGCCAGTATTTCCCTTGAGGACCCACTACAAACGGGCTGGCAGGACAAAAGATGTTGTGCAAGTTCTCATTGTGAGCACGTATGACTATATATGGAACACATGCCTTTGATTATCTAGTACTTGGATGCTTTATCTTATTTATCTGCAAATGCCCTACATCTTGATTGCTATATGAATTGTATTGTCCATGCAACGCCCGTCCATCCATCCCTATGCCTACCACGCTTTAATCCTACTGTTTACTGTAATTGTTACTACTGTCTTTACCTTTACTACTGCTATTACTTGCTATTGCTATTACAAAACTGTTGCTACTGATAAACTGTTGTGACCAAGATTGTTTTTAGGTGCAGCTGAATTGACAACTCAGTTGTTAAGGCTTATAAATATTCTTTGGCTCCCCTTGTGTCGAATCAATAAATTGGGTTTCACTTCCCTCGAAAATACTGCGATACACCCCCTATACTTGTGGGTCATCAACGAGACTTTGAAGAACAAATGAAGATATAATTTGGACAAAACACCAAAATATTCAAGAAGGCATACAAGGTGTGTCAAAACACATTTGTTGTCCAAGATATATTAAAGAATCAAATCAACACAAGATTTGTTAAACAAAGTACAACAAATGAACCAAGCAAAAACTATTGAGCATAAAATATGATATAAAAACACGAATGCTCAAAGATTTATCTCATTAAAGCAAATAGCATAGAGAAGAAATAATGAGATAACAAACTCCTAAAATAGCAAGGTTTTGATGACCCACAAGTATAGGGGATGTATTGCAGTATTTTTGATAAGTAAGAGGGTCGAACCCAACGAGGAGCAGAAGGTGTTGGCTAGTGGTATGGATCAGGAATTCTCCGCAAATACTTATCAAACGGATTTTTAGGTGTTTTCGATAAAGCAAGTAAACAAAGTACGAGTAAATAAAAGATGTAGGAATAAATGCAGCAAGTGGCCCAATCCTTTATGTAGCAAAGGACAAGCCGATTGTATTACTTAAGATGACCAAACGTTCTCGAGGACACATGGGAAGACTGTCAAGTGCTTTCACTTCATATAGTTGATTAATCTTCTTTAGCTTGCTAAGTGTTGTGTGGGTGACCCTGTGCTAATGTACCGACCTTCCTAGGACTAATACATACTTGTGATTATACCCCTTGCAAACATCCGTAAGTACAAGAAAGTAATTAAGGTAGAAACCTAACCACAGATTTAAACTCTAAGACCCTTACGTCCCTTGTGCAATGGTTTCCTAACGGGAGTTCAGGTTTCTATCACTCCGACAACCCCTACGATTAGTAGCCAAATACACAATGCATTCCCCTAGGCCCATATAGGTGAAGTATCATATAGTCGACGTTCACATGACACCACTAGAAGAAATACACCACAACTTAAATATCAAACTATTGAATCTTTCTCAACACAACTCCACTACTAACAACATGACTTCTCCCATGTCCTCAAGAACAAAACAAACTACTCATAAGACATCATATGGATCATGATCAGAGATGGAATAATGTTGTATAACAATCTGAACATAAACAATAATTCAATGGTTCACTCAATAGCATCAACTACAAAGAGTAATCAACACCAGGAAAGTTTCCCCTGTGAACTATGCAAGATTCAACGCAATTGATACAGCAATATGGAGATGGTGATTAGGGTGCTGATGGTGATGATGATGATGATGATCCCGATGAAGTCCAGCTTGATGGTGGTGTTGATGGTGACGATCTCCCCTCTCTAGGAAGGAATTCCCCCAGCAGAAATCTGTCTGCCAGAGTGATATTTATCTCTCGGTGTTTTCCGTGCCGCAGAGGCGGCAGAATCTTTCGATGGTCCCTCCCTGAGTATTAGGGTTTTGGGAGGATAATATACGCCAGAGGGGAGTGCCAGGGGTGGACCAGGGCGGCCACACCACCTGGTGGCGCGGCCCAGGGTGGCCCGTGCCTGGGGGTGGTGTGGGCCCCCTGTCGATCATCTACAGCCCCCTTCTGGCTTCCTTCGTCTTTTGGAAAAATAGGATTTTCCGTATATTTTCCCGGATTTTCTGATCTACGCGAATTTTGCCTCCAAACAACACCTTTTCCATCAGAATCCTGACTACAGCGGTCCATGCTCCAAAAGTCATCAACCATGCAAAAACAGATAAAATAACATAAGTTTCACCTCTCAATATGAAATATATCAATGAATAACAATGAATTATGACATAGAATAGTGATGCAAAATGGACGTATCAACTCCCCCCAAGCTTAGACTTCGCGTGTCCCCAAGCGAAACTGAGCTCAATAAACATGGCCTCAGGTTTAAGGAGTGAAGAGTCGATAAAAGAATACGGACAAGAAGCATCACATTCATCAAATACATAGATCATAATAGAAGACGACTCACTATTATATAAATCAACTTGCAATAAGCAAATGAAACACAATAAAGATACATAAAGTAAATCATATTTGGTAATGGCAAACTTAGCTCTCGGTCGAAGAATAGTTGATAATTTGCTGGAGTTCACAAATAACTGGTTTTCAATGATAGCTTTCAAAGTAGTAAACATCAAGATAAGAGCAATGTGCGAAACAAGGAAC
Source organism: Avena eriantha (assembly GCA_910589775.1). Lineage (NCBI taxonomy): Eukaryota > Viridiplantae > Streptophyta > Magnoliopsida > Poales > Poaceae > Avena > Avena eriantha. The sequence goes on from OU342744.1 coordinate 328,556,920, forward strand.
ATAAGAAACAAGATTGAATAAATCATCATCTGAATGAATGAAACACAACAACTCAAAATACTTGTTGAGGTAGAAGGGAATAGGTTTACTGACTCAACTAAAAAGTAAAAGAAAGGCCCTTTGCAGAGGGAAGCAGGGATTGCAAGTCTCATAAATATCTCCCAAAATTATGATACTTATTAGCTTTCAGCTCTCATTGCCCATATCATAGGCATCTTTAGGTGATTAAGGTTAAAGTGACACAATTAAGAGGATATGATTGACAAGTTATAAGTTGAAATTGCATGCCCCTTACTTATGAGTACCAAACCTCATGCTACTCAACTTCAATCACGAGTAAGCTCTTGTCATTGTAAATACATGTGTATCATTGAGAACCGCCAACGGGGTACCCCTTGCACATGATACAGGAGCTGTCTCATAATCAAAATGATAAGGCAAGCAGATAGTGAGCATCTCAGTGATCTTTTTATTTGCTATTTGCATAGGTTTTTATTGAGGATGCTTCATAGAATTCTCACTATAGTTATGCTGCAAGTTTCCACCATGATTAGGCATGGCTTAGGCTAGCGGCCCAAGTGTTTCTCTAACACACATATGAACTCCATGATCTTACAAGTTCCCCTTTTATTTCACACCGCCGGGATCCATAGGCAAAATAATCATGATATCAACTAGGTACAAAGTACCATGGCAGTGTTGAAAGCGTTCCCCATGATACATGATTCTGCTAACTTCAACTCATAAAGCGCAAACATATACTCAACAAAGAAGGACCCAATGGTTCAGGTTATTAAATGCAAGAAAAGTAAAGTGTGCCATCAAGTTCGTGAGAGCTTTAATCACTAATTTTCACATAACAAGTTTAATTTGGGAGGTAGATAAAACAAGAATTTACTTGGAATAGCAATAATGCTACTAGGTAGGTATGGTGGACTCAAATGGCATGGGTTTGGTTTAAAGGAAGTGGATGCACGAGAAGAATTCCCTCTCAGTACAGGTTTTTGGCTAGCAAGGATGGGTAGCAAGTATAAGAGTTGAAGGAAACAAACAAACATACAAGTGATAAAGACAAACATGTAATCTTCCTTGGAAGCACAAAAGATCTTAACTAGAGAATACTAGACTCATGAGCAAATCAAGAAAGAAAGACGATGAAATTATTTGTCTTTAGAGCTACTTTTATCTTTTTCATTCAACTCTCAAAAATAGTGTTGCTACTGACCGAGCCAGGTTTTGCCAAAACCAACTAAATTAACTCAAAGATCCCAAAGTGATACCAATACTAACAACAAGATCAATCATATAACCACAAATTGAAAACTAATATAAGCTATGAAAAAGAGTGAATGATGGAACTTTTCATTAATATTCCATAACGACAACTCACACCAAAGGATACATATCTAACGAGAGAGGGGACACTTCCATAATGCAAACCATCCTACATAATAACTTCTCTATTCATGATATGAATCTACTAATAAGGCAAAAAGATAGAAGATAGTGATGTGATACCGCAACACTCCCCCAAGCTTGGAACAAACCAAGGGGATGCCACACCTTATGTCAAATTACTCCTTCGATGGTGGTGGTTTTCCTCTCATCTTCGTCCAACTTCCAAGGTAAGGGCTTCCCATCAACAAAGGACATCGTGGTTTCCAGCATCCTGAAACTTGCTGCAACACTTATGCATTTAAACCTAACCTCATACTCACAGTTTTGATTTTGAACGTCATAGAACTGTGCTTGCAGTTTGTTGGTTGTTTGGCGGAGTGAGAGGACTTCATCCTTGAGTTCAGTAGTCTCGTTTTGGTGCTCGGTGTTGAGTTCGGAACAAATCTTATGGATGATATCCACTTCGCGCTCCGCCATCTTCTAGTACCTAAAGACTTCTTGCTCCAGTGGTTCCATCCTATCCTCCAGACTTCCTTCACCTTTAGGGCCTCGAACCTCTTTTATCTAGAGTTCCCCATTTCAAGCAACAACTCCTTGGGATGAATCTTCAACTCTCTCATGTATGGGTTGATGATATCCTCTAAGGAATCTTCCTTGGCTGGTCCAGTGGAAGACATTTTAGCTCCAAATATGGGACTCTACCTGTCAGAAACAGATCGAAAGAAAAACACGATGAAAACACGATATACGAACCTCGGGGGATCCGGGGGATTATATATTACGAAGTTTCATATCAAAAGGAAGGTACTGGGAGAAAACGGGTCGGAGACGGAGTCTGGGGTGGCCACACCACCTGGTGGCGCGGCTAGGGGTGGGCCCGCGCCATAGGGTGGTGTGAGCCACCCTGGCTCCGCTTTCGTCCCTTTTTCGCTTCGTAGCTTTCCTTATTGACTGAAAACTGCAAAAATATATTTGGATAGTATTTTCATGGAACTTTTACCAGAACTGTTACCTATTTGAAAGTGGACTCTGTAGGTCTCTGAATTTGGTCCTTGATAAATTTTTCTGGAGTTATAACTTGAAAGGCATCAACATCTTCATTATAAGAATCCCCAACAATATAGTGTTTGAGTCATTGCCCATTCACTACTTGTGTAGTATTATCTTTTAAAGAAGAAATTTGTATTGCTCCTGAACGGTATACTTCTTCAATAATGAAGGATCCTTCCCATTTTGACAGTAGCTTTCCTGCAAAAAATCTGAGACGAGACCTATACAATAGAACTTTCTCACCAACATGAAATTCTCTCTTAAGTATTCGCTTGTCATGCCATCTATTAACTTTTTTCTTAAAGAGCCTAGCATTTTCATAGGCTTCACTCCTCCATTCATCTAGAGAACTTAAGTCAAATAATCTTTTCTCACCAGCGAGCTGACAATCTCTATTTAGTTCTTTAACTGCCTAGTAAGCTTTATGTTCTAATTCTAAAGGTAGGTGACAAGCTTTCCCATAAACCATTTTATAAGGAGACATCCCCATAGGATTTTTGTAGGTAGTTCTATAAGCCCATAAAGCATCATTCAACTTTTTAGCCCAGTTTTTTCTAGATCTATTAACAGTCTTTTGCAAGATGGATTTAATTTCTCTATTTGATAACTCTACTTGCCTGCTAGTTTGGGGATGATAGGCTGAAGAAATTCTATGATTAACATCATATTTAGCAAGGGTCTTTCTAAAACCACCATGAATGAAATGAGAACCCCCATCAGTCATGAGATACCTAGGAACTCTAAACCTAGGGAAGATAACATCCTTAAGCATTTTTAGAGAAGTTTCCCCGTCAGCACTCTTCGTACGAATGGCTTCTACCCACTTAGTAACATAATCAACGGCAACAAGAATATGAGTATAATCTTTCGAGGGAGGGAAAGGACCCATAAAGTCAAATCCCCAGCAATCAAATGGTTCAATAACTAGAGAGTAGTTCATAGGCATTTCATTGCATCTAGAAATATTACCAACACATTGACATTCATCACAAGATAAAACAAATTTTCTTGCATCTTTAAAAAGGGTAGGCCAGTAGAAACCTGATTATAGCACCTTTTGTAAAGTTCTATCTCCTCCATGATGTCCTCCATAAGCACTACCATGACATTTATGCAATATCTCCTTTTGTTCATATTCTGGAACACATCTTCACATAATACCATACGCTCCTTTGTATAAGTGTGGGTCATCCCAAAAATAATGCCTCAAATCATAGAAGAACTTCCTCCTTTGCTGACCTGTAAAAGTTGGAGGCAAATACTTGGAGACAATAAAGTTAGCATAATCAGCGTACCAAGGGTTCCCTCGCGAGCTTACCCCTACTGCGGCTAACTACTCATTTGGGAAATTATCATTAACAGGCATAGGGTCAAAAGAGATGTTTTCCAATCGATATAAATTATCAGCTACAGGGTTTTCAGCACCTTTCTATCTACTATATGTAGATCAAACTCTTGTAGAAGCAGCACCCATCTAATAAGCCTAGGCTTAGCGTCCTTCTTCGTCATAAGGTATTTAATAGCAGCATGATCAGTATGAATGGTGACTTTTGAGTCTACAATATAGGGTCTAAACTTATCACAAGCAAAAAATGACAGCTAGAAATTCTTTTTCAGTAGTAGCATAATTCCTTTGAGCACCGTCTAAAGTCTTACTAGCATAATGAATAATGTTTAACTTTTTATCAATTCATTGCCCAAGGACAGCACCTACAGCAAAATCACTAGCATCACACATTATTTCAAAGGGTAAACTCCAATCAGGTGGTTGAACAATAGGGGCTGTAGTTAAATCCTTTTTAAGAGTTTCAAAAGCTCCCTTACAATCATCATCAAAAACAGAGGGTACATCTTTTTGAAGAAGATTAGTAAGGGGTTTTGATATCCTAGAAAAGTCTTTAATAAACCTTTTATAGAAACCAGCATGACCAAGGATACTACGAATACCTTTGATGTCTCTTGGGCATGGCATCTTCTCAATTGCCTCAACCTTAGCTCTATCAACTTCTATGCCTCTTTCAGATACTTTATGCCCAAGGACAATCCCTTCATTAACCATGAAGTGGAATTTCTCCCAATTAAGAACAAAATTAGTTTCTTCACATCTCTGCAAAACTTTATCAAGGTTGTGCAGACAATTATCAAAAGAAGTTCCATAGACAGAAAAGTCATCCATGAACACTTCTACAATTTCCTCACAAAAACCATGAAAGATAGCAGACATGCACCTTTGAAAAGTAGCAGGAGCATTACATAAACCAAAAGGCTTTCGTCTATAAGCATAAGTTCCGTAAGGGAAAGTAAAAGTAGTTTTTTCTTGATCTTGTTGTTTAACAGCAATTTGAGAGAAACCGGAATAACCATCAAGAAAACAAAAATGGGTCTTTTTAGACAACCTTTCCAACATTTGATCAATAAAAGGAAGCGGGTAGTGATCTTTCTTAGTAACTTTATTGACTTTTCTAAAATCATTGCACATCCTATAGCCTACTACTATTCTTCGAAGAATAAGCTCATCATTATCATTAGGAACAACGGTAATACCTCCTTTTTTAGGAACACAATGAACAGGACTAACCCATTCACTATCAGCAATAGGGTAAATAATACCAGCATCAAGGAGTTTCAATACCTCATTCCTTACCACTTCCTTCATCTTAGGATTTAAACGTCGTTGGTGCTCTACTACTAGATTTGCATCTGGTTCTATGTTGATAGAATGCTGACATATAGTAGGTGAAATTCCTTTTAAATCGTCCAGAGTTTAGCCCATAGCTCCTCGGTGTTTGCTCAAAACCTCCAATAACCTTTCTTCTTCCTTTCCTGAAAGTTTAGAGCTGATAATAACATTTATATATCTTTTTATCATCAATATAAGCGTATTTAAGATCATCAGGGAGAGGTTTGAGATCGAAGAACGGATCCTTTTTAGGCGGCAACGTGGTACCCAAGTCTTCTACATGCAAGTTATGCTTAAGCATCTTAGGCTGATCACGGAGAATCTCGTCAATCTCATTCCTTTCTTCCATGAATATTTCACTTTCATGATCTTCCATAAATTGCTGCAAAGCATTGTTAGGAGCAAAGGAAATAGAAGCAAGTTATTCAACTCTAAAATCCTCATTATGGGTTTCCTCTTCACAAGGTTCTTTAGAGAATTTCGAGAAATTAAACTCATAAGATTCCCCATCAAACTTAGTCAAGATTTTCTCCCTTTTGCAATATACAAGTACTCAAGAAAGGTCTACCAAAAATAATAGGATAAGTTTTACTAGCAGCTGAACCGAGTACTAGAAAATCTGCAGGGTACTTAATCTTACCACAAAGGACTTCCACATCTCGTACAATACCAATTGGAGAGATGGCCTCTCTATTAGCAAGGTGAATAACCAGATCAATCTCTTCCAATTCACAGGGTATGATTTCATGCATGATTTCTCTGTAAAACTCATAAGGAATAGCACTGGAACTTGCACCAATATCACATAAACCATAATAGCAATGATCACCAATTCTAATAGAAAGCACAGGAACACTAGCTTTTTTAGTTCTATTAGGATGTGAAACAATATTAGAAGCATCCTCACAAAAGACTATGTGTCCATCTTCTATGCTTTTAGTGATAAGGTCTTTCATAATTGCTAGCACAGGTTTAATGTTTATTTGTTCATCAGGTTTTATAGTTCTTTTTTCACTTTTGGTGATTACATTAGTTAACATAGGATGATCCTTTACCTTATCTGGGAAGGGAATCTTCTCGATATAAGGTTTAGGTAAGATGGGATCAATAATGCAATACTCAACACTCCCAACAGGAACACAGTCAACAATATCTTTATAAGGTTCATGGTACTTGTTCCATCCCCTTTTCAGAATTTCAATATAAGAAGCAAAAGCCCTAAAGCAATTCGTAATAACTTGTAAATCAAGACCATAAGCATTTTTAATATTTTGGAAGTCATCAGTTCCCATAAAAGATTCAATGCATTCATAATCGTAATTTATACCTGACTTTCTACCTTTGTCATTCTCCCAAGCTTCAGCATTGTCTTGAATACGGTCCAGAAGGTCCCATTTAGCTTCTTCTTCCATCTGAGTGAATGATCCAGCACAAGAAGCATCCAATAAATCCTTATCATGTAGAGGGAGCCTTGCATAAAAGTTATTGATAATAATATTGATGGGAAGGTCATGAATGGGACATTTGAGCATTAATAACTTCAATCTCCCCAAAGCTTGAGATGTACTCTCTCCATCAAGAGGCCAAAAGTTGTATATTTGATTCTGATCTTTATGAATCTCACTAGGAGGATAAAGCTTTGAATAAAAGAGAGGCACTATTGCCTCCCATTTCAGAGCTTGACCATTCTTCGGCAGTTTATATCATTCCTCAGCTCTTCCTTTCAGCGATAATGAGAATAACTTCTTCTTAACTTGATCTGTAGTAATACCTAGACACTTGAACAACCTGCATAATTCATGTATAAAGAGTAAATGATCACCGGGATGGACAGTTCCATCCCCAACATAGTAGTTATCCATAACACGATCAATAATTCTTGTAGGTATTTTAAAAGCATCATTCTCAGTAGGTGGTGGCTTATCTACTACCTTAGCAGTGGTAGTAGCATTACCAAATAAGAAACTCAGCGAATTATCCATAACGAAAATAAAGCAACTAGCAGAAGTAAACAATACTCACAGTAGAAGTTTCCTTTACCAGTTCCACTCTCCAATAGCGCTTCACTCCCCGGCAACAGCGCCAGAAAATAGTCTTGATGACCCACAAGTATAGGGGGTGTATCGTAGTATTTTCGATAAGTAAGAGTGTCGAACTCAACGAGGAGCAGAAGGTGCTGGCTAGTGGTATGGATCAGGAATTCTCTGCAAATACTTAGCAAACAGATTTTTAGGGGTTTTCGATAAAGCAAGTAAACAAAGTACGAGTGGACCAATCCTTTATGCAGCAAGTGGACCAATCCTTTATGCAGCAAAGGACAAGCCAGTTGTATTACTTAAAATGACCAAACGTTCTCGGGGACACATGGGAAGACTGTCAACTGCTTTCGCTTCATATAGTTGATTAATCTTATTTAGCTTGCTAAGTGTTGTGTGGGTGAACCTGTGCTAATGTACCGACCTTCCTAGGACTAATACATACTTGTGATTATACCCCTTGCAAACATCCATAAGTACAAGAAAGTATTTAAGGTAGAAACCTAACCACAACTTTAAACTCTAAGACCCTTACGTCCCTTGTGCAATGGTTTCCTAACGGGGGTTCAGGTTTCTGTCACTCCGGCAACCCCTAAGATTAGTAGCCAAACACACAATGCATTCCCCTAGGCCCATATAGGTGAAGTATCATGTAGTCGACGTTCACATGACAGCACTAGAAGAAATACACCACAACTTAAATATCAAACTATTGAATCTTTCTCAACACAACTCCACTACTAACAACATGACTTCTCACATGTCCTCAAGAACAAAACGAACTACTCACAAGACATCATATGGAGCATGATCAGAGATGGAATAATGATGTATAACAATCTGAACATAAACAATAATTCAATGGTTCACTCAATAGCATCAACTACAAAGAGTAATCAACACCGGGAAAGTTTCCCCTATGAACTATGCAAGAGTCAACGCAATTGTTACAGCAATATGGAGATGGTGATGAGGGTGCTGATGGTGATGATCATGGTGGTGATGATGATGATCACGATGAAGTCTAGCTTGATGGTGGTGTTGATGGCGACGATCTCCCCTCTCCGGGAAGGAATTCCCCCGGCAAAAATCTATCTGCCAGAGAGATCTTTCTCTCTCGGTGTTTTCCGCCCTACAGAGGCGGTGGAATCTTTTTGTGGTCCCTCCCTGAGTCTTAGGGTTTCAGGAGGATAATATACGCTAGAGGGGAGTGCCAGGGGTGGACCAGGGTGGCCACACCACCTGGTGGCGCGGCCTAGGGTGGCCCGCGATAGGGGGTGGTGTGGGCCCCCTATGGCCCATCTCCAGCCCCCCTTCTGGCTTCCTTTGTCGTCTGGAAAAATAGGATTTTCCATATATTTTCCCGGATTGTATGATCTTCGCGAATTTTGCCTCCAAACAGCACCTTTTCCATCAGAATCCTGACTACAGCGATCCATGCTCGAAAAGTCATCAACCATGAAAAAACAGATAAAATAACATAGTATCACCTCTCAATATGAAATATATCAATGAATAACAGTGAATTATGACATTGAATAGTGATGCAAAATGGACGTATCAGGTTTCAACAAATAAACTAAACCCTTAACACTTTTCACAATGTCACAAGGTTCCGAGTAGAAAAGGTTTATCTTCAACTAAAAGCACATTTGATAATAATCAAAAACACCATCAAAGAAATGTTCAAAAGCCAAGGAAGACAATGGGAGCCACGACAATTTTTTGGAAAAAAAGGCAATAAGAGGTGAAATCCAAGGTGAAGATGATCCACAAATGCTGCCATACCAAGTATATCAATTGTCGAATACAATGAGTGTATTGGAATTTATTTCCGGTAGTATATTACACGGATATTAAAGATAAATCTTCACAATAAAAATCATAGGATAGGAATAAAAAGATTAAGCACTATGCAAAGATAGAGATTCTTGATAGATTCAACTGGTCACACAATCATGCAAAGAAATGATTAGAATAACTTGAAGCAAATGGTCTCCCAAATAAGATATAGAGATATTCATTTGAGGAAGGCCACACTAAGAATTTCTTACTCAAGAAAAGACCGAAAAGACGAGCAATAAAAGCTTCTAACAAAAATTAGTACCTTGTTTGAGCTAACATGCCACCTAGATACAAGATAATCAACAATATCAACACTAAGTGGCACCACCTCATATGTTCACATTTCCTAGGTTTGTGATATGCAAAAGAAGCATATTACTCCCCCATAATGTTGTATTCATTTTTTCTTAATAATAGGAAAAATAACCTCAACTAGAGATAATTAATGGACATTTAGAATTTGAATTTCTCATGAGTATGACACACCACATAGTGACTAGATAAGCTTGCAATATCAATACTAAGTGGTATTACTCATGTACACACTTTAAGGTTTGAGAGATGCGCGGGGAATATCACTACCCCAGAATGGGATGTTCCATTAACCTCTCAAAAAGAGCCAAATAAGATATCATCAAGATGCATTATAGGCTCAAAATGAAACACACGAGTAAATGATGTGCCAAACACCTAGACATACTTGAATACAAAAAATAAGCAAGAATGAGGCACAACAAATACAAACACATACTTGGTACAAAACCAAAACATGTAAAAGGGCAAGTAACTTACAATATAAAAGAGTTGAGTTCGAGTTATCGCAGAGAGGTGCATTGGGTATATGGTAGGGAGATGATAATCCTTATAACTTGGCTTGATCAAATATAGTATATGAAGATCCTTAATTCTTCATGTGTTAGCCAAGTATCCAATGCCCTCCACAAACACCTATTGATGTAGTTTGAGCTTGTTAGTCCCCAACCAAGTTGGGTCCTAAGAGGTTAGTCACAATAGGCTTTGCAACCCAAGTGTTTCTTTTCTTAACACCACTTTGAGTTCCAACCAACTTGGCAAACACATTGCCATCCTTATCCTTCCCAAGAGAATAATCATCATCAACAATGATAGGGGTAGATAAGGTACCATTTGAACATTCAGAGGCCAAGTGCCTCTTCTCACAAAATATGTAGCAACAAGTGCTCCCCTTTCTCTTCTTTATTGATTTCTTGTCTTGGGGAGACTTATCTTGATTCTTCTTGGGAAGTGGCCTAGCTTCAACTTGAGGTTGAGATTGGGCTTGACCTTGAACTTGTGGCTGCTTCCCTTGTTGCTTCTCATTCAAGTGCTTTTTTTCTTCAATGGACAAGATCTTACATGATGTCCTACAACCGTGTACTTGAAGCAAATAATCTTGGCCAAATTCTTGACTTGGTCTTGGCTCTTCTTATTGTTTCTCATGGACTTGTTTGGAGTTGAATCCAAGTCCACTTTTATCTTTGGGGGCATTTTTTCACACTCAAAATATTATCGAGTGCGGATTTGCCTTCATGACTCTTTTCCAAGTCTTTCTTCAAAGAAGTGACTTCGGCCTTGAGATCTTTGATTTCCTCTACATGGTTAGTAGAAATAGAGGTAGTAGAGGAAGTGGAAGCTTCATTGTTAGAGCAACAATGCAAAGCAAGTAATCCAACACAAGTTTTATCAATAGTATGACAAGAAGGATCACTAGGACTAGTACATGGAAAAATAGCATTTTGAGTAGAAGTTGTGCTAATGTACAAATGAGGCTCACAAGATGTTACCTTTGTAATACTAGCCTCACGAGCTAACTTTAGCCCATAATAGGAGATTAGAAGATCATTATGAGAGGTAGAGAGCTTTTCATGACTTTCTTCCAATTTCCCATAATTGCTAGTTAGCAACTCAAGTTGAGCCCTTAGCTCAACATTCTCCTTTAATATAGATGCTTCATAAGAGTTAGAGTTAGTAAATCTAGCATCATTAATAGATTTTTCCTTTTCAAGCTTATAAGATTCAATTTTTTGTGTGAGGAGACAATTAGTGTGCTTCTCCTCGGAAAGCTCTTGCTTAAGGAGATTGAACCTCTGACTCCCATCATCAAGTTGGAAATCCAACTCCTCTATGGTTCCCGTTTGTTTAGTTATGGTGTCCATAATGTGTTTGAGACAAGCAACGGCCTTATTATTACCACGAAGCGAGGTACACAAAAAAGTCATCTCACAAAGAATAGCACTAGTATCCTCATTAATGTCATCATCACTATCATCATTATCATTGCTATTATCTAGAGAAGATATGTTGGAATCCAAAGTTGGAGATACCTTTGATCCTCTTTCCATAAGGCACATGTGAGAAGGAGAGGATGAATATGAGGATATTCTTGAATCTCCATTCATAACTATGTCCTACTCCATAGAATGTTTGATTTCCTTTACATTGTTAGATACACAACTAGAGGAAATAGAAGCATTTTGCACATGGGAACAAGACAAATCAAGCATATCATCTACATTAATACTCAAATAGTTTCTAGATGATATGAAAGGACTAGCAACACAAGGGGATATAGAGATATTGTTGCAAGAAGTGTTTAAGTCCAAACTCTCTACACAATTATCATTTCTAGAACAAGAATCATTGGTGTAAAGAGAAACACTACCATCATCACATATGATTTTTCCACTCACCATGCCATTACCTTGTGACTTGTCACATGTAAGTGAAGTGGAAATAATTGAAATCTCATCGCGATCGGAGGTGGAAGCAACTTGGACCTCTTCATGATGTGAAGGAGAAGAGAGCTCCCCAGAGAGACCACCGACAATATGAGAAATGGAACCACCAAATATTTCTTTAAGTTTGGTCCACTTCTCATGAGACGACTTGTGCTTTACAATCGTCAAGAACAAATTAACTATGGGTCTCAAGGAGAAAATAAGCTCATTAGATATTTGAGCTACAAGATGTAAATTTTTCTCATCCTCGATAGATAGATTTTGAGGATCCATTGGAGGAGAAAAACCTACATCTAGAAATTGCTCAACATCTAGAAATTGCACAATGACACAAGGAGAAGATTACAAATCAAGCAATTTCTCCACAAAGCATAATTTGTGCCATCAAAGATAATTGTGTCATTGTGCACTATACTACTAGCCGACATCTTTACACTCTAGGCGGTGAAGCCTAAACAAGGAGAGACCTTGCTCTGATACCAATTGAAAGGATAGAGATGTCGCCTAGAGGGAGGCTGAATAGGACATTTCAAAACTATTATGGTTTTGGCTTGATAGAATGCAGAATTAAACTAACGTTTATTTTACAAGCACAAAACCTAAATACACTAGGCTCAACTAAGTGCACCTATAACAAGTTAAGCTAAGCAAGATAACACAAGATAAATATAGCACAACTAACAAGCAAGATATAAGTACTTCAAGCATGATGGCTATCACAAGGAAAGTAAGATCTGGTATAGAGATAACTGAGGCACGCGAAGACGAAGATGTATTCCTATGTTCCCTTACAAGAAGGTATGTCATGCTGGAGAGGTGTGGGATTCCATGAAGGATTTCCCAACGCCACGAAGGATCACATTCTTCTCCGAGTCTATCCCACGAAGGATTATGCCCTTTCCTTATGGCTAGCTTTTCCTCCACTTCGGAGATGGCAAGCTCCACAACCACTTCACAAGCTCCACGAAGGAGAAGCCCGGGTCTCTTCACAATCCTCCACAAACAGGACACCACGACACCAACTACCAACCAACTAGGAGTCACTACAAGAAAAGTTTCCTTCTGCAACGAGTTGGCCCGACGATCGTCGTAGAAGGCGCGTCTTCCGTGATGAAATTCTCGGCTCAGCCGTGGCCGATGGAAAACTTTTTTTCCGGTTTCACAGCCCTCTACTATGACAAATCTGCTAAAAACATGGAGGAAGCTCGACCAGCGCGTGGTAGAAGCAAGATTTTCGTTTCCTCGCGCGACGTTGACTCGCCAAAGTCTTTTGAAGCGTGTGGGTCCCTGACATCTTTGTCTCTAGTGGACCATACTTTTCGGTCGCGCCTTCCTGATTTGAACTCGATAACGTTTCTCATCGCGTCTACCGTTTAGTCAGGCTGCTAGGTCCCACATGTCAGCTTCTCATTAGAAGGATCGTGTGTATGATGGAATTTTTTCCTTCGCTCGCGCTACCCTGTTCTGAAGTTGATATCACTGCTCGATGCATCTACCGTTTAATCAACCTCCTGGGACCCACATGTCATCCTCTCATTAGAAGAAACGCGTGTATGATGGAATTTTTTCCTTTGTTGGTGCTACCCCGTTCTAAAGTTGATAGCGCTACTCGACGCATCTACTGTTTAACCAACCTCCTGAGCCCCACATGTCATCCTCTCATTAGAAGAAACGTGTGTATGCTGGATTTTTTTCCTTCGCTCGCGCTACCTTGCTCCGATCTTGATAACGTTGTTCGATGCATATACTGTTTAATCACGCTGCTGGGCCCCACATGTCATCCTCTCATTAGAAGAAACGTGTGTATGATGGATTTTTTACCCTCTGTCATGCCTTCGTGTTCCGAACTTGATAGCGTTGCTCGCTGCATCAGCCGTTTATTCAGGCTAGTGGGTCCCTTATGTCAGCCTTAGATTAGAAGAATCATGGGTATGATGGAACATTTTCTTCTCTTGCACTACCCTGTTCCGAACTAGATAGCCTTGCTTGACGAATCTGCCATTTGCTCATGCTGCTGGGTCCCCCATTTCAGCCTCTCATTACAAGAAACGTGTACATGCTAAAAAAAATTCTCGCTCGCGCCTCCCTGTTTCGAACTGGCTACGTTGCTCCATGCAGCATCTGTATAAGGCCGCACTGCTAGGTCCCACATGTCAGCCTCTCTGTAAATGAAATGTGCGTATGATGGACTTTTTTGGCCATATCCGTTGTTTTGACCTTGGCAACTTTCCGGGTCCTAGATGTCAACCACCTCTGTGTAGGAAATGTGTCTATGTTGGGTCCGATCGGATAGCCTCTATTTGAAAGAAAGGTGTGTATTATGGAATATTTTTTCAGGTCCCAGATGTCAGCCTCAAAGTACAAAAAATGCTCATAAAGGCCGAATTAAAAAGATTCTGGGCTAACTTGGGGCGGATGCCCTATTCGTCATGGCTTATATTCCATGGACTCACTCCTAAATTGAATGGGTTATGGTCGGTGGCCACAAGACCATGAAAATGCCAAATTAGAAGGTATTGGGATATGCTTGGGGCTGATAGGCTAATTTCATGGGCTATGCTTGGGCCTGCTGGGTCTGACATGTCAGCTTCTCTCTAAATGCAATGTGTGTATAATGGACTTTTTTCGGCCGCATCCGCTATTTTCACCATGGCAGCCATGTATGGTCTTACTGCTGGGACCCTTATGTCAGCCTCTCTTGCATGTTCTGGCTTGTGGGTGCCCGATGCAGCCTTGTATGTTCTGTCTGGTGGGTCCTCGATACGAGCCTCTCTATACAAGTATTTAAACTTTTTTTGAACACACCCTCAAAAAATACTCCAGGGACACTGCATGCTGGTGGGTCCATGATGTTAGCCTCTCCGTAATGGGATATTGCTAGAAGAAAAAAATGTAAACTCAAGATACGGTTCGAACAAAAGACCTTCAAATCAAATAAATGTAAACTGAGTGCGTTGCCACTACAACAAAGATATTTATAGAATAAATATCATTAAATTTTTATTAGTACTACAATTTATGTATTTGTCTTCTTAAAATATTTTGTGTGTCTATGTTTATCTTCTTTAAAATATAAAAGAGCAGCGCTCGTGGCATCTCAATTTATAAAATGCCACATAATGGAGTATTTTCTTAAAAACATGGGTAGGTAGAGTTTTTAATTTATTTTGAGAGGTGGGGGCAATCCCCAAAAGGCCGAATTAAAAAGAGTTTGGATATTTTACATAGGCTGCTCTACATGGGTTATACTCTGTAGGCTATGCTCCATGGGCTTCATTCTCAAATTTTAATGGGCTGTGCTCAGCAGTCCACTGACCCCTAAAAGGCCGAATTAATATGTTCTAGGTTATTCTCCATGGCCTCCTTTTTACAAATTTCACTAGGCTGTGGTCAGCAGTCCCCTGACCCTGAAAAGACCGAATAAAATTTTCTGGGCTAAAGAGGGGCCGAATGAGCTACTAGATTTCTTCTCCTAGTTAATAAAAATTACATTGTGATGTGCTCGGCCGAATTCGAAACAAAGACCTCAGAGAGGGAGGGGAAAAGCGATAATTCTTATTGGCAGTTATTCATGTCAAAATTCAGCAGTATAGAATAAGGTAGAAAAAACTTGGCACACGATCAGTTTGCCCTGTTCTCCGAAGAGACCATCGGAGCAAGCAAAACTGACTATCAAGTCTTCTTATATGTGAATACCTCCTCCTTACGTTAATGCCTGTGTGACCTCCCATATGCAACCCAGACTTCCCAAGACTAATGTAGATAATTGTGACAATGCTAAGTTTCAAAAGAAAAGCAAGACAATCTGATGCACTTCATCTAAACAAGTACTAGTACATCATAGTTCGTTCTACAAAATATTGTAATAATAGTAACGATAGACATCTGAAAGATTCAATAGCATTTGAAAGATCCAGCAGTACAGAATAAGACCATGAAAATATCAGACATATTCCCGGTTGATTTTCAGCAGCACTTGATAGAGTCAGCACAACATTCAAAGTGACTAGTTGGCAGTATACAGACAATGACCAAAAGAATTGACAGATTCAACAATACGGACATTGAAATTCAATAGTTGTAGCAAGCCTAATTCAAAAGGAAAGTGAGACCATATTCTACACTTGGCCGGTCGATCTGAACAAGTACCAAACAAAACTTTTCACAGGTTCAGTAGCATTTGAAAGATTCAGTAGTACATAATAAGAAAGAAAAATATCGACAAATTCCTAGTTCACATTCAGTGGCACTTAGACATATTCGGCAGCATTTCAAAGTGACATATTCAGTTTGCCTTTTTCGCCGAACACTCGTCATTGGAAGAAACAAAACTGACGATCAAGTCTGCTTTTGTGTGCATGCCTCCTTCTGACATCAATCCCTATGTGTGACCTCCATAGGCAACTCAAAATGCCCAAAGCCTTGTCTAGATTATGAGTTTATGACAAGGCCAAGTTACAAAAGAAAAGCAAGACCATCTACTACACTTGATCTAAACTGAGTTATCCTATTACATAGTATTACGATTACTTACGGTAGTTTGGTTCTAATCGTGGGCATTGGCAAAGCTCGGGATGAACCATAATGGAGTCTCCGGAGATTTCCATGCAATGTTGGTTGAGAAACCAACAGCTGCTTCTTCGGTATTTAGACCGAAGCAACATATTTCAGGAAACATCGTATATCCAAGTCCTATTGCATGGTGAGAGGTGTAGACACAGTTGCTTCTTGTCAGATATCCTGGGGCAACATCTGCACCACCTACCGCAATATTAATCGAATAGTTCAATCCAAGGAAAAGGGAATATGCTCCCAGGTCAGCAATCTCTATCCATGGCTTAGGTGTATACAAGTAAGAAGTGTCCTTTGAGTACACCTTGCAGCCAAACCTAGTAGCATAGGTGCCACAAGTGTGACCGCAGCGATCAATACTATGATCAGCAACAGGATTGCCATGACCATAATAAGTACCGCCATAAAACTCCTCATCAGTAATGCCCACGGTATGGATAAGAAGAAGGCGAGATTCATCTGTAGATATTGCTAAGAACCATAAACCAGGTTCGTGCTTGTAATCATCTATGGCATCAAGGTTGCCCTCCTCTAGATGCGCGACAGGTGGTGACGGCAGAAGAATAGGACCTTCAAAAATAAATTATGGCCAAATCAGCCAACACTAGTTTACATCCATTAATACTGAAGCTAGTGTTTAGAACAAGAATGGATCAAACTTACCAAAATACAGATGATGCTAGACATAAACACTGCCACTCTTAGTGGCTGCAAACACCAGACCCTTGTGGATAAGTGCATCGCTTTATCTGAAATAGCACTGGAACTGGTTCTCAAGTACTTTACATGCATACTCATCGCCATCAAGGGTAGCAATTGAGTAGTCGAAGATAGCGACAAGAGAGAAATCTAAATAATCCGACACAGCTATAGGGACTCGGCAAATAGCAATCTTCTAGAGGAGAATATGGCGATCATTATGCATGAATGTAAAAGGATCATTGGTGGGTACAAACTCATTGACTTGTGGGATAGGAACACGTTGATGAGAGTACACATTGACAAGCTCCCACTTGCACTCAGAACCAACAGTGGCGATCCAATCTCCATTGGCACCTACCCACTGCTTACCCATACAATTTGGGAAGACGATGTCGGAGGACAACCTGTCCAGCAACATCATCTTACATGTCTTGCCCTTGCCCTCAAAGTACTTGTTGCATTCCCATGGTTTCTTATTCGGGTGAGAATGAAGAACACAGGGAGGCCAAACAGCTGAGAAGCATGTAAAGTTGCACTATATTTTGCCGAGTCAAGAAGATGTTTCGATGAACCGGCGAGGCTAGCAGTGGTGATGACGTCACATCTGGTTATTAGTTCTTCAAGCAGGCCTTCGGTAAAAACATCCTGGAACAACTCAGAATCATCACTGTCCTTGCTCGGTCCTGCCATCACAAGGGAGCTGATGGAAGTTGGGACAGTGGCTTGATTTGGTTTTCTGGAAAAGAGGGAAGATCGATGGCGGCAGGCGGGGCAGGGAGAAGAAAAAACACTCTCATACAGTGCGGTGAACAGGATCAAAAAGCGGCATTGTGGTGTAGAGGTAGGTAATGGGGAAGTGGGGATAGAGTGTATAGGCGAGGTTGAATAAAATGAAATGGACGCATGTTCCTATGCTCAAGTTCCCTTCAGAATAGTAATACTATGCTCCAGTTCCCTATACAATAAATATTTCTTGTAAATCGAAGAGGAAGTAGTATGACGAGTAGGGCCCGATCATCTGCTCTCTTGAGGAGTCGAATCCGACTATTTTCTTTGCTAAATTTTATGGTCCTTTATGCTAAATGCATGGACCTCAATGTAATTTTACCTTTTTAGGTCCTTGGTGTAAAATGTACCCCCACCATCCATGTAAAATTCTAACCAAAAGTGTAAGTGGTGAAATTTCAACAAATTTAAGCTTAGTTGTCAATGAGTATGAAAATTCTTGGATTTCAAGCCGAACGACCAAGGTCAAGCTAAATGTATGGACATCCATGTATGGACATCCATGTAATTTTCTTTGCTTATTTTTAGAGGGGTGCTAAATGTATGGACATCCATGTAATTTTCCCTTTTTGGGCACTTGATGTAAAATGTACTTCCACACACCATGAAAAATTCTAACCTAAAAGTGTAAGTGGTGAAAGACATGTGGCCAAGGTCAAGGCCATATCTACATCATACTTTATGCATATGATCCCATATCCAAAAATTTGCATGCCGACAAATTTGGCCATATTTTGAAAACAATCGAATATGAAGTAGTGTGAACAGTGTGGCTCGATCAACTGCTCTCTAGAGAAGGAGTCGAACCCAACTATTTTCCTTGCTGTAATGTATGGACCTCGATGTAATTTTCAATTTTTTGTGCTAAATGTATGGACCCTCGATGTAATTTTCAATTTTTTTAGGTCCTTGATGTAAAATGTACTTCGACACGTGTGTAAAATTCTAACCTAAAAGTGTAAGTGGTGAATTTTCGACGATTTTAAGCTTACTTGTCAATGAGTATGACCATTATTGGACTTCAAGCCGAACAACCAAGGTAAAGGCCATATGAACATCATACTTTATGTTGATGATCCCATATGAGAGAATTTGCATGGCGACAAATTGCCCTATTTTGAAAACAATCAAAGAGAAAGTAGTGTGTATAGTTTGGCTCAGATCAACTGATCTCTCGAGAAAGAGACGAACCAGAAAATGTTCCTTTTAGGGAGCTTTATGATAAATTTATGGACCTCAATGTAATTATTGATTTTATCGGGTCCCTGATGTAAAATGCACTCCGACCAACCGTGTAAAAATCTAACCTAAAAGTAAGTGGTGAAATTTAAACGAATTTAAGCTTAGTAGTCAACGAGTACGAACCATTCTGGGATTTCAAGATGAACGACCAAGGTCATGATCCCAGATTCAATAATTTGCACCGCAACAAATTTTGCCATATTTTGAAAACAATAGAAGATGAAGTAGTATGAACAGTATGGCTCGATCAACTACTCTCTAGAGAAGGAGGCGAACCCGACTATTACCTTCCTTAATTTTAGGGTCCTTTATGCTAAATATATGGACCTCGATGTAATTTTCCCTTTTTAGGTCCTTGATGTAAAATTTACTTCCTCGCCCGAATAAAATTCTAACCTAAAAGTGTAAGTGGTGAAATTTTAGGGTCCTTTGTGCTAAATGTATGGACCTCGATGTAATTTTCCTTGCTTAATTTTAGGGTCCTTTGTGCTAAATTTATGGACCTCGATGTAATTTCCCCCCCTCTTTAGGTCTAAAAGTGTAAGTGGTGAAATTTAGACGATTATTTTAAGCTTACTTGTCAATGATTTTGAACATTCTTGGATTTCAAGCCGAACGACCAAGGTCAAGGCCATATCAACGTCATACTTTATATGCTGATGATCCCATGTTAGAAAATTTGCATGGCAACAGACCTGGCCATGTTTTGAAAACAATCAAAGACGAAGTAGTATCAAGAGTTTGGCTTAGATCAGCTGATCTCTCGAGAAGGAGCCGAACCAGAATTTTTTCCTTTTAGCGTCCTTTATGATAAATGTATGGACCTCAATGTAATTTTTGATTTTTTGAGGTCCCTGATGGAAAATGTACTCTGGTCGACCGTGTAAAGTTCTAACCTAAAAGTAAGTGGTGAAATTGAAACGAATTTAAGCTTAGTTGTCAATGAGTATGAACCATATTCTTGGATTTTCAAGACATGTGGCCAAGGTCAAGGCCATATCTACATCATACTTTATGCATATGATCCCATATCCAAATATTTGCATGCCGACAAATTTGGCCATATTTTGAAAACAATCGATTATGAAGTAGTGTGAACAGTGTGGCTCGATCAACTGCTCTCTAGAGAAGGAGTCTAACCCGACTTTTTTCCTTGCTTAATTTCAGGGTTTGTGCTAAATGTATGGACCTCGACGTAATTTTCACTTTTTTTAAGTCCTTGATGTAAAATGTACTTCGACACGTGTGTAAAATTCTAACCTAAAAGTGTAACCGGTGAATTTTCGATGATTTTAAGCTTACTTGTCAATGAGTATGACCATTATTGGATTTCAAGCCGAACGACCAAGGTAAAGGCCATATCAACATCATACTTTATGTTGATGATCCCATATGAGAGAATTTGCATGGCGACAAATTGCCCTATTTTGAAAACAATCAAAGAGAAATTAGTGTGTAGAGTTTGGCTCAGATCAGCTGATCTCTCGAGAAGGAGACGAACCAGAAATTTTTCCTTTTAGGGAGCTTTATGATAAATGTATGGACCTCAATGTAATTATTGATTTTATCGGGTCCCTGATGTAAAATGTACTCCGACCAACCGTGTAAAAATCTAACCTAAAAGTAAGTGGTGAAATTTAAATGAATTTAAGCTTAGTAGTCAACGAGTACGAACCATTCTGGGATTTCAAGATGAACGACCAAGGTCATGATCCCAGATTCAATAATTTGCACCGCAACAAATTTTGCCATATTTTGAAAACAATAGAAGATGAAGTAGTATGAAGAGTATGGCTCGATCAACTACTCTCTGGAGAAGGAGGCGAACCCGACTATTACCTTCCTTAATTTTAGGGTCCTTTATGCTAAATATATGGACCTCGATGTAATTTTCCCTTTTTAGGTCCTTGATGTAAAATTTACTTCCACGCCCGAATAAAATTCTAACCTAAAAGTGTAAGTGGTGAAATTTTAGGGTCCTTTGTGCTAAATGTATGGACCTCGATGTAATTTTCCTTGCTTAATTTTAGGGTCCTTTGTGCTAAATTTATGGACCTCGATGTAATTTCCCCCCTCTTTAGGTCTAAAAGTGTAAGTGGTGAAATTTAGACGATTATTTTAAGCTTACTTGTCAATGATTTTGAACATTCTTGGATTTCAAGCCGAACGACCAAGGTCAAGGCCATATCAACATCATACTTTATATGCTGATGATCCCATGTCAGAAAATTTGCATGGCAACAGACCTGGCCATGTTTTGAAAACAATCAAAGAGGAAGTAGTATCAAGAGTTTGGCTTAGATCAGCTGATCTCTCGAGAAGGAGCCGAACCACAATTTTTTCCTTTTAGGGTCCTTTATGCTAAATGTATGGACCTCAATGTAATTTTTGATTTTTTGAGGTCCCTGGTGGAAAATGTACTCTGGTCGACCGTGTAAAGTTCTAACCTAAAAGTAAGTGGTGAAATTTAAACGAATTTAAGCTTAGTTGTCAATGAGTATGAACCATATTCTTGGATTTTGAAGACATGTGGCCAAGGTCAAGGCTATATCTACGTCATACTTTATGCATATGATCCCACATCTAAATATTTGCATGCCGACAAATTTGGCCATATTTTGAAAACAATCGATTGTGAAGTAGTGTGAACAGTGTGGCTCGATCAACTGCTCTCTAGAGAAGGAGTCTAACCAGACTTTTTTCCTTGCTTAATTTCAGGGTTTGTGCTAAATGTATGGACCTCGACGTAATTTTCACTTTTTTTAAGTCCTTGATGTAAAATGTACTTCGACACGTGTGTAAAATTCTAACCTAAAAGTGTAAGCGGTGAATTTTCGACGATTTTAAGCTTACTTGTCAATGAGTATGACCATTATTGGATTTCAATCCGAACGACCAAGGTAAAGGCGATATCAACATCATACTTTATGTTGATGATCCCATATGAGAGAATTTGCATGGCGACAAATTGCCCTATTTTGAAAACAATCAAAGAGAAAGTAGTGTGTAGAGTTTGGCTCAGATCAGCTGATCTCTCGAGAAGGAGACGAACCAGAAATTTTTTCTTTTAGGGAGCTTTATGATAAATGTATGGACCTCAATGTAATTATTGATTTTATCGGGTCCCTGATGTAAAATGTACTCCGACCAACCGTGTAAAAATCTAACCTAAAAGTAAGTGGTGAAATTTAAACGAATTTAAGCTTAGTTGTCAACGAGTATGAACCATTCTGGGATTTCAAGATGAACGACCAAGGTCATGATCCCAGATTCAATAATTTGCACCGCAACAAATTTTTCCATATTTTGAAAACAATCGAAGATGAAGTAGTATGAAGAGTATGGCTCGATCAGCTACTCTCTGGAGAAGGAGGCGAACCCGACTATTACCTTCCTTAATTTTAGGGGCCTTTGTGCTAAATATATGGACCTCGATGTAATTTTCCCTTGTTAGGTCCTTGATGTAAAATTTACTTCCACGCCCGAATAAAATTCTAACCTGAAAGTGTAAGTGGTGAAATTTTAGGGTCCTTTCTGCTAAATGTATGGACCTCGATTTAATTTTCCTTGCTTAATTTTAGGGTCCTTTGAGCTGAATTTATGGACCCTCGATGTAATTTCCCCCATTTTTAGGTCTAAAAGTGTAAGTGGTTAAATTTAGACGATTATTTTAAGCTTACTTGTCAATTATTTTGAACATTCTTGGATTTCAAGCCGAACGACCAAGGTCAAGGCCATATCAACATCATACTTTATATGCTGATGATCCCATGTCAGAAAATTTGCATTAGATCAGCTGATCTCTCGAGAAGGCACCGAACCACAATTTTTTCCTTTTAGGGTCCTTTATGCTAAATGTATGGACCTCAATGTAATTTTTGATTTTTTGATGTCCCTGATGGAAAATGTACTCTGGTCGACCGTGTAAAGTTCTAACCTAAAAGTAAGTGGTGAAATTTAAACGAATTTAAGATTAGTTGTCAACGAGTACGAACCATTCTTGGATTTTCAAGACATGTGGCCAAGGTGAAGGCCATATCTACGTCATACTTTATGCATATGATCCCATATTCAAGAATTTGCATATCGACAAATTTTGCCATATTTTGAAAATAATCGAAGATGAAGTAGTATGAAGAGGGTGGCTCGATCAGCTACTCTCTCGAGAAGGAGCCGAACCCGACTGTTTTGCTTGCTTAATTTTAGGGTCCTTTGTGCTAAATGTATGGATCTCGAGTTAATTTTCCCCCTTTTTAGGTCCTTGTTGTAAAATGTACTCCCATCGACCGTGTAAAATTCTATCCTAAAATTAAGTGGTGAAATTTAAACGAATTTCAGCTTATAGTTGTCAACGAGTATGAACATTCTTTGATTTCTGGCTGAATGACCACAAGGTCGAGGCCATATCTCTACATCATACTTTATTTTGATGATCGAGTATCCAAGAATTTGCATGGCGATAGATTTGGCCTTATTGTGAAAACAATCAAAGCGAAAGAAGAGTATGGCTCGATCAGCTGCTCTCTCGAGAAGGTGCTGAACCCGTTTGTTTTCTTTGCTCAATTTTAGGGTCTTTTGTGCTCAATGTAAGGACCTCAATGTAATTTTCCCTTTTTAGGTCCTTGATGCAGACTGTACTCCCACCGACCGTGTACAATGCTAACCTAAAAGTAAGTGCTGAAATTTCAACGAATTTAAGCATAGTTGTCAATTAGTATGAAAAAATCTTGGATTTCAAGCCGAACGACCACGAGGTCAAGGCCATATCTCTACATCATACTTTATGTTGATGATCCCATATTCAAGAAATAGCATGGCGATAGATTTGGCCATATTTTGAAAACAATCAAAGAGGAAGTAGTATGAAGTGTATGGCTCGACCAGGTGCTCTCTCGAGAAGAAGCCGAACCTGACTATTTTCTTTGCTCAATTTTAGGGTCCTTCGTGCTAAATGTATGGACCTCGATGGAATTTTCCCTTTTTAGGTCCTTTATGTAGAATGTACTTTATGCTTATGATCCCATATCCAAGAATTTGCATCCCGACAAATTTGGCCATCTTTTGAAAACAAGCGAAGATATTAAAAGTAAAAAATAATCAATTTCATTTTTCCAAGTGACAGGAATTTATTTTCCGAAAAGCAAGTAAGAATAATTTATTTCTTTTTTTCTGTTAAAAAAATAAATAGCGAGACGAGATTATGTGAGCATAGAGGAGGCAGAGAGGGATCTTCGAAGAGGAGGATTAGAAGGCGGTGTGATGTCAGAGCAAAGCTGGGATGGGTTCCTGACATGAGGTACATGGTACAGTGAGTAGAGTAAATTTCAAGACCACGATATATATGCATGCAAAACAAAATTTGTTTTCTCTATCCTTCACTCCCTCATCAGGCTAGTCATAGTGGGAGTAACTTGGGTAGTAGTAATATAGTCCTATATGTATTACCAACAGTAAACATTTACATGACATGGTATGCAATTAAATGAGGAAAGAGATCCTTGTGGTAACTAGCTATGTTAACATCACACATTTCAAGACAAAATGAGTCTACATTGCAATAAACGATGCTTTGCAGGATACCAAACCTATATTATTTTCCACTATGGAGGTAGTAACTTAGACTAGTAACATATGCATGTTACTACTTCAAGTTACTCCCCACTATGTCCAGCCTCACCACCCCACACCCCGCCCGGCTGATCTCTCCCTCGTCCACAAAGTGGCGCTGCGCACACGCGTCGACCGACAACGTGCCTTGTGCCGGCGGCTCCGTGTCTGTGTCTAGCGTGTTCGTCAGCTGCTTTGGTGGGAACCATTTTGGTCCTTGGCGAAAAAAAGTATTAGTACTACAGTACAATAGAGTAGAAATTCACACTTTGCCGGTTTCAAAATTTGCACTTCCTTCACAAACATCCGGGGGGAAGGATATTCAAAAGATCACCATTCGCAGTACTACTAGTACAAGTACGAGTACTACTTAAGTGCTGGACAATGGATTGGTTGATCTGGCCAACAAAAAAACAAAAACGTGCCATCGCATTGGATGCTCCCCATTATGATCTGGCCAGCCTTCCTACTCCGCACTACTCCTCCTCCATGCCCTAGGAAGAGGAAGCACCAAGCACACCCGCAACAAGCTGGTTCAAAAGTGAGGAGCACTCCTTTTTTTTCCATGAAGCAAGTAGTACTCCCTCCTTCCCAAATTAGGACGCTTATGACTTCTGGTCAGAGTCAAATTTAATAAACTTTGACTAAATGTATGACATCAACTCAATGCTATTAGAATCATCATGAACTATATATTCATGTTGTATGCATTTGTCATTAGAAAAGTCAGTATGTTTTTACATATAGTTGGTCGAACTTTATAAAGATTGACTTTGACCAAACCTAATATGCATCCAAATTTGGGAAAGAGGAAGCAGCATAAAGAGTATGGCTCGATCAGCTCCTCTCTCGAGGAGCCTTACCCGACTTTTTTCAATTCCTAGTTTGGTTTTAGGGCCTTTGTGCTAAATGTATGGACCTCGATTTAATTTTCCTTTTTTAGGTCCTTGATGTAAAATGTAGTCCCACCATCCGTGTAAAATTCTATACAAAAAGTGTAAGTGGTGAAATTTGAATGAATTTAAGCTTACTTCTCAACGAGTATGAACATTCTTGGATTTCAAGCCGAACGATAAAGGTAAGGGCCATATCAACATCATACTTTATGTTGATGGCCCCATACAAGAGAATTTGCATGGCAACAGATTGGGCCATATTTTGAAAA
Organism: Avena eriantha; assembly: GCA_910589775.1. Taxonomy (NCBI): domain Eukaryota; kingdom Viridiplantae; phylum Streptophyta; class Magnoliopsida; order Poales; family Poaceae; genus Avena; species Avena eriantha. The sequence continues at coordinate 328,582,759 of OU342744.1, forward strand.
CAATCGAAGAGGAAGTAGTATGAAGAGTTTGGCTCAAATCAGCTGATGTCTCGACAATGAGTTGAATCAGAAAGTTTTCCTTTTACGGTCCTTTGGGCTAAATGTATGGACCTTCATGTAAATTTTCCTTTTTAGGTCTTTGATGTAAATATGCTCCCACCGACCGTGTGAAATCCTAACCTAAAAGTAAGTGGTGAAATTTAAACGAATTTAAGCTTAGCTGTCAACGAGTAGGAACTTTCTTGGATTTCAAGACGAACTACCACAAGGTCAAGGCCATATCTCTACATCATACTTTATGCTAATGATCCCATATCCAAGAATTTGCATGGCAACAAATTTGGCCATATTCGTAAAACAATCGAAGAGGAAGTAGTATGAAACATATGGCACGATCAGCTGCTCTCTCGAGGAGCCAAACCCGACAATTTTATTTGCTCAATTTTAGGGTCATTTGTGCTAAATGTATGGATCTCAATGTAATTTTACCTTTTTTAGGTCCTTGATGTAAAATGTACTCCCACCGCTCGTGTAAAATTCTGACCTAAAAGTAAATGGTGAAATTGAAACGAATTTAAGCATAGATGTCGATGAGTACGAAAAATTCTTGGATTTCAAGACGAATGACCAAGGTCAAGGCCATATCAACATCATATTTTATGCTGATGACCCCATATCAGAGAATTTGCATGGCAACAGATTTGGCCATATTATTTTGAAAACAATCAAAGAGGAAGTACTATGAAGAGTTTGGCTCAGATCAGCTAATTTTCACTTCCTTCACAAACATCCGGGGGGGAGGATATTCGATAGACCGTCATTCACAGTACTACTAGTACTACAGGGTACAGTGAGTAGTAACAAAAGTTTTTTTTACAATAGTACCAAAAGAAAGGATGTCCCAAAAGAAACTTCATTCAACCATTAACATAACAACACGAGTTTACATATAAACGAGTCGCTGCTGAACTAGTGCAGGTCCGGAGCCTCCTAGCACCTAGTCCGTGCCGCCAGCGGCAGCTCGTGACATCGGCACCAACACTAGCTCCAGCCGACTCCTGACTCATCGGCACCTCCGGATAACACGGCGGCAGCTCCGGATAACGCGGCAGCACCTCCTGAGCTATCGGAGGCACCTCCGTATAAGGCGGAGGTACCTCCTGGTCCATCAGCGGCACCTCCGGATATGGCAGCGGTACCTCCGGAGCCATCGGCAGCTCCGGGAGGACACTTTGGATGAAGTTGCCATTGTTGGGGAAGCGGTCCCAATAGTTGGTGAAAATGTTGGCGCCGGTGAACACCACCATCTCACAGCTACAGTGGAAGGCCTGGTGATAGAGGAGATGAGCGTCCTTGAAGTTGATGAACTTGACCTTCAACGTCCTGTCCGGATTGTCGTGGAGGTGATACATACGGTACTTGCGGTGACCGTACCCAGTGTTGAGAAAGGCGCATGCCAGCTACCACTTTGTTCTCCGCGTGGAGAAGGCCCAAATGCGCAGGGCATTGTCCTCCTATGCGGCGATGTCGAGGTCTTTGTGCTCCGGTACTGCGGGCAGCAGCCGGAAGGTGGCCATGCATGACATACGAGGACGGAGGTGGTTGCTGGAAGCGGGGGATTAGAGATGGATTGATGCGGGGAAGGGAGAGGATAAATAGGAAGGATATGATCCGAGATTAATGTGGTATATTACCAAAGTGAGGGGAGAATCATTGTCACTAATTAAGCCGATGCGTGTGGCAAATATCAATGACGATGACTAGGGTAAGCGATTGGATGGAACACTGACTTTGCTTCCCGCACTCGATGGCCCAGTCATAATTTTGTGGTGCGTCTAAGAAGACTGCGACCTTCCCAATCTGTGGGCCCTACATAGATGATTGAGTTGATGGGTGAAAACAAATTGATAAAGTGAGCTCTTTCCTACTCCCTCCAGTCCTATTTTTTACTTTATTACTCAATATATCCCACTTCATTGGAAGTTGATATGAATACCATCGAACTTGTATTCATCAAGGCATTTGACGAAGCAAGAAGGATCTTGACAAGCTACTGTACTTAGGACTACTAGCCACTATGGCTCCTAGATTGAACTGTGGAACTTTTATAGGAGTAGCAACTAGAAGTACTAGTAGTAGTACTCAAGTATTAATCCTGTTTGTATTATTAGTACTCGGCTTTTAGTGCCTAGTCGATCTCGTACTATTGCTAATTTTTTAAAATAATACGATTTATTTAACAAATTTAACAAATAATACACAAATTTGAGAAATTGCGAATCTAGCATGACATTGGTGTTTGAAACAGCGACCAGTACCTATCGGCATTTGAAATACCGACTAGACCTATCAACATTTGAACTACCAATTGGGCTCTCTTTCCTTTGTTAAGGATAAGATGATAACATGTGTGGTCGGTATTTCCAATGCTGATAGGTACTGGTCAGTATTTCAAACACCGACGCCGTGCTAGATTCACAATTCCTCGAATTCGTGTATTATTCATGAAATTTGTTAAACAAATCGTATTATTTAAAAAAAATAGCCGTACTGCTGGCAAGGCGAGCAAGGGCTCCTTCCATCGCAAATATTTTGCCTTGGTTTTAAAAAAATGCTCCTCCACCCAAAATTCTATCTCGTTGATGCCTTTCGTGAGAGAAAAGGCTCCTAGATGAAGGAGAATCATCCTTCCTCTCTCCTCCCCAATGCGGCATTGGCTGCTATGCTCCACTCATGCATCTATGCCTGGCACTTGTTCAGGTGGGAAGCATCACAACAGTCACCTCTTCCTTCCCATGTAAGCTTCCACGCAATGGAGCATGACCGTGCAGGCACAACAGTGCAGAGAAAGTTGGGGCACGTGGTGGTCTCAGCTCAACTTTCCTTCTGTTTGCCTCGTGCCCACCCAAAAATGAGCTATGGCTAGATGTTTTCTTTCTCTTCCATATTAGGATGCTCCTCATAGTGCTAAATAACTTAGGCTAGTAAAAATTTCACATGTTACTACAGTACCTTCAAAGTGTATTGGGTGAAAATAAATATACACCATTACTTTTTCTCGATGTGGCTCTTTCATATTTTTTTGAGCTTTACCTATTACAGAACATAATTTTATATAGTGATGATATGTCATACTTTATTATTATGTGGGTCTCATGTGCCAACTTACTAATAAAAGGGTGGTGCAAAAATACAAAGAGGCCGCTAATCTTGTGCAATTAAACCAGGAATTTGTAGATAATAGGCCTCAAAATATACAAAAAGGACCCTACTACAGAAAGGAAAGGCACAATCAGGTAGAGCTTCATTGATTATTAGCGGTGGTATATAAAAGAAGGGCACGGCTCGAGGCTGGATCAGAGAGTCCTTATTTCCCCCACCCAAATTGCAATGCTTGGGACAGTCACTCTGAAGATGGAAGCCACCATTCTCAACTGTTCCTCCTGCTCCTAGCCCCTCAAGCCCTGGAGGGTCTACAAGGTCTCTCCACTGCTCCCTCACAATCCATTGATTTTTCTTTTGTCGGTTCGTCCGTGCAATTATTTTATTTTTCGAACTTCTATTTCTACAGTGCGTGGATATTCATCTAGTCTGCCACCGCTGCGTCCATAAGATCACCTCCTGCCAGAAGTGCAAGCACCCTAGCGACGGATTCACCCTCAAGCCCTCCATGGATGACGTCCTATCGGCGGATAGGGTCGAGTGCGCCCACAAAGGCTGCAATAGTTTGCTGCCCTACTACGAACTCCATGAGCACGAAATCATGTGTCAGTAAGCTCCTTGCACTTGCATGGAGACCGTCTATGAATTTGCCGCCCCGCCGCTAGTGCTCGTCGCCCACCTCGAAGCGGTCCACTCGATCCAAATGCACAAGATCTAGTATGCCACCACCAAAGCTTTCCAGGAGCTAGTGCTGCTGCCGGGCGAGGCGTCCCGCTGGCTCATCCTCATTGGGGAGCAGGACGGTGCCATGTTCTTCCTGACGATTGGCATGGTAAGCATAGCCCCCCTCGTGTCTACGGTCTGTGTTAGGGCCACAATGTCCGACTTGCCGGTGTACAGGGTGAGGATGTGGGCAGAATGCCCGTCGCTGCTCCCTGGACGGACGGCAAGAGGAGGACCGACACCATGATGGTGGCTCTCGACGCGTCGAGCTCCGCTAAGCCGGGCAACGTCACGTTTTAGGACCTTACGTCTTACCTGGGAGGCATGTGTTTCTTCTTTCGCGTCGAGTTTTAGTGGTGATGTAAGCTGCTATTAATTGGTTTAATTGCAGAAATATCATTTGCATACCAGGAATGGTGGATTTTGTAGTAGTAGTACTCTATCTCCGTCCCAAGAAATAAGGCTCTCTTATTTTTCTTGTTTTTGTTTGACCAAGATTTACTCTAAATATATATAAAGAATGTTGGTAGTATACAAATTTAGTATCATTGGAAAGTGTGTTTCAATACGAATTCAAGGAAATAAATTTTACACAATATAAGTAAATTTTAGTTGCTCCATTTATTCGGTCAAACTTTACTTTGGAGCAGGCGTGCACCTTATTCCTTGAAACAGAGGTAGATGAGTTCGGTGGATGTACTCTCCTGAGTATTTTTCATGAAGTCTTAACTTTCGATGGGTTGGGTGGACATACTCTACTGAGTAGTAAGCTGAATAGGATTAAGGATCTTTGTTTAGGAAGGCCAAAGGGCCAATTCGCAATACTACCAAGTAGATGAATTATTCACTCTAATTAATTTATGCATGTACCACTAGTTTTACATGCTTGAGATGCTAGATAAAAAAGGGGACATGATGAGAGATGAAACAACATGAATTGGGAGATCGAGAGAAAATAGAGATATCTAAATTAATGAGTCATAGGAATTAAGACAATAAAGAAGATAGGTATTATAATTTCTAACAATTTTAAAAATCTCTCTGGCCTAATAATCCCAAATAGAGGTAGGAGTACTGGTCGACATACATTCAGGAGTACTAGTATGCACTACTGCATAGTAGTAGTACAATAGTGGAGTACGGTAGTAGTAGTACTCTCCTTCGATTCATATTAATTGTCACTGGATTGGATATACTCGTATCTAGCACTAAAACATGTCTAAATACATCCATTTTCACGACAAGTAAATATAGCCATTTTGGAGTAGTACTAGTTTGGTTGGAAGAAATCATATTTTTTCTGCAGTAGGGACGGTGGTTTTTTCCTAGTAGTAGTACTAGTACATAGCAGGTAGTAGTAATATATATGTTTATACTGTACTAAATCAACATATATTCGGGCAATCAAAAGTTCATCTTGCGGTTCTGCTGCTACAGTGCTACTAGTAGTTTTCAGGTGCCCATTCACCCTCTGTCTTTCAGCAGTACTCCGCCCTTAAGCAGTATAAATAGAATTACTCATTGATTGACTATAAAATTAAGCAGTATAAGTCTCTACCACTATAAAATTATAATCTGCCATGGCCATTGATTGACAACACAATTCATTGAGGTGGGGTGGGCTCTTGGCGTGTTATGATGCCTACTCCTACTATCACTCTGTAGTCAAAATAAAAGAAACAAATGTGATTCCTTGCAATAATTCTTGCCTCCACCCCTTGCATGCCTACAGTATATACATGCATTAACTTCTACGAGTAATAGTACAAGTAGGAGTAGTATCAAGCAAGGATATACCGAAACGCAAAGATATACTCATAGGTCACATGGTGTACCATTCCGAGTCTTCGTCTTCTTCTTCTTTGGTATGCTTGCCCTTGCCCTTGCCCTTCTTCCTTAGTTCTTTTTTTGGTTGAACATTTCGAGAGTTTGTTGACCCCTCTCAAAGTTCACTATCTGCATGTATACCTCGTAGGTCGCGTAGGCGTCGAGGCTTGCATACTTGATCTGCTCTTCGGTTAGTGGCATGTTCCCCCACTACTTGTGCTCCACATCCTTCTTATTCTTCATGACTTTGTAACGGATGTCTATGAGGGCCACCGCGTAGTCAGCAAAAGAATCCTTCTCATTCGATGATCCGGCAGGCTTCCACCTCTTATGGATGTCCACGAAGTTCGTCACTGGTACTAGAGAATTCCTAAGCCTGATACGATCGTTGCCGGTGTCGATGCATGCAAAGGAAATGTTAGGGCTAGTCGGCCTGGCAGATCTGGTAGACCAGGAAATCCATGCCCACACATAGCTGGACAACAATAGCCTTCTGCATCAATGATTGCTTGTTGGTGTACTCGATGTCGAGGCCAACAATCTTGTCATTTGTTTCCTCCAGGAGCTTTAGGATTTTCTCGATGTAATCGTTCACCACCGACGCTCTGTTGGTACACGCCACCTGCAGTGTGGTGTTGCCAAGGTCCACAAAGTAGTACATCTTGTCCAACGGTGCCACCATGGACTGTGATTGGCACCTTCTGGAGATAGAGAAGAAAGGAACCGCTAGGAAAAGGTCCGGCCGGGTGACAGAAAAGGAATAGGATAGAGAAGAAAGGAACCGCTAGAAAGATCGGGAGATGCATGCATGGGCGGTTCTAGAGACGAAAGGGCACACAATTTCCCCCTGGCACCGCCCACGTACTCCTATAGAATAGAATTTATTTACGGATCAGTTTTACGGACGCGGATTATTTACGGCTATAGGTTGATTTCTAGATTATACAAAAAGTACAAGAACCAAACACACGGGATACTTTATGAACTTGGCTCTAATGTATAAATATTTTTTGAGTTTCACCTACTACTATAATTTTATATAAAAAATGGTATGTCATACTTATATTATCTGATTCTCATGTGTAGGGCACTTGCAACTTACTAGTTATTTCTTATCTTATCTTATCTTACCACTATATCTCTACTATTATAATAGAGCAGTTTTGAATTGGATCCTTAGCACCAATCCCGACCGTTGGGCTGTTAGATCCAATGGTTCAGAGCACCTGGATTCGTGTTGAATAGTACCTAGAGAAAACTCCACCATTTTCTAGAACCATCATGTCACCACCCCAAAATTTCATAGCATAGTAGGTTGTATTCTCTCTACTACTACAATGGAGCAGTTTTGACCTGGATCCATAACACCAATCCTAACTGTTGGGCTGATAGATCCAATTGTTTAGAGCGGCTGGATTTGTGCTGAATAGTACCTAGAGCAAACTCCAACATGTTCTAGAACCATCATGTCACCACCCCAAAATTTCATAGCACAGTAGGATGTATTCTCAATATGGGTAGATAATTATTACTAATAGACTTAATGTATGCATTTTTTTCTAACAAGAATATTGGTTAATAGCAACTTAACGTTTGTTAAATCACATTTCATACAGTATATACGTGTGTGGCACATCCCTTTTGATCAACACGTGAGACTCGGATAATAGATGTCTGACATATCACCACTATATAAAATTTTAATAGGTAAAGCATAAAAAAATATGAATTTGATCAACATCTGTAAAGTATGGGTGTATATTTGGTTCTTGTACTTTGTATATCATTTAGAAGTCAACGATTATTAGCTATCTAAAACTTGAAAATTCTGGTAACATGGTCTAGAGAAAAGAGGGAGAAGATTCTAGAATGATGGAGAAGTGTGTTTCGAGTTTTGTGCATACCATTCATTGTGATGAAGACTATCAATAAAATCTTCTAGATGCTAGAATGGAAAAGAAGATCTAACGACTGGAAATGTTGGGATTCGCAAGTCTTGATCCAATGGTCCATATTCAAAGTTATTCGTACACATTTCCAGCATTGGATCAAGACTCTCGAATCCTACGTTGCTAGTAGTTAGATATTCTTTTCCATTTTAGCATCTAAAAAATACTACTCCCTCTGGCCATAAATAACTTACTTGGGTTTGTCTAGATTCGAATGTACCTATACACTAAAATGTGTCTAAATACATTTGAATCTAGACAAAACCAACTTAGTTATTTCTGGACGAAGGGAGTATTCTTGATAGTCTTTATCACAATGTATGCATATTACTACTCCAAGTTACTTACCACTCAGACCAGCCTTAGAGCATCTCTAGCATGGAAAAAAATAGTGCGCTATTTCACACTATTCAGCGTAATATAGTGATACGTTGCAAACGTATCTATAATTTTTGATGTTCCACGCTTGTTTTATATCTACTTTCTTATGTTTTGTCTACATTTGGAGATACTTTTATGCATTTTCTGGGACTAACCTATTAAGAAGATGCCACAGTGCTAGTTGTCTGTTTTCTGCTATTTTTGGTTCCAAGGAAGTCAGAAAATCAATATTCTCGGAATTGGACCGGACAAAACCAAAGTCGATATTTTACCGGAAGACTCACGGAGCCAGAAGACGAGATGAGGAGGAGCCTGGCCACACCACCCCTTGGCGCGGGCAGCCCTAGCCGCCCACCGACCTTGCATCTTCGCCTATAAGATGTCTCCCGATGCAAAAACCCTAAATCGAACAGTCTCCAACCACGAAAAGTTCGGCAGCGCCGCCGCCACCGAAGGGGAGATTCGAGGGACAGAAGGGCCCCCAGAGCCATCTCCATCGATCTCCACCACCATCTCCATCGCCGTTGCTGATTCCCATGATGATGAGGGAGTAGTTCTTCCTCGAGGCTAAGGGTTCTACCGATAGCTATGTCTTCATCTCTCTCTATGCATGATCATATTGTGATCATGAGCTTTGTAATCAAGTAGATCTATCTTGCTACTCAAGTGCTTTAATAGATCTCTGATATCCCCATGTGTGTGAAAGTGACAGTGTGCACACCATGGTGGCACTTAGGCTAGAGATTACAATTACTTGTTATGAGTTATATTTGGAGTTGGATGTTTCTATGAAATTGTGGTGTTTGTTGGAACCATCTAGTGCTCAAGGTGACAGTGTGGGGTTATCTAGATGGGAAAAGCGAACTTTGAGGTGTGTTGTTATAGCCCTACCATGGATTATAGTGTCCAACCAGAGAGTAGTTCAGAGTAGTATCATGAAGAGAAGATATTTATATGAGACTGTTCACTAGTGAAAGTATGATCTCTAGGCCTTGTTTCCAAACATTGAAACATCGTTTGCAATTAGATCTGTTACATGTTTGGTTGCTTCCATCTTTATTTCAGTTTGCCTTTAGTCTCTTCCATGCCATTGAGCTATTTTCTGGCACCGTTACCACTTATAATTATCCATACCACTTGTATTTCACTATCTCTTCGCCGAACTAGTGCACCTATACACCTGACAAGTGTATTGGGTGTGTTGGGTACACAAGAGACTTCTTGTATCTTGATTGCAGGATTGCTTGAGAGGGATAACTTTGTCCACTTCCTCCCTGAGTTTGATAAACCTTGGGTGATCCACTTAAGGGAAACTTGCTGCTGTTCTACAAACATCTGCAATTGTAGGCCCAACAATTGTCTACAAGAATAGAAGTGCGTAGACATCAAGCTATTTTTCTGGTGTCGTTGCCGGGGAGGTAAGGTAAAAGCTACTCACATCCTCCAGTGCGAGTGCTTGAAGTTATTTCCTTTAGATTCTGTCTATTTTTATTTCTTATTTTCACTAGTTAGGCTTAATGGAAAACAACAACAAAATTGGAGAGCTTTATAGTATTTATCTTGAGTTAGGACATGAACTGTTTGAAGAGAAAATAAAAAAACCTCTAGAACTTTATTTGCATGCTAATAGCAATGTTGTTAGTATGAATTCTTTGGACACCATTATTGCTAATGCTATGGAAAAGTCTAAGCTTGGGGAAGCTAGTTTTTATGAAAATGATCTTTTTAGTTCCCTAGCTTTGGAAGATAGCTATTCTATTGCTTATGATGATACCAAACCTTCAATATATGATGATTACAATGATGAATATGATATTTTCCGTCCACCTACTATTGAGGAGAAAATTAATAATGATTACAATATGCCTCCTATATTTGATGATTATGGTGATGAGAATAATAATGATAGATATTTTGTTGAATTTGCTCCCACCATAATTAATAAGAATGACTACGCTTATGTGGAGAGTAATATTAATTTTCTGCATGTGGCTCATGATAAGAATGTTTTATGTGATAGTTATATTGTTAATTTTATTCATGATACTACTAAAAGTTATTATGAGAGAGGGAAACGTGGTCTTATGCATCTCAATAATATTAAGTTTCCCCTCTTTATGTTGAAAGTCTTGAAGTTGCACTTGTTTTGCTTTCCTATGCTTGTTGCTTTGTCCTTTCATGACTTGTTTCTTTAGAAGATTCCTATGCATAGGAAGTGGGTTAGACTTAAATGTGCTTTGAATTTGCTTCTTGATGCTCTCTTTTACTTCAATTCATATTTCTTATATGAGCATCTTCTCAAACTATCATGCCTAACTTAAAGGCACTAAAGAAAAGTACTTATTGGGAAATAACCCAAAAGTTTTAGATGAGTCTTGGAAGTCACTACCTCTGTAATAACCGCTCCTTATCATTTTTATTTGCTTGTTGTGCCAAGAGTAACCTCTAACGAGAGAGAAGTAATGCTTGGGAAAGTTGCTGTCCCGAAACAGATTTTTGTGTTTGGATGTACAAATTCTTGTAAAATCTCTGTAGGGCGGTTTGATCTGCGATTTTTTGTTCTTCTGCCCCAGGTTGTTATCCAACTTCCGTTAGTTCAACACTTTTCGATTTGAGCAACAAAAGGTCTTCGAAAAAATTGGTTTTTACCTGCTGGTCTGTTTTGATAGATTTCTGCCATTATTTACATTTGCTTCTTGTTGATTCCTTTTTGGATTTTTTTTGGGGAATTGAGCTTTTTAAGGTAAGTGCTATAACATCTTGTGTTTTAATGGAAGTTTTATTGGTGTTGAAACTTAACCCAAAGACTTATTATCTTGAGTGCACTAATGTTGCTAATAAAGATTGTGTGAAGTTTTGTATGAAGGAAAAAATTCAGGTGTATGGAGAGAATGATGAAATGAGATGAAGAATGGACTAAAGCTCAAGCTTGGGGATGCCACCCTGTGTCACCCCAAGAAATATCCAAGAATTACAAGTGTGAAAGCTTGGGGATGCCCAAGGCATCCCCTTCTCCATCAATAAAAATCTTAGGTTTCTTCCAAACACTTCATTTTTATTGTTTCATGCACAGTGTGTTGTTCTTGGAGCGTCTTAGTTTTTGTTTTTAGTTTTATTTTTCTTGGTTTGCTTAGTTTGCTTGAATAAATTGGTTGGACCCCCTCATTCATGCATCAGTTTTCAAATAAGATTAGTTTGGATTGGAAAAGAGTAGGAAAAGTTCATGCTTAAGTGGTAAAAAGGAGATAGTTTTTTACTGCGGCCTATGCTTTGTCATGTCATGCTAGATATTGTTTTGGTTTTATTCTTAGTGATCTTTGTTGTAGCATGACATGTTATAAACAGTTGAGATTGCTTAATGTGCCTTGGAAGAATCATGTGTTGTTTTAGCATATTAAAGCATAGTATTGTGGTATTCTCCTTTGATGCTTTACTTGGGTTGACTTGGAACATGCTCACACCATGTTATGACTATCCCAAGTCACCATAGCCTCTATGATCCTTTAATTTTCGACTTGTAATATCACTTTATGCTTTAATTAATTATGTTTTTTGCATGATTATGGCTATTATTGCTCTCTTAGTTGGTCACTCCCAGTCTTTTGCTAGCCTCCATACCAAGTATGAGTTCCACTCATGCATCCAACTCCATATAGAACCAAGTTATTCCAAAGAGTCCACCATACCTACCTATTAGCATTTGCTATTCCAAGTATATTCATGTTTTTATCTAACTTCCGAATTAAACTTTCTATGTGAAAATTAGTGATTAAAGCTCTCACGAACTTGATGGAACACTTTACATTTCTTGCCCCTAATAAACTTGAACCATTGTGTTGTCTATGTTGTATATGCTTGCACTTATATGTTGGGGATTAGAAGAACCATGTTGTCATGGGGAATGCTTTCAACATTGCACTTGTACTTTGTACCTAGTTGATATCATGCTCTTTTTTCTATGGATGTCGTCGGTGTGAAATGAAAGTGGAGCTTCTAAGTCCATGGAGTTATGTATGTTTGTTAGAGAAACGCCTGGGCCGCCGGTCTAATCCATGCCTAATCATGGTGAAAACCTGCAGCGTAGCCATAATGAGTAATCTATGAAGCATTCTTCTTATGAAAAAAAGAGAGAGATTGAGAAAAAGAGAAAAAAGAAAAAAAGAGTTGAGAAAAGAGGAAAGAGAGAAAAAGCACCATTTTCCCATGGTAAATAAGAAGATTGCTGAGATGCTCGTTGTCTACTTGCCTTGTCATTTTGATATGGGGATTCTTCCGTATCATCGGGCAAGGGGTACCCCGTTGGCGGTTCTCTATGATACACATGTACTTACTATGACAAGAACTCACCAGTAACTAAACTTGAGTACCATGAGGAGCGACCCTCGTATTCAAGGGACATGAGATTGCCAACTTATACTTTGTCAAGCATATACTCCATAGTTTGTTCACTTTAACCTTAATCACTTCAAGATGCTTATGATAGGGGCAATGAGAGCTAAAAACTAATAAGTACCATAATTTTTGGAAGCTCTTTATGAAACTTCAATCCCTGCTTCCTTCTATGAAGGCCTTTCTTTTACTTTTATGTTGAGTCTCCATCTTCTATCTTTATGCACCTATTGAGAGAGCTTAGTGGCCATTCTTAGTTTAATGTGCATTGTCCCAAGACTTGTTGATTGATGCATAACTTTGATATTGCTTGTTCTTAAACTATTTGTATCTAGTCACCCTTATGAACTTTGAAGGTGTCCTATGCATTTATATTTTGCTACTCTATGAGGGACAAGCTGAATACCATTCTTATTATGTTTTCTATATGTGAAACAACCATTGTTATTCCTGATCTTTGTTTGTACCTTTTCATGTTACAACATAGTTACTATGTCTTATTGTAAGAACTTCATCTTTCATGCTCATGTTTAGACTACTTTGATCCCAACTTTCATGCTTTGCAAATACTTTGATCAAGATTATGATGGTGCATGTCACCTCAAAAATTATTCTTTTCTTTTTATCACTTACCTACTCGAGGACGAGCAGGAGTTAAGCTTGGGGATGTTGATACGTTGCAAACGTATCTATAATTTTTGATGTTCCATGCTTGTTTTATATCTACTTTCTTATGTGTTGCCTACATTTGGAGATACTTTTATGCATTTTCTGGGACTAACCTATTAACAAGATGCCATAGTGCCAGTTGCCTACTTTCTGTTGTTTTGGTTCCAGGAAAGTCAAAAAATTAATATCTCGGAATTGGACCGGACAAAAGCCAAAGTCGATATTTTACCGGAAGACTCATGGAGCCAGAAGACGAGACGGAGAGGGGCCATAGGGTGTCCACACCACCCCTTGGCGCGGGCATCCCTAGGCCGCACCAGGGCATGGTGTGGGCCCCCTAGCCGCCCACCGACCTTGCCTCTTTGCCTATAAGATGCCTCCTGATACAAAAACCCTAAATTGAATAGCCTCCAACCAAGAAAAGTTCCGCAGCGCCGCCGCCATCGAAGGGGAGATTCGGGGGACAGAAAGTCTCTGCTCCGGCACCCTACCGGGATGGGGAAGTGCCCCCGAAGCCATCTCCATCGATCTCCACCACCATCTCCATCGCCGTTGCTGATTCCCATGATGACGAGGGAGTAGTTATTCGTTGAGGCTAAGGGTTCTACCGGTAGCTATGTGCTCATCTCTCTCTCTATGCATGATCATATTGTGATCATGAGCTTTGTAATAAAGTAGATCTATCTTGCTACTCAAGTGCTTTAATAGATCTCTGCTCTCCCCATGTGTGTGAAAGTGACAGCGTGCACACCATGGTGGCACTTAAGCTAGAGATTACAATTACTTGTTATGAGTTATATTTGGAGTTGGATTTTTCTATGAAATTGTGGTGTTTGTTGGAACCATTTAGTACTCAAGGTGACAGTGTGGGGTTATCTAGATGGGGAAAGCGAACTTTGAGGTGTGCTGTTATAGACCTACCATGGATTAGAGTGTCCAACCAGAGAGTAGTTCAGAGTAGTATCATAAAGAGAAGATATTTATATGAGAGTGTTCACTAGTGAAAGTATGATCCCTAGGCCTTGTTTCTAAACATTGAAACACCGTTTGCAATTAGATCTGTTACATGTTTGCTTGCTTCCATCTTTATTTCAGTTTTCCTTTAGTCTCTTCCACGCCATCGAGCTATTTTATGGCACCGTTACCACTTATAATTATCCATACCACTTGTATTTCACTATCTTTTCTCCGAAATAGTGCACCTATACACCTGCCAAGTGTATTGGGTGTGTTGGGGACATAAGAGATTTCTTGTATCTTGATTGCAAGATTGCTTGAGAGGGATACCTTTGACCACTTCCTCCCTGAGTTCGATAAACCTTGTGTGATCCACTTAAGGGAAACTTGTTGTTTTTCTACAAACCTCTGCACTTCGAGGCCAAACAATTGTCTACAAGAATAGAAGTGCGTAGACATCATATAGCGTATTTGGAGAGTCCATGATATTTTTTAAAGATTTTGCTCGCTATGGCGCTATTTTTTTAATAGCATGCTATATCGCACTAAAACATCATAGAATTGGCGCTATTTCAAGTATAGGACGTTATTTTTTTGTTGGCCGGTGTGAAGTAAGATAATATATGATGAATGTGTCGAGTAAGCAAACATACAATGAAAATTTGATTGTTAAACTTAAGTGATCTAGTCAAGCCGCCACCTCCTCCTGCAGCACCTGGCGTTGTACCTAGATTTATCCCTGCCGGTTATCCTCCAACTTGGATGACACCGGAATCGATTATGCATGTACAAGTATTACTCTAGGCAATTCATTACATGCTTAAATCGTTTATATTCATGATATACCTGTTATATTTTTTATTTTCTACAAAAAGATGTTTTGTAAAATAGCGTGTTATTAGCACGCTATAACTTTCATATCGTCTGGAGAAAAGCCACGCTAAATTAAATAACACGCTAGTATTTTTTGCCTTGATCTCTAGTGGCTTGTCTAAATTTGGTAGTCTTAGAGCATCTCTAGTGGCTTGTCTAAATTTGGTAGTCTACATCTTCACTTTATAGATAATGGTGTAAAAAGATTCCTTTTTTACACGACTTTAGTTTTCTAGTGGATAGTCTAAATTTGATAGTCTATATGTCCATCTGCACACAAATAGTCAATATACATAGCAAATCAGCACAACAAATGCTCTGATTTGGCGTGGGAGCAAGCTCGCGAGCGACCAACTTTGATTTAGACACGGTGGCTCGGTTGTCCAAATATGGACAACGAGTAGCCTGTTTGCAGGATGTCTAAATTTTAGACCACCGGATACACAAGCCACCGGAGGCATTTTTTGGTCCATGGTGGTCTATATTTGGCTTAGACTACCGGATACACTAGCCACTAGAGATGCTCTTAGGCTGGTCATAGTGGGAAACATACTAGTTCATGTTACTACGTATCTTCACGTGTGTACATAATTAAGCAGAAGGTAGAGACCTTATTTTTGCAGAAATGGCTCTGGAAATACTCTGTATCTAGAAAGGCTAGGACATTACACTAAACTATTTTTTCTAGTCATTGGACTATAGCAACTCCTAGGATAGGATAGGATATTATTATTCTATATCTTTTGAACTGTATAGCCAAATTCAAAATCCCAGAGCGGCAAATTCTCCCGCCTCACCTCCACTGAAATGTTTTGAGTGGTCACACGCCCCAAGTTGTAGCCGTATGAAATTCCTTTTCTACCCCTAACAATGGCCTATCTACTAATATCGGGGCGTGGGTATGGTTCGTAATCCCCCTCCCCGCCGGGGGGTCGGGGGTCCCCATAGCTCTGAAGCTGGGTAGTCCACCTTCCACTGACACCATTTCCCCCATAGAACTCCGAAAAACCCTAACCACTGATGACCCACAAGTATAGGGGGTGTCTCATAGTATTTTCGAGGGAAGTGAAACCCAATTTATTGATTCGATAGTAGGGGAGCCAAAGAATATTTATAAGCCTTAACAACTGAGTTGTCAATTTAGATGCACCTGGAAACAATCTTGCTCACAGCAGTTTATCAGTAGCAACAGTTTTGTAATAGGAATAGCAAAGTAGCAGCAGTAGTAAAGTAAAGACAACAGTAACAATAGCAGTAAACAGTAGGATTCGAGTGCGGTAGACATAAGGATGGATGGACGGGCGTTGCATGGACAAGACAATTCACATAGAAATTGGAACATAGGTCAATTGCAGATAAATATGATAAAGCATCCAAGTACTAGATAATCATAGGCATGTGTTCCATATATACTCATACATGCTCGGAATGAGAACTTGCACAACATCTTTTGCCCTGCCAGCCCGTTTGCAGCGGGGCCTCAAGGGAACTACTGGCAATTAAGGTGCTCCTTTTAATAGAGCACCGGAGGAAGCATTAACACTCCTTGAACACATGTGATCCTCACATCAAAGCCATTCCCTCCGGTTATCCCGATTTATGTCACTTCGGGGCCATTGGTTCCAGACAACAACGTGTGTATACAACTTGCAGGTAAGACCAAAAACAATACTATCATAATGAATCAATAACATGTTCAGACTTGAAAACATGGCACTCGGGCCCTAGTGACAAGAATTAATCATAACAAGTCACAACAAAGTCATAAAGCACTAATAGAAGATACTAGGCACCATGCCCTAACAATTTGATGCCATTACATGAACAGTCTCATCCAATCCCTACCATCCCCATAGCCTACAGTGGTGGATTACTCACTCTTAGATGGGGAAAACATGGATGGTCGATGGAGAAGCAATGGTGATGATGATGGCGATCATCTCGTCAAATTTCCTGTCCCGGCAGGGTGCCAGAACGGAGTTTCTAGTGCTGTTTCATGGAATCTGGTGCTGGCGGCGGAGCGGAACTCCTTCTGGAAAAACGTCGAACCCCCCTGAGTTTTTAGGTCAGATGGCTACTTATAGGTGAAGAGGGAGACCGAGGGGGAGTCTGGGGCGGCCAGACCACCCCCTGGCGCGGCCTGGGCTTGCTCGTGTGGCCAGGTGGTGTGGCCTGGGCCCAGCCCCCCTCTGTCTCGTTTTCTGGCTCTGGGAGTCTTCGGGTGAAATAGGATTTTTGGCATATTTTCTGGGATTTTTCCTGAAAGTTGATTTTCTGCACAAAAAGTAGACACCAAGGCAATTCTGCTGAAAACAACGTCAGTCCGTGTTAGTTGCATCCAAACCACACAAGTTTAGAGGAGAAACAATAGCAAAAGTGATCGGGAAAGTTGATACGTTTTGGACGTATCAACCACTTTTTCACCTCCGGCTCCTGCACCACCGCACCGGAGCATCCCCGCAGCACTTCACCAGCCTACAAGCCACCCAACCCCCTCTCACCTCCAACACCTGCACCACCACACCGTAATCATCTCCGCCGCACTTCGCCCGCCTACACGCCACCCAACCCCCTATCTCACCTCCAGCTCCTACACCACCGCACCAGAACATCACTGCCGTACTTCACAGGCGCACACGCCACCCCAAACCCCCTATCCCACCTCCGGCTCCTGCACCACCGCACTTCGCCAGCCTACATGCCATACCTCGATACCATATACTCCTGACCAGTCTACGGGATCAGCCGACGTCCACCTTACCGAACCTAGTTCATTGACACCCTCTTCCATACAACCGTGTTAGTTTTGTCGACTCCCTAGTCCACAACACCTGGCCTGCTTCACCTACGCTAGTGTGCGCTGCATTAGATCTGCTTCACGGACTCAATAGTCCACTACACCAGATCTGCTTCACCGACGCTCTTATGCAGCACCTCAAATCCATAATCAGTCATAACAGATCTTCTTCACCGATGACGCCGTGTAGTACACCAGATCTCCTTCACCGGCCATCTTGTCAAGCAAGCCAGGCCCATCAACAACCTCTACAGATCTGCTTCACAGATGCCACCAAGATCTATCTGCTTCAGACCAACACACCACTACGGAGCACCCTCAGCGTCCTTGACATCACCCATGAAGATGTCGTGTATGCGTAAACGACGTCGTGGCCTAGGTAAACCAAATCTGCTTGTTGGTTCGTTTCAATATAGTAGGTATAAGCCTGTGATAGTGAACTGTATTTCTGTATTGGTGGTAAATTCCTACCTCAATACTGGCTTAATTGATATCCCACTCTCCCTTGATAAATTTGGTGTAGTCTATGTTAAATCTAGGCGTTAAATTACTCCTTCTGTTTCGAGATATAAGGCATCCTTGTTATGCGTGTTTTTTATTTGACCAACAATTACTCTTACTATACATAAACAATTTTGGTAGTACAAAACAGACATCATTAGAGTTTATGGCAAATGTTAATTCACTGAACATCTGAAACTGCCTACCTATTCTACAAGTTCATAATTTATGTCATCATAATGTGCACTTGCTTTGTCTGTTGCTGCAATACTGACTGCATGTAATTTTGGAGTTCATTGGTAGTTTTAATCCACTGAACATGTAGGTTAACATTCCCTGCTCTACAAGTTCAGAGTTTATGCTATTTTAATTTCAATCTGGTTTTTCTGAGCAACCACAATAACTCCTTCTCTTATGTAATTCATCGCAAATTTTATGTCATTGAACTTGTTGGTGTTACATTCCCTCTACAAGTTATCCCATTATTATTTGTTTCAATTAAGCTATGGCAGTAGCTGCCGTCTATTGTGTACTACTCCCTCCGTTTCAAAATATAAGATGTTTTAGCTTTGTGAAATGAGTGTATCTAGACACCATTTAGTGTGTAGGTTTACTCCAAACCTACAAGAACCTACACACTAGAAGTGGTCTTGATGATGACTTATACTTTTTGAAACGGAGGGAGTACATCCATTCCGTAAAAGAAGGCCTATACTTTTTAAAGTCAAACAATTATGACTTTTACCAAGCTCATAGAATAATATATTAAGGGTTAATTTTTGGCATTTGCGTCTACGAAAATATATGCCTTGATGTATCGAATGGCATTGATTTGGCATGGTAGATGTTCCTGGTATGTTCTACAAACTTGGTCCAATTTTGCATCGATTGACTTGCGAAAAATTTATACGCCTTATTTACTTTGGATTGGATGTAGTATTCCATGGCATGTTTTAAGGAACTTAACATGGTTATCTGCATGCCCTGCTCTATAAATTCAAGTTTCTCAATTATAATTTTCGTGGCAGTAGTATCTACCTTCTATTATATAGTTCATGGCATTTTAAGTCACTTCATAGATGGGTTAGCATTCCCTGCTCTATAAATTCACGAAATATACCATTTTAATGTCTACCTTGTTCGTCCAAATGTTAGTACAGTAACTGCCTGCTTTGTAGATGGTGACACATTTTATGGCACTTCTCATATTTGTTTGCAATCCTATTTCACAAGTTAAATCTTTGTAATTTCTCTCTTGTTCGTGCTAAGGAGTGACTGTAACTGCATTCTATTTTGTCGCCGTGATAATCTTTATGTCATTTAAATGTTTGTTTATATTCCGCCATTCCCTGCTATATGTGTTCACAAGTGATTATACTATAATGTCTATCTAGTTCTTTGTAAACAGCATGTAACACCCCGTCCACTCCTGGGCCTGGGGGGTGTAACTCTTGGCAGCTTAATAGGATATCTAGACTGGCCCCACAAACCAACACTAGTCTTTTTGCGCACTTTGTCCTCACTCGTGCGCACCCGGTTACCCACTTCCCGGTCGGTCACCCATCCTAGAATTGCTCTAGGCCAAGCACACTTAACCTTAGAGTTCTTTTTGAATGAGCTTCCAGAAAAGAAGTTGCAACTTGTTGGTATGAGTATCCTATCAATCCTATTAAGCCATGTGCCTAGATCTCACATACACCCACCCTTTAGAAGATCGATGCCCTCATCGATCAAGCACACCCTAGGAATGTTCCCTCTTGGCACGCGTATGTGCGTCCAGTGCCGGCACATGTGTCATGCTGTGTCCACTCCGGGCCACACGCACCATGCTCCACATGTCCCGCCACTGACCCGCACACACCTGTGTAATCGCAAGGGTCGTCTCTGATACCACTTGTAACACCCCGTCCACTCCTGGGCTCGGGGGGTGTCACTCCTGGCAGCTTAAAAGGATATCTAGACTGGCCCCACAAATCAACACTAGTCTTTTCTGCGCACTTTGTCCTCACTCGTGCGCACCCAGTTACCCACTTCCCGGTCGGTCACCCATCCTAGAATTGCTCTAGGCCAAGCACGCTTAACCTTAGAGTTCTTTTTGAATGAGCTTTCGGAAAAGAAGTTGCAACTTGTAGGTATGAGTATCCTATCAATCATATTAAGCCATGTGCCTAGATCTCACACAGCAACAACCACTATCTGATATTATTTCCTCTCACGGGGAACACGGAGAATCGTAGAGTGAATCGCCCCTACAATCTTGTAAGTACCTGTTGCTTTGTACTGCTGAATGCAAACCTGTTTTATGTGAATGAGTGGCCTGAACCTATATGCAGAGGAGCAACAATAAAGTAGATGGATCTTCTATCCAAATACTGGATGTGGTGGATGTCTTCAAAGAATAAACTGGCAATATGATGTCCTCCAATGGGACTGCACAAAAAGAAATAGTAAGTCTCTTGTTTTTACTGAGATGTTCTTAGTGTCAGATGTTTGTTTGTACAAGGTACCACATGATTCTTCTTATGATTAGAGCAAGGTTGACCTTAAACAAGACTAGACAAAACCAAACGTAAATCCCTCGATTTATAATTCAATGTGCTCACTTGATTTTGGTGATGATCTATTATTTCTATATTTGACTTATGTTCATCTATCTATCTATCTATCTATCTATCTATCTATCTATCTATCTATCTATCTATCTGTCTGTCTGTCTGTCTGTCTGTCTGTCTGTCGGTCTGTCTATCTATCTATATATCTATCTATCTATATATCTATCTATCTATATGTTAACTAGACCATGATTAGGTGGTGGTGATTTAAGTATATCCACTTTTATGCTATATTTTTCTACTATGTAACAAAGACCAACTGTAAATCTCTCGATTTATAATTCATTTTTCTCACACAATCATGGTGATGATCTATTCTTTGATATATTTGACTCATCATCATATCTATCTATCTACATATGCATCAATTAGACTATGATTATGTGGTGGTAATTTAAGTATATCCACTTTTATGCTAATTTATAGTCTATTATTGTATTTTTCTGCTATGATTAAGAGTTTGTATGCACTCTGGAGGTAGTCACATTATCTAATGTCGGCACCACATGAGTTGGCCAATGATTAGAACAAGATGACCTTTAACGGTACTGCACAAAGACCAAACGTGAATCCCTTGATTTATAATTCAATTTGCTCACTCAATCATGGTGGAGACCTCTTTTTGCTATATTTGGCTGATGATCTTCTATATATATACGTTAACTAGACCATGATTAGGTGGTGGTGATTGAAGTATATCCACTTTTATGCTAATCTATATTCTATTATAATATTAGAGATTTCCACCATGATTGAGCTTATATGCACTCTAGAGGTAGTAACACAGTCTAGTGTTATATGTATGAGACTAGTATAAATTCCTTGGTATTGGTGGTGAGTAACTTGGACTAGTAAAAATGCATACAATACTAGTCCAAGTTACTCTACCAACACTAAAGGGTGTCTACATACATTCATTTCACAAAAGCCATAACATCTTATATTTTGAAACGGAGGGAGTTCTATCTAAACTACTCATAGTGAGATTGTCATAGCGATTATAATCAAATATGATACCTAGTTACTATATATATGTACTATAACCATGTTAATATGATCTAGAAGTCTGTCGTGCACCTGTTGTTTGATTGCTTAATTCATTACCTCAATAGCTACTCTACATGATGCACATATAGAGTCTATTGACAATTTCATTATTTAGTTTGCTCATGATTAAAGCAATGCAATGATTTTCTTAACTTAAACGTTCAGAGCACCGCCTTGTCAAGGCGGAAGCTGCGGGTTTGAGCTCCATCAGTCCCAAACTAGGGATGGCAATTTCTGTGAGAAATACAATGTTTGATTAATAATAAACAAGGCATTTTCATCTATACATGATCAGATGATCTTGCCAGTTTAATATTAGCCACCATATGGTTCAATTGGTTATGGTTCTTGTGAATTTTTAGTTGACTTGTGATTGCATCAATGCTATATTCCGACGTGGTTCCTAGGCATACATTGTTTAAATACTTCATTGACCTTGCAAGGTGGAAAATGTATCATTTGCTTGTTTGTCTATTGGATTTTCTTGCCTGGTTATAGCATTTGGAAATACAATAGTTGTAGGCATTATAAAGAAGGTTTGTGCTACTTTTTGGATGCATCCAACTATTGTTTTGGCAGCAAATGACCCATCTCTTTGTTTCTATTTTTTTGTTTACTGGCCCGACGATCAAAATATTTGAATGATCTGGCTACTGAAAAGGAATGGTTGATATCTTGTTTGTCTGAAATGATTCTGGTAGTCTATTTAAGACACTTGATCTATTGCTTGTTTTTCCAAGGTACTATCATAGTTCCCTGATGATTAAAGCAATGCCACATGTGATTGGAGGTCACTTTTTTGGCTAGTTCATACTATAGACCATTTTTAGGTTAATGCTTTGTTGTCCCGACCAGTTCTACGCAGCTGAAGGAATCTCATGCACCTCTTTTTGTTATATTTCTATATTTTCGTTATATAGTGATATGATTAGTTTATGAGAGAAAGAGTCAAGTTGCTTGATTCCCTACATTCATTGCCACACTAGTTTAGTTAGTCTGCATGAGACACACATGTTGATGGCTTGATTTGTTATATTAGGAAAATGCCAATTTTGAAATTCGTTGACAACAAACATGGTGTTTTTTCGCCTGCTTTGCTGCTCTAACTTAATATGTCTTAGTTTCAGCATGCAAAGAACCGGTAGTGTTTGTTCCAGAGTGGCTATGATACTGGCACATGTACGCATCAGTCCAGGACATCGACAGTTCATGTTATTCTGGAAAGAGATGTACGAGGCACATCATTGATTGTTTCTAGCCAATGATGAATTAGAATTATTTTACATATAAGATAGCTGTTAGTTAGCTGGTATGCTGTGCTGACTTGTTTTCTTTGTTTCAGGCTACACATGAAGCTATGGGGGCAGAAGGGAGGAATCATACGTTAAGTATTGAGGTCATTTCACAAAGGAGCAATGACAATGATTATTTCTTGCATCGGCCCACGATTTCAGTTTTTCCAGCAAAAAGAGGTGTTACAGCTGTAACAATTGATTTAATTGAACAAGAAACAAAGAAAATAGATGGAATAATCATGATTACACGTGAACAGATACAAGAACTGAAAGATCGACAACATTTGACGTACCATCTACTTGATAATCTCTTTTGCAGCTGTCATGGTATGACATCTGTTACTTGTATAGGGATGTAATCTCTATAGCACAAACCCTGTTCCAACCCATGTCTAGCGATGGCTCTGTAATGCTTCATCTTGTTTTTGTTGAAATTCTGGTCTGTAATAAATTTTAAAAAATATCTGTTGATGTAATAGGGTGATCCTAGCGCGGCCATTAGCGGGCCGAAATATTAACAGACTGTTTAAAACTAGAATTAAGCCATAGTTATAGAATACACAAATATGCTGGCCAGCAGATGGGCCAAATAAATAGTAAAAGGCTGTAAGTGGTAGGTCAGAATATTGGTGGGCCTCATAAGCGGCCAAGGTCTTGAAAACATACAGGGCTGAACAACAACATGAGAGAATAGTAAAAGGCCCGAACTGTAATGGGCCCGAATATTAATATACCCGAACAATAAAGAGCTGAAATAGTAAAAGGCCCAAATAGTAAAAATCCCGCGTAGTAGAGGGCCTGAAGAGCAAAACGGACAGAAGAGTAAAAAGTCTTGAATAGTAAATGGCCAGAATAGTAGAAGGCCATAAGAGCAAATGGCCTAAATAGTGAACAATCGGAACAGTAGAATGCCAGAATAGTGAAAGGCCTAAACAGTAAATGATCCTAACACTAGCAACCCAGAAATGTAAAAGGCCATAACAGTAAATGGCTAGAACAGGAGTGGACCCCATGGGTTCTAGGAACAGTAACGGGCCGCCTGCAGGCCTTAACTGTGCCTGACCTTCTGGCGCAGACCCGTAATGGGCCGCATACTATTCTACCAAAGTGGGCCTTCTTTAGGCCAAAACTGTAACGGTCCTAAAATCGTACGGGCCTGGATGGATTCATTAATGGGCCACGTCAAATAGTACATGGCTTGAGTGTAAAGGGCTGCAATCTTATTGGGATCTCCTCTTGGGCCGGCCCACTTAACATTTAGCGGCCTTGTCTGGGCCAGGCTTCTTCTAGTGTTTCTGTGACCGTTAACGGCGGGTGCCACATGGCATTTAGCATGACGTCAGCAGTCAACGTGGCTGGCAAACAGATCTAGGACGGAACAAGTTTTCGTGGCTGAAGAGTGCGGTCCGCCACGATCAGAAAAAAAACTGTGGTAGATTCTTTTGTGACGGGGCTTTTACCACAAAGGGCATCCGTCATACAAGACTTTTTAGCCACGAAAAACGGGCCTTCAACCACGAAAATCGTCCATTGTAAAAGCCAACTTTTCTTGTAGTGAGGTCACCCTGCAAGAGTAACAAGCTCACGGTCTCTCAATCGAACAAATTATAATGGAGAGCTCAACACTTATGTAATAATGCAAAGCAAAAACACCAAGGGTGCTCAAATCCTTCACTCTCAAATCCCACCAAAGCAACAAGTGCTAGGGAGGAATTATAGAGGAAGAACAATGGTGGAAGTCAACCAATGACTCGAAGATCTAGATCCAAAGGGTTCCCCTCACTTAGAGAGGAATCGATTGGTGGGGATTGTAGATCTATATCTCCTCTTCCAAGGCCCTCAAAAAGATGCAAGAATCATAGGAGGGAAGGGAGAGGAGGCAAGCTTAAGAGGGTCATCAATGGAGGTCAATTTAGATCTCAAGAACACACAAAAACGTCTGGGGAAGAACCCCCTTTTATAGGGGAAACCAAATATGGCCGTTGGGAGGAAATCAGTGAAAATCGGTTTAAAATTTGGTTGGACCGGCCGTAGAACTGGGAAACTTGGTCCCCAAGCCGGAGGACTGGCCTAAAAACTGGAATGGCTCTATTTGCCAACTCGGAATAGACTCGGTCGCGAAAACCGGAAAATCCGGTTTCATATCCGGTCTAAACGGCGCTGGCGCCGGACCATCCGGTGTGGGAGTCGGTTGAACCGGATCCACAACTGCGATGAAACTGAGTTCACAAAAAACACAATAACTCTTGAATGCGGCCTCCAATTTCGATGATCTTGGGCTTTTTTGATGAGGAAAACAAGCTCTACAATATGGTGCATAAAAACATCATAGTCCAACAAAGGAGGATAGAACCAAATAAAGAAAGGCATGAAGCCTTCCTATAATAAGAACCGGTAAAACCTTCAAACTCGAAAACACCATAGGAGATGCATACGAATTTCGTTTTCGATGAACTTGGGCTTGTTGAAGAGCTAGAAACAAGCTCAAGAACCTCACATGTAGAAACACCAAGAAGAAACAAAATAGGAAGATGCAAAGTATGCAAAGGATTGAGCTCCCTACGATGATGTGATCAAGTTACCCAACCGAAAGCCCCTCTTAATAGTGCGGCAATCTATCCTATAACCCGGTCTCCCAAAAACCACATTGAGATTGGTAAAAGGAAAACCGAGCAAGGCCATACCTTTGCCTTGCGCATCCCGCTTGATCTTGATGACAACGCTTCAAGGTACATCCAAGCCGGAATGCATCACTTGATCATTGTTGCTTCCTGAAGACTCATAATTTGCTCCCCCATACACCACTATGGGATAGCTTCATTAAGACACGTCTTCGCATGTCCATTATCACCAATATGGACAACAAGCTTCAAGAAAATAATCTTCTCGAGATGCTTATCTTGAACTTGCCCGTCTCAACCTGGATGACGATCACCACTTCATTTCATCGTCTCATGGGATATATGAGATCTTCACTTTTGAAGCATGCCCACGAAAAGATACCAAACCAATATACATAACACAAAGGCACATATATAATGGGTTAGTTCATGAAGCATAATTGACAAGCTTACCATACCACAAGACACGTGGTATATTCATTATGCTTCACGTGTTGACCAAGCTTGAATCTAATCTTCACTCTTTGCATTGGTTAACCAAGTATCTTCTCATGCTCCATCTCAATATCTTGAGGTACATAAAGAACTCTTCATTTGATTACATGCTCTAAATCTTAGTCAACCATAGCTCAACTAATGAGGCTATCATGACACCGACTTAGAGATATATCTTGAATTCTTCTATTGAGATCACACTCTCAAGATGTTGATCATATCATATTCTTCTTCAACTCGATGATCTTCATGCCAATACTCAAGATAAATCTTTATCTTCATGGCATCCCCATACTTGAATCCAACACATGGACTACAAGCATGACCTATGGAATATTACTTCATATAAAACTCAATGAAAACATTAGTCCATAGGGATTATCATTAATCACCAAAACCACACATAGGGGCAATTACCCTTTCAGTGGCCTTTGTGGTGATTATCACTACAAGAAAAGTTGGCTTTTACAATAGACGATTTTCATGGTTGAAGGCCCATTTTTCGTGGCTAAAAAGTCTTCCGCGGCGGATGGCCTTCATGGTAAAAGCCCCGTCACAAATGAATCAACCATGGTTTTTTCAGATCATGGCGGATCGCACCCTTCAGCCACAAAAACTTGCTCTATCGTAGATCTTTTCACCAGCTGCGCTCACTGCTGGCGTCATGCAAACTGCCATGTGGGTATCGCTGTTAACGTCCAGTTTCCGCCATTAACATTTGCAGAAACCATGGTAGAAGCTAGGCCCAACCAAGGCATGCTAATTGTTAAATGGGCCGGCCCATGAGGAGAGCCCAATAGGATTAGGAACCTTTACTATATTGTCTAGCACTATTTAGAATCGGCCTAGTACTGTAGCCAGCATCGGCCCGTGCACTTTCGGGCCTAAAACTGTTTCGTCCTACATGAGGCCCAAGTTAGCCCAACACTGTGCTGCCACTTGAGGCCTGCACCAAGACAGCCCAGTATTGTTCATTCCCTGTGCCAACCTAGGCATTTACTATTTAGGCATGTTACTATTCTAGCCTTTTAGGATTACTGCCCTGTTACTGTTTAGGCCCTTTAGAGTTTGGGTTTTTGCCTATTCAGGCCGGCTAGAGCGTACTTTTTGGCAGAACACACGAATATCAAGATAGCAATTAATAAACACGCACAAATTAAAACTATTTATTACACAACAATAAAAGTTTATTACATTAGATTATACAACAAGATTGAAATTCTGAAAGATTACAAAGTGTTGGTATCATCAATAAGAGATTCATATATGGCGATTCACTTCAATGTATCATATGTCGTCTTCTTTAACATTTTAGCTACAGATCTAAGAGTGGCTACACCCTTTCTTTCTGCATGCAATACAACCTTTATATATTTATCACCTACAGGAGTTGTTCTAAGTGGACTGTTAAGTAAGTTGTTTGCTTCGGAAATGCAATGGGAGGATGAATGGGAAGAGGGATCACAACTTTCAGTCCTGCCTTCCGAGGACTCCTGCTTGGTTTTAACTACAACCTGCTAAAATATGGTGAAAGAGGTTAAAACAAAGAACAAGGGAAACAAGTAGTATTATATAAAGTAGAGATCATTTAAAATAAGTATGAACTTACAATAGCACGTTCAGGCTGATAGTAGCTCCGTCTGGAGCGGGTGCAACTCCTGGTCAATCTGCCAGAAGAATCTAAGCCGAGCAGCTGGAACTCCGGTCCTTGACCTCCATTGTCATTTCTCTTCATTAAGGCTTGACATTTAAAACCAAATTAGTTGGTTTGAAAGGATGATCTTAAAAAACACCAAAAACATAGCATTAAAAATTACCAGATGTAAGATTCAAACCGGATAGCTGGTTTGGAAGGATGAAAGCAGGTGAAAACACCAAAATATAGTATTAAAAATGACCAGATATATGATTTAAACTAGATGACCATTTTCTATATTAAGCATTCGCAGAGAGAAACACAATAGAACATGAATGCAAATGTCATGGAAAGGTTTTAGGTAGAATGACTTTTTAACTTATTAGGCATGCAGGTTATATAACTTATTAACATGACAACAAAGTAGCCTAAGTAACACAAGAAAACCTCACACTTTAGCCTTCCTTGGTGTCATATTGTTAGTGTTGGATCCTCTATGAGCTATTTGCATGACCCGTGTGAGCGCTCGGAAAGAATAGCATCTATGAGTTGGCGTTGGAGGATTATACCGATAGCGTGAGAATGTAAGAAAGGGAATAAAAGAAAGAATCTAATGATGTGGATAGGACCAAACAAATGTGGGGTGCAAACAAAATGACAATATCATGCAAGATATTGAGAAACATTCTAACAATTTCATAGCTTACGAGTACCCAAAAAATAGCAAATGGGCAAGAGAAATTACCGCTGCGCGGTGATGACAGGTGGGACAGGCAAGCTGGCAGTGAGGGTGGCGGCTCGACATTTCAAGGTCAGCGATGAGTGATTTAGTGAAGCGTTCCTTGTAGGGTAGCCGACGGCATTGGTGAGGCAGATCTGGTGCGGTGAGGGAGTTGGTGAAATAGTTCCGGTGACGAAGAGAGTGTCCATAGTGAAGGAGCTCCGGTGTGGAAGAGAGGGTTGGCCGGGAAGCGGCTGGAGGAACGTCGAGG
The DNA here is from genome assembly GCA_910589775.1 of Avena eriantha. Classification (NCBI taxonomy): domain Eukaryota; kingdom Viridiplantae; phylum Streptophyta; class Magnoliopsida; order Poales; family Poaceae; genus Avena; species Avena eriantha. The sequence goes on from OU342744.1 coordinate 328,611,685, forward strand.
TTCGACGGGTTTGGGCGGGGAAGAGGTGATAGGGGATATAGGTGGGTTGACGCACATTTACCATCTATACCCCTCTATTAATACAGTACTCCTCTGGTCCTTATTTCCAGACCAGGGATAGAAGAGGATTTTTTTTCATTTGCAAAAAGTGGGGCGGGATATTTGAATAGATGCACGGGATATTTCGGCGCTCTGCAAATTTTTTGAGGTTAAAGCTTCTAATGTACACTACTCCGACGCGGCCGCTCTAACGTGTTGGCCCTGTCTAGACCCAAACGCCAGCTACAGTATGCTTACCCACATTTAAATGAGTTTCTACACATTTCTCGAAATTGATAAACATTATATTTTGAAGGCTTTCATACAAGATGACCAAGGTCATGGCCATATCTCTGTTATAGTTTATGATAGCGTGTCCATATCTGGTAGATTTTATGGTTTAAGGAATTTTTGATAATGCTCAGTATTTATGCTTATATTCGTCAAATAGAATGGCGTTAACCAATTTAATGAAAGTATCTCAAATTTTAATCTATAAGTGCATGATATGTGCTTGGTCGGGTTTTAGGGTATAGGATTTAGGGTTTTGGGTTTTGGGGTTTAGCTAGGGTTTAGGGTTTCGGGAATTTTCAATAATGTCCAACCTTTATGCTTATATTCTTGTAATAGAATGGTGTTCCCCAATTTAACGAAATATCTCAAATTTTAATCTATAAGTGTATGATACCTGCTTGGTCAGGGTTTAGGGGTTTAGAGTTTATGGTTTAGGATTCCGTGAATTCTCAATAGTATGTTCAAATTTTATGGTTATATTCGTGGAATAGAATGGTGTTACCGCAATTTAATCAATGTATCTCAAATTTGGATCTACAAGTTAATGATACCCTGCTTGGGCATATTTTTTGTTAAATACAATTGAAGGTACCCAGGTACTAAAACAAGGGACAAACACCAAGAGTTGTGTGAGATTTAGGCATTGTTTGGCTGGGCTCTAATTCTGGCTTTTGATTTTTGGCTTATAAAGCTAGGAACATGTTTTTGGCTTTGTTTTTTATTTTACTCTAACGTAGTTGAATGATGGAATAAGGGAAAAGCCAAAATCTAAATTGGCTTATAAAATAAAGCTAAAAGGGATAGATAAGCTTAACCAAACAACCCCTCAACTTCTTGATGTGAATGCTAATGTAACCAAATTTGGGACCTTTTAAAAGAAAATTCCAAATAAAATATATATAAATTGTAGAAATGTTGTTCATTTTCAGAGTATTTTGTTATGTGCACTGCCTAGTTTCCATGAAAAACTATGCTAAAACTTGACAACTTTCGAAGAAACCTGTTTTGCAATATGGCGTTCCATGTATGAACATTCATGGCTTTCAAACGAGATGACCAAGGTCATGGAAATATGTTTGCCATAGTTTATGATAATGTGTCCACGTTTGGTAGATCGGTGCATAACTGCATATTGGAATTTTAAACAATGTTTACAAAAAAGGGTGCATCCTAGTTCAAAGTTATTTTAAATTGTCCAAGTGACAACAATGGCTTCTGTTGTGAAGCAACTACAAAGACTATATGTGGTTCAGAATCTCACCGCACCAATTTTCTAACAAAGTATAATTTTTTTGATGGATAATATAGAAGTTTCATGAATCTTCAAGCTTCCGAGCTAGGTTCGATGATTTTAATGATTTTATCTTAGTTTAGCGAAAAATGTTCGAATTTTGAACAACAAGTGATGGGAATCTCTACTTCCCGTAATTCTGGCTCACTGACATGTGGGTCACTTGCATGGTGGGTCCAAAACATTAGTGTAGGTCTGAGTGGGCGGGAAGGTAAATATTGAAAAAGGGCAGGGAAACGTCGATGGGGTGATGCACTTGGGAGATGAACGCAAATTTACCACCTATATACATGTGTTATTGCAGTGATCCTCGGATTCTTGTTTCCAGAGCAGGGATAGAAGAGGAATTTTGCATTTGCAAAAAGAGGTGGAGCATGTTTGAATGGATGCGCGAGATATTTTAATGGATGAGTGCGATGTTTGGGTGTCGTACCAAAATTTCGAGGTCAAAGCTTCTAACATGCGCTACTCCGACGTGGGTCCACTCAGATGCGCTATCACCGCCTAGATCAACACGCTAGCGAGAGTTGCTTTCTATCATTTAAATGAGTTTCTAGGCATTTTCTAAAATTTTCAAACAATTCAAGGCTTTCAAGAAGATGACCGTCTTCCAAAAAAAGGTGACCAAGGTCATGGAAATAGTTTCTGATGACGTGTCCGCATTTGGTAGATTGCTGCATCGTGGCAAATCAACCAATATGTCTGGTTCCAAATTTGAAGTTTGTTTTCGAATTTCCAAGTAACAGCAATGTGTTTTGTTATGGAGCAACTAAAAAGATGATGGCTCAAAATGCACCGTCCCCATTTTTCACACAATGTATAATGCCGTTTCAAGCTTCCAAGCTAAATTTGTGTAATAAAATAATTTATGGGGATGGATGTTTGAATGGATGGGCGGGATATTTCGGCGCTCTGCCGAAATTTTGAAGTTGAAGCTTCTAAGGTACGGTACTACCACTTTGGATGTTGTCCCCGTTAGATAGACCCGCAGACCTATATGCTTTCCAGCATTTAATGAGTCTATAGACATCTGCAGAAATTAATGAACATTAATTCAAGGTTTTCAAACAAGAGGAGCAGGGATAGAAGAGGAATTATGTATTCTAAAAAAGATGAAGTATGTCTGAATGGATGCGTGGGATATTTGTATGGATGCATGCGATGTTTAGGCGCAGTACCAAAAATTTGAGGTCGAAGCTTCTAACATACGTTGCTCCGACGTGGGGCTGCTCAGATGCGCTATTACTCTCTATACCCAGATGCCAATGAGAGTTGCTTTCCAACATTTAAATGAGTTTTTAGGCATTTGCTGAAATTATCAAACAATTCTAGGCTTTCAAAAAGATGACCATCGTTGAAAAAAAAGGTGACCAAGGTCATGGCCATAATTTATGATGACGTGTCCGCATTTGGTATATCGGTGGATCTTGGCAAATCAACCAATATGTCTAGTTCCAAATTTGAAGTTTATTTTCGAGTTTCCAAATTTGGCCCCTTTTCAAAAAAATTAGGGACGAAATTAAATATATGTTGAAATAAAGCCATTCGTTCGCAAAGTGCAATGCTATGTGTATTAGTTTACATGGTAAAACATAAACTTGTATTTTGACAACGTTTGGATCAATTTTGATCTATGATGACTGGCAGGTGGGCCATGTATATGGTGGTGCCCAAAGTAGGGTAGGTCAGAATTTCCAAAGTTATCCCTTCCCACCCCTTCGCGCTATATAATAACTTCAACCCTCAGCCACCTAGACCCTCACCCCCTTTCCCACAAAAGAGATGCGCTCATGGCCGCTCCTCATCACCACCATGCGCGAAGAAGCTTTCCCTACCCATTGGTCTTCTTGAGACGCACCGGTGAGCACGTCGATCTCAAGGTAGTGCTTCTATCTCTAGATCGATCTGGTTGGCATTTTATTGCCCTTTCACCTGATCTGCCTCCTCAAATACATAGTTTAATTTGTCCTCAATCCGCATGGTCATAGTTTATTCTGTGCTCGATCTGTGTTCTTAGATACCTTCAGTGATTTTTGCTATCAATATGTTTGCTAAAATGCAGAGGCATATATAGTTTTTGTACTCCATCTATATGTTTCCTGCTTTTATTTTAATAAGATACAACCCTGTATGTCATAATTAAATAGATGGGAAGATTTTGGATAGAGATTTCCCCATTAGGTAGTTCTAAACATATCCTTTTTGGCAAAATAGTGCTAAAGATATCCTTGGTGTTCTACGATTTATGGAGTTTGTTAGAGCTCATTGTGACTACTCCAAATTATATTGCCCCTGCCGGTTGTGTGTAAATCATAGGGTCCTACCTCAAAGTATAGTAGAAGATCATCTTTTTATATTTCGGATGCTAAGCACATATGTTAGATGGGTATTTCATGGTGAACCATATGATCCTCCATATGAACCGGGGGAAGCACATCTTTATCATCAATATCAAGTAGGGGAAGTAGATGTTGATCAACTGATAGAGGCAGATAGATGAAAACACAATAGTGGTGACAGGCAAGAAATGGAGTAAATGCTTGGGAGAATGCGGAGTAGAGAGATGTGCAAGTGTGAGGAAATTCGGAGGATTGCCGAGATTGGAGAAAAAGTGCAAGCTGCATGAAACGGGTTTCATTTCTTGTACTACTGTTATGCCAGATGACAAGGTATATCTGTAGAACAACAAATTTTCAGGTTGTGTGTCTTTGATTTTTCACTATAAATGTATTGTTAATATACTAATCGCAGAAGAATACAAACGAAGAGGACTTTGATGGTAATGATGATGACTTGTTCATTGATGAGCCTACACCTAAGGCTGTGGATCGGGTACTCTACTTTTGGATGGAGTTGATGCAGGGCTGCTGATCATCAGGGGTGTACTTTTCGTGTCGTCGGGGTAGTCTCATGACAACTAGCCCAGATGCAAAACTCTTGGGTGTAGAGCTATCCCATGATTGGTTTGCTACTATCATAGTTCTGTAATATGGAGCTACCTGATGATTTATAGGCCTTTAGCAGAACTATAATTGGAAACTATTTGGTATATTAGTATATATATATGTGTGTTTGTGTGTGTTTCTAGTCTAAAATCCGAGCTTATGGTTTTATCGGTTCCTAAATGGTTTTTGAGGTCCCAACACTAGTGCACTATGCTGCAACTACCGATGTCTTGTCGCCTGCTAGCCCTTCCCCTCCCTCAATACTCTATGAGCCAGATCAGCAAAAGGATATATAAGCTAGGATCAATTTGATTTGAAGAGGGGCGATTTTCTCGGTCCTTAGAGGGGAACCCGAGAGAACTAGTAGTACCAAGGGAAGGAGGAGGTTGGCTCGATCAATTATCTCACCCCCTTATGTGGGACCCGCTTTAACTCACTCCTGATGTGGGTCCCGCTTGAAACAGTTGTAGGCCACCACGTGATAGCTGGGATTATAAATTTGGGAATTTCTCCCAGGAAAATGTTCCCGCCACTGTCACTTAGAAATACTTACTATAGAAAAGGTGTACTGCCCAGCCCTACTACTAGTACTACTACACCCCTGCCCATGCCTTTCTACCGACGATAAGACAAGAAACCACCACTAGCTAGCTCCCATCTAGCAAGCAACTGTTGGAATTTGTGCAACCTCCGATTGTGGAGTTCTTGTTGAAATAGGTGGGTGTATTTGCTCACCTCTAAATCCGTCTTTGTTTAATTTACTTCCGATTGGGCCATTGGGGGTACTATTAGTACTAGTAGTAGTATTTGGTATGCTTTGATTGTGGAGTTCTTGCTTATTGCTCACCTCAGAATCACTTAATCAGGATATTTTCCCTCTGCTCTAATCGATTTGGTCATTTGGGTGGTGGTGGGGGTTTTGGGGGCGCAAGGGGGGTACTGATTTCATATGGATTTGGGATCGGGGCATGGTCACCACTATTCTGATTGGGGCATTTGGACGGGTTCGACTTCAGCGTTATTCACTTATGTAACCTTTAGTTGCTACTCATAATGTGGAGTGTATTTTGCATCAGATTCTATATGGATAACTATGGATCAGTGGTGCGCACGGCCACTACGGACAGGGATGGTCCCGTTAGTTTCCTTCAAAGTTGCCTAAAAAGGTAATGTAGCAGTATATTCATTGCGTTCATCCATTCTTTCAATGCTGAAAGTGGTTGGCTACAACCTGGATGTATCCATGTGCTAAAAGTTGTCTATGTCAGCATCCTGTTTGTGTGGAAGTTGATGTCTACGCACTTCTATTCTTGTAGACAGTTGTTGGGCCTCCAAGTGTAGAGGTTTGTAGAACAGCAGCAAGTTTTCCCTTAAGTGGATCACCCAAGGTTTATCGAACTCAAGGAGGAAGTGGTCAAAGGTATCCCCTCTCAAGCAACCCTGCAATCAAGATACAAGAAGTCTCTTGTGTCCCCAACACACCCAATACACTTGTCAGGTGTATAGGTGCGCTAGTTCGGCGAAGAGATAGTGAAATACAAGTGGTATAGATAATTATAAGTGGTAATGGTGATAGAAAATAGCTTGCTGGCGTGTGGTTGACGTGGGAAAAGACTAAAGGCAAACTCAAATAAAGATGGAAGCAAGCAAACATGTAACAGATCTAATTGCAAACAGATTATAAATGCTTAGAAAAAAGGCCTAGGGATCATACTTTCACTAGTGAACACTCTCATATAAATATTTTCTCTTTATGATACTACTCTTAACTACTCTCCGGTTGGACACTCTAATCCATGGTAGGTCTATAACAGCACACCTCAAAGTCCGCCTTCCCCATCTAGATAACCCCACACTATCACCTTGAGTACTAGATGGTTCAAACAAACACCACAATTTCATAGAAACATCCAACTCCAAATATAACTCATGACAAGTATTTGTAATCTCTAGCCTAAGTGCCACCATGGTGTGCACGCTGTCACTTTCACACACATGGGGAGAGCAGAGATCTATTAAAGCACTTGAGTAGCAAGGTAGATCTACTTGATTATAAAGCTCATGATCACAATATGATCACGCATAGAGAGAGATGAACACATATCTACCTGTAGAACCCTTAGCCTCGAGAGAGAACTACTCCCTCCTCATCATGGGAATCAACAACGTCGATGGAGATGTTGGTGGAGATCAATGGAGATGGCTCCGTGGGCACTTCCCTGTCCCGGCAGGGTGCCGGAACAGAGACTTTTTGTCCCCCGAATCTCCCCTTCGGTGGCGGCGGCGCTGCGGAACTTTTCGTGGCTAGAGGCTTCACTATTTAGGGTTTATGCATCGGGAGGCTTCTTATAGGCAAGAGGGGAGACCGACACCACCCCCTGGCGCGGCCTAGCCTGGCCCGTGCCACCAGGTGGTGTGGCCAGCCTCTGGCCCCTCTCTGTCTCATCTTTTGGCTCCGTGAGTCTTCCGGTAAAATATCGACTTTAGCTTTTGTCTGGTCCAATTCCGAGAATATTGATTTTCTGACTTTCCTGGAACCAAAAACAGCAGAAAACAGGCAACTGGCACTATGGTATCTTGTTAATAGGTTAGTCCAAAAAAGTGTATAAAAATACTCTAAAGTGTGGACAAAACATAAGAAAGTAGATAAAACCAAGCATGACACATCAAAAATTATGGATACGTTAGCAACGTATCAACATCCACAAGCTTAACTCCAGCTCGTCCTCGTTTAGGTAAGTGATAAAAAGAAAGAATAATTTTTGAGGTGGCATGCACCATCATAAACTTGATCAAAGTATTTGTAAAACATTGATAGCTGGGATCATAGTACTTCAATCATAACATGAAAGATAAAGTTCTAACAATAAGACAAAGCAACTATGTTGCAACATGAAAAGGCACAAACAAAAGATTCATGAATAACAATGCTTTGCAAGACGTTTGTTTGTTTCACATAAAGAAAACATAGCATAGTGGCATTCAACTTGTCCCTCATAGAGTAGCAAACATAAATGCATAGGACACCTTCAAAGTTCATAAGAGTGACTAGATACAAATAGTTTAAGAATAAGCAATATCAAGTTATGCATCAATCAACAAGTCTTGGGACCATGCACATATAACTAAGAATGGCCACTATGCTCTCAAAGTAGCTGCATAAAGATAGAAGGTGGAGACTCAACAAAAAAGTAAAAGAAAGGCCTTCAAAGAAGGATGTAGGGATTCAAGTTTTATAAACAGCTTCCAAAAATTATGGTACTTATAGCTTTCAGCTCTCATTGCCCCTATCATAAGCATCTTGAAGTGATTAAGGTTACAGTGAACAAACTATGGAGTATATGCTTGACAAAGTATAAGTTGGAAATATCATGTCCCCTGAATACGAGGGTCGCTCCTCATTCTACTCAAGTTTAGTCACCGGTAAGTTCTTGTCATCGTAAGTACATGTGTATCATAGAGAACCGCCAACGGGGTACCCCTTGCCCGATGATACGGAAGAATCCCCATATCAAAATGACAAGGCAAGCAGACAACAAGCATCTCAGCAATCTTCTTATTTACCATGGGAATATGGTGCTTTTCTCTCTCTTTCCTCTTTACATAATCTCTTCTTTTTCTTTTTCTATTTTTTTCTCAATATAGGACTCTTTTTTTATAAGAAGAATGCTTCATAAACAGCTTATTATGGTTACGCTGCAGGTTTCCACCATGTCAGCATGGATTAGACCAGCGGCCCAGGTGTTTTTTTGACACCTATACATAACTCCATGGACTTACAAGCTCCCCTTTCATTTCACACCGACGACATCCATAGACAAAAGAGCATGATATCAACTAGGTACAAAGTACAAGTGCAATGTTGAAAGCATTCCCCATGACAGCATGGTTCTGCTAATCCCCAACAAATAAGTGCAAGCATATACAACATAGACGACACAATGGTTCAAGTTTATTACGGGCAAGAAAAGTAAAGTGTGTCATCAAGTTAGTGAGAGCTTTAATCACCAGTTTTCTCATAACAAGTTTAATTTGGAAGGTAAACAATCACATGAATATACTTGGAATAGCATAAGCTAATGGCTAGGTATGGTGGACTCTTTGGAATAACTTGGTTTTAAGAGTTGGATGCATGAGTGGAACTCCTACTTGGTTACGGAGGCTAGCAAAAGACTGGGAGCGACCAACTAAGAGAGCAATAATGGCCATAATCATGCAGAACGACAAAACATCATTGATCAAAACATGAAGTGATACTACAAGTTGAAAACTAAAGGATCATAAAGGCTTATGGTGACTTGGGATAGTCATAACATGGTGTGAACATGCTCTAAGTCAACCCAAATAAAGCATCAAAGGAGAATACCACAATACTATGCTTTAATATGCTAAAACAACGCATGATTCATCCAAGGCACATTAAGCAATCTCAATTGTTTATAATAAGTCATGCTATATAAAAGAATACTAAGGAAAAATCCAAAACAATATCAAGCATGGCATGACAAAGCATAGGCCACAGTCAAAAACAAGCTCTCTTTACCACTTAAGCATGAACCTTCCTACTCTTTTCCAATCCAAACCAAACTATTTGAAAACCAATGCATGAAAGAGGGGGTCCAACCAATTTATTCAAGCAAACTAAGAAAACCAAGCTAACGAAGACCAAAAATAAAAAAATAAAAATGAAGACGCTCCAAGAACAACACAATTGTGCATGAAACAATAAAAATGAAGCGTTTGGAAGAAACCTGGGATTTTTATTGATGAAGAAGGGGATGCCATGGGCATCCCCAAGCTTTGACGCTTCTACTTCTTGGGGTGGCACGCGTGGCATCCCCAAGCTTGAGCTTTAGTCCATCCTTCATCTCATTACTCATTCTTTCCATATACCTAAAAATTTTCTTCCATACAAAACTTCACACAATCTTTATTAGCAACATTAGTGCACTCAAGATAATAAGTCTTTAGGTTCAGTTCTAACACCAATAAAACTTCCATTAAAACACTAGATACTGTAGCACTTTCCTCAAAAAGCTCAATTCCCCAAAAGAACTCAAAATGGAAACAACTAGAAGCAAATGCAAATAATGGCAGAAATCTATCAAAACAGACCAGCAGGTAAAGACGAATTTTTTCGAAGACCTTATGTTGCTCAAATCTAAAAGTGTTGAACTATTTAAAGTTAGATAACAACCTAGGGAAGAATAACCAAAACATGCACCTCAAAACGACATATAGAGATTTTACACGAATTTTTACGGTGAAGCACAGAAATCTGTTTCGGGACAGCAACATTCCCAATCATTACTTCTCTCTCATTAGAGGTTACTCTTGGCACAAAAAGCAAATAAAAAGCATAAGGAGCGGTTATTACAGAGGTAATAACTTCCAAGACTCATCTAAAACTTTTGGGTTATCTCCCAATAAGTACTTTTCTTTAACGCCTTTAAGTTAGGCATGATAGTTTGAGAAGATGCTCACATAAGAAATATGAATTGAAGTAAAAGAGAGCATCAAGAAGCAAATTCAAAGCACATTTAAGTGTAACCCACTTCCTATGAATAGGAATCTTGTAAAGAAACAAGTCATGAAAGCACAAAGCAACAAGCATAGGAAAGCAAAACAAGTGCAACTTCAAGACTTTCAACATAAAGAGGGGAAACTTAATATTATTGAGATGCATAAAACCATGTTTCCCTCTCTTATAATAACTTTTCAGTAGCATCATGAATAAAATTAACAATATAACTATCACATAAAACATTCTTATCATGAGCCACATGCATAAAAGAATTAATACTCCCCACATAAACATATTCATTCTTATTAATTGTAGTGGGAGCAAATTCAACAAAATAGCTATCATTATTATTTTCATCACCATAATCATCAAATATATGAGGCATATTGTAATCATAATTAATTTTCTCCTCAATAATAGGTGGACTGAAAATATCATATTCATCATTGCAATCATCATATATTGGAGGTATAGTATCATCATAAGCAATAGAATAGTTGTCTTCCAAAGTGTGTTCATTTGTAAACATATCATCATTGGAAGGATCATGGATAGCACTAATAGTATAGCAATTATTAATATCATTATTTTCAGAATTGGTACCGAAGAGATTTTCAATATCAAAGGTAGTGTGCTTTTCCCAATCATGATCACTACAATAGGTAATAGGCATAGGAACATCACCGAGTTCAGACTCATCAAAAACTATAATAGGAGGAACATGCTTAGGGGAAAATACCGTTTCCTCTCTTCTTTTACTCCTCCTCTTCTTCTTTTAATTCTTCTCTTTAGGAGGGATAGGCTTGAAAGGAAGCTTCTCCATATACCCTGGTTCATTGTTAGAGACAACAGAAGAAACTTTGAAGGATTCCTCCTTTTCATTAATAAGAACAAAACACATATTAGTCCTGTCATATTTTGGTAAAATCTCATCTTTTATAATATTTTATATGTAAGTATTTGTGTGGCAATTATCAACACAATAAAGATGACAACCATGCATGACGCTATTCATACCAAAAGCACTCATATCTACCAAAGAAGTTTTTCTTGATAACTCTTCACACCCTAAAAATAATGTAAGTTCATCATGCTGATTAGGAGTGATCATGTCATCACAATACAAACTTGCAGTACTCATTGGATTAGAAGGGCTATTATTATGGCCTGAGCATTGAAATTTGAAATGACTCACTTCAAAGCAAAGTTCACAAATAAAAGGATAGAGGGCACAAACTTTTTTACCAAGATCATTTAGAGCCCTATACCACGTTCTAGTTTTTTCATTCCTGTGGGTGATACAATATTCTTCTTCAATTTGATTATTCTCACAAGGTCTATGTATTCCAAAAAAAATTAACATGCTTATAATAAATAGTACTTTCACAGGTTTGAGCATGTTTATTGCTATCATTAATAACAATTTCATTTTCCATGCAAGTGTCTTTAAAAGGCTCATGATACATGTCCCATTTTTTCTTTAGGAGCATTAATATGAGAAGCAAAGGATCTAAAACAATCAATAAGAATTTGAGGATCAAGACCATATTTAGCACTAAGCTCTTGAAAATTAGTAGTTTCAGCGAAAGACTTAATGCAATCATACTCATAGTTTATACCTGGTTCTTTACCTTTGTTGTTATCCCAATCTTCGGTATTGCTTTGAATTGTTTCAAGAAGACCCCAATTAGCTTTGACATCCTTACTTGTGAAGGATCCCTCTAAACAAGTATCTAGATAGTCCTTGTAATGTCCTGAAAGCCTTGCATAGAAATTATTAATAACAATATTACTGGGGAGCTCATGAATGGGACATTTGAGCATTAGTGACTTTAATCTCCCCCATGCTTGGGAAATACTTTCTCCATCATGTGTATGCAAATTATAAATGTAATTCCTATCTTTATGAATTTCACGAGGAGGATAAAATTTAGAGTAAAAGTGAGATTCAAGTTCCTTCCACTCCAAATGATGAGGATCGTCTAGTAGCTCATACCACTCCCTTGCTTTGCCCTTAAGTGAAATAGGGAATAGCTTCCTCTTAACTTGGTTCATTGAAATACCTGCACACTTGAACAACTCGCATAATTCATGTATAAAGAGTAAATGATCACCAAGATGGACAATTCCATCTCCAAAATAGCAGTTATTCATAACACGTTCAAAAAAATTTATAGGTATTATAAGTGGGATGCTTTCAGTATGTGGATTTAACATATCACAAGTATCATGATAATTACCACATATGGGAGATAAAGTATCATCAGAGCAAATTTTCTTCTTTAAAGCTAGGGAATTAAAAAGATCATTTTAATAAAAACCAACTTCCCCAAGCTTAGACGTTTCCATAGCATTAGTAACAAAGGTGTTCAAAAGATCATACTAATAACATTGCTATTAGCATGCAAAGAAAGTTCCATGGGTTTTTTAATTTTCTTTTCAGACATTTCATGTTCTATATTAGGAAAAATACTAAAAAGCTCTCTAATTTTGTTGTTGTTTTCCATTAAGCCTAACTAGTGAAAACAAGAAACAAAAAGACAAAATTGCAGAATCTAAAGGAAATAACTTCGAGCACTCACACCGGAGGATGTGAGTACCTTTTACCTTACCTCCCTGGCAACAGCGCCAGAAAATAGCTTGATATCTATGCACTTCTATTCTTGCAAACAGTTGTTGGGCCTCCAAGTGCAGAGGTTTGTAGAACAGCAGCAAGTTTTCCCTTAAGTGGATCACCCAAGGTTTATCGAACTCAGGGAGGAAGTAGTTAAAGGTATCCCGTCTCAAGCAACCCTGCAATCAAGATACAAGAAGTCTCTTGTGTCCCCAACACACCTAATACACTTGTCAGGTGTATAGGTGCACTAGTTCGGCGAAGAGATAGTGAAATACAAGTGGTATAGATAATTATAAGTGGTAACGGTGATAGAAAATAGCTTGCTGGCATGTGGTTGACGTGGGAAAAGACTAAAGGCAAACTCAAATAAAGATGGAAGCAAGAAAACATGTAACAGATCTAATTGCAAATAGAGTATAAATGCTTAGAAAAAAGGCCTAGGGATCATACTTTCACTAGTGAACACTCTCATATAAATATCTTTTCTTTATGATACTACTCTTAACTACTCTCCGGTTGGACACTCTAATCCATGGTAGGTCTATAACAGCACACCTCAAAGTCCGCCTTCCCCATCTAGATAACCCCACACTGTCATCTTGAGTACTAGATGGTTCAAACAAACACCACAATTTCATAGAAACATCCAACTCCAAATATAACTCATGACAAGTATTTGTAATCTCTAGCCTAAGTGCCACCATGGTGTGCATGCTGTCACTTTCACACACATGGGGAGAGCAGAGATCTATTAAAGCACTTGAGTAGCAAGGTAGATCTACTTGATTATAAAGCTCATGATCACAATATGATCACGCATAGAGAGAGAGATGAACACATATCTACCTGTAGAACCCTTAGCCTCGAGAGAGAACTACTCCCTCCTCATCATGGGAATCAACAACATCGATGGAGATGTTGGTGGAGATGGCTCCGTGGGTACTTCCCCGTCCTGGCAGGGTGCTGGAATAGAGACTTTCTGTCCCCCGAATCTCCCCTTCAGTGGCGGCGGCGCTGCGGAACTTTTTATGGCTGGAGGCTTGGCTATTTAGGGTTTATGCATCGGGAGGCTTCTTATAGGCAAGAGGGCAGACCGAGGGGGTGTCGGAGGGGCCCACACCACCCCCTGGCGCGGCCTAGCCTGGCCCGTGCCACCAGGTGGTGTGGCCAGCCCCTGGCCCCTCTCTGTCTCGTCTTCTGGCTCTGTGAGTCTTCCGGTAAAATATCGACTTTAGCTTTTGTCTGGTCCAATTCCGAGAATATTGATTTTCTGACTTTCCTGGAACCAAAAACAGCAGAAAATAGGCAATTGGCACTATGGTATCTTGTTAATAGGTTAGTCCAAGAAAGTGTATAAAAATACTCCAAAGTGTGGACAAAACATAAGAAAGTAGATAAAACCAAGCATGACACATCAAAAATTATGGATACGTTAGCAACGTATCAGAAGCCTCTATTACACTATCCCTTATTTATTTACTATAGCACGATGGTACATACCTGGGAACGTGCGGTGCTCTAGGTGCGGCAAACAGGATGGTACCCCCACATGTCGCATGATCCGGCCAGTATCACTACTCACCAAACAAGTGCAAGGCCACATACCAGCTAGGAGGTCCCAGCTTAAAGAGAAAGGTATTTTTCTTAATACCCTTATTTCCATGGTGTTGTATGATTTAATTATTACCCTCTTGGTGTCATGCATGCTTATCAGATGTTTAGAAACATATGTGTGATTTTAATAATTCTAGCACTGTGTTTATGTGAATCTAGATTTGGATTTGTCTGACTGTCTCATACAGTCAGTATATGACTACTATGTACAGTACTGAACTATTGAGCTATGTTGCTATTTATGCAGATTGAAGGTGTTGCTGCGGAGGTTGAGGCTGCTGTAGAGGCTAGTAGATTGCTGATGCCCACACCAAAAGTAGACATCATCTACACGACGAGGAAGCGCCAACATAGCACCTAGGTGGGCAGTGACTTCTCTAAGAAGTGGCTATAATTTGGAAATCCACAATTTCACATGTTATGATTTTCTGTGTTATTGTTATCAGCTAGTACTATATCTTTACGCAGGTTGGTCCAAGTATGTCCGTGAGAATGGTCTAAAGCAGGGGGACGAGGTAACTTTCGATTTTAGCAAGCCTAGGCAGATACTTGCACGCCATTGTACACCTGTTCACCTAAGGACCAAGAACAGAGGTAGTACTAATTAATTTGCTTCTGTACTCATCACAACCTCCAATGATTTTCTTGCGACTAACTGTTCTGCACCATTGTCTTTACTCATCATATGACTCTGACCACTTCTACAGTCTTCTTCCCCTTATGTACCCCCCAGAAGGGTGCCAACATCAAGCTACTAGCACTTGCATCGCTCCCAGTTCTTGCAATGGCACCTGTTGACCTTAGTAGGAGAAAGAATATAGGTAGTAACTTAATCCACTTGTATACTCTCATATCTGTCTAGGAGTAACTGTTGTATAAGAAACCATTTTGCTTGTACACATCTCATATACCTCTCTGACCACTCCTGCAGTCCCCTTACCTACCCCCAGAAGGTAACCAACATCAAGTTACTGGCACCCACACCGGCACTGGCCCTAGTTCCGACTCCAGCACCTATTAACCTAAGGAGAAAGAATGGAGGTAGTAACTTAATTTGCTTGTATACTCATCATATCCTATGATCACTGTCTTGTGAGTAACTATTGTATAAGAGACCATTTTGCTTGTACACATCTCACCTGCCTCTACCATCCCTATAGTCAGCTTAGCTACCCCTCAGAAGGAATCTAGCATCAAGCTGCTGGTGTCGGCACCGGTTTTGGGCCTTTTGGCTCCTACACCAGCCTTTCTACAATTAGTGGCACCATCTCCTGCACCAGCACCAGCTACCGCACCCTCCCCAACACAGGCACCGACACCGACACAAGCTCCTTCATCACCCCAGGCAGTGCCTTGTCTGACCATATCCTACACTTGTATCATCACAAGGTCGGACCAAATTATGTTTGTGAGTATATGGTGGTAGAAAAACTGCTTTGAATGTCTTCTCAAGTTTCACATGATTTAGTGCATTCCTCTAAGTAATTATGCGTCTATCTCTTGCTTGGACTTCGAAATTGCCTAAGAGTGCCACGAAGCAACTCCAGGCCAGACGAAAGGGCACAATAGTCTTCACGGTGCAGAGCGAAGGAGTGCAAATCGAGGGACGCTACGCCATAACTCGACTGATGGGCTCTTGGCAGCCACTTCTAGGTGGATCAAGTTCCGAAAAGCAGCCAAACTTACCATTGGAAGAACGGTCAAGGTCGATGTATGTGGCTGTCCTGAATGCCGCATGCTGTTCATGAACTTCGTAGCCGTCTAGCTCTTTGGTCGCATGCTATTGTAATTAATTATGTCGTTGTCTTATCTCCACTGATCATATATGGATGGTAAAACTATGATAACCTTTTACTGGATTGGAGCTATGAGTAGTATATACTGATATGGTATATCTGTATCTATATGATGGTTCCCTATATAACCAAATATTATGATAATGATTGTGTTCCAGTGATCGAGTGTGTTTGGAGAAAAGGTCAAACTGATCGTGTGACATGGTTTTTAGAGCTGAAACAACAACTTGCTCTCTATGTACTACTATTGAATTTCAGTATCTGTATTGCTGAATCAGTCACTTTGAAATACTTCTGGATCGGTCAAGTGTTGCTAAATATGAACTAGGAATCTGACTATATTTTTTCTGTCTTATTATTCTATACTCCTTAATCTTTTAAATGCTACTAAATTTGTCAAAAGTTTTATCATTGCTGCTCGCTACTTGCTCTAGACCTTTTTCCTATGTGTCATATGAACCATTGGATGTGTTTTGGACAAACATTAGAGGATTAAGATATATAGCGTGATTTCACCAAGTGAACTCATTGGATACCAGCCCTGTATTGGTGCGCGTGTTGTGTGTTCTTTAGATATTTTACATGAATATCTGTCAAAAGACACTACAAGAAAAGTTTCCTTCGGCAACGAATTGGCCCGACGGTCATCGTAGAAGGCGCATCTTCCGCGACGAAATTCTCGGCTCGGCCGTGGCTGATGGAAAACTTTTTTCTGGTTTCGTGGCCCTCTACTACGACGGATCTGCTATAAACATGGAGGATGCTCGGCTGGCGCGTGGCAGAAGCAAGATTTTTGTTTCCTCGCGCGATGTTGACTTATCGAAGTCTTTTGAGGCGTGTGGGTCCCGGACGTTAGTGTCTCTAGTGTACCATACTTTTCGGTCATGCCTCCCTGATTTGAACTCGAAAATGTTGCTCGATGCATCTACCGTTTAGTCAGGATGCTAGGTCCCACATGTCAGCCTCTCATTAGAAGGATCATGTGCATGATGGAATTTTTTTCCTTCGCTCGCGCTACCCTGTTCCGAAGTTGATAGCGTTGTTTGATGCATCTACAGTTTAATCACGATGTTGGGCTCCACATGTCATCCTCTCATTAGAAGAAACATGTGTATGATGGAATTTTTTCCTTTGATAGCGCTGCTCGGCGCATCTATCGTTTAACCAACCTCCTAAGCCCCACATTTCATACTCTCATTAGAAGAAACGTGTGTATGATGGATTTTTTCCTTAGCTCGCGCTACCCAGTTCTGAGGTTGATAGCGTTGTTCGATGCATCTACCTTTTAATCACGATGCTAGGCCCCACATGTCATCCTCTCATTAGAAGAAACGTGTGTATGATGAATTTTTTTCCTTCACTGGCGCTACCCCGTTCCGAGTGGATAGCGCTGCTCAACGCATCTACGGTTTAACCAACCTCCTGAGCCCCACACGTCATCCTCTCGTTAGAAGAAATGTGTGTATGATTGATTTTTTTCCTTGGCTCGCGCTACCCCGTTCTGAGTTGATAGCGCTGCTCGATGCATCTACCGTTTAATCAACCTCCTGAGCCCCACACGTCATCCTCTCATTACAAGAAATGTTTGTATGATGGATTTTTTACCCTCTGTTGTGCCTTCGTGTTCCGAACTTGATAGCTTTTCTCACTGCATCAGCCGTTTATTCAGGCTGGTGGGTCCCTTATGTCAACCTCACATTAAAAGAATCGTGGGTATGATGGATTTTTTTATTCTCTAGCACTACCCTGTTCCGATCTAGATAGCGTTGCCCGACGAATCTGCTGTTTGCTCACGCTGCTGGGTCCCCCGTTTCATCCTCTCATTAAAAGAAACATGCACATGCTGAACTTTTTTCTCGCTCGCGCCTCCCTGTTTCGAACTGGCTACGTTGCTTGATGCAGCATCTGTTTTGAAACATGCGTATAAATGAAACGTTCCGAACTAGGTAGCATTGCTGGGTCCCACATATTAGCCTCTCTATAAATGAAACGTGCGTATGATGTACTTTTTTGGCCATGTCCGCTGTTTTGACCTTAGAAACTTGTTGGGTCCTAGGTATCAACCACCTCTATGCAGGAAACATGTCTATGTTGGGTCCCAGCTGACAGCCTCTATTTGAAAGAAACGTGTGTATGTTGGACTGTTTTTTCGGTCCCAGATGCCAGTCTTAGAGTACAAAAAATGCTCAGAAAGGCCGAATTAAAAAGATTCTGGGCTAACTCGGGGTGGATGTCCAATTCGTCATGGTTTATATTCCATGGGCTCACTCCTAAATTAAATGGGCTACGGTCGGTGGCCACAAGACCACGAAAATGCCGAATTAAAAGGTAGTATTGGGCTATGCTTGGGGCTGATAGGCTAATTTCATGGGCTATACTTGGGCCTACTGGGTCCGACATGTCAGCTTCTCTGTAAGTGCAACGTGTGTGTGATGGACTTTTTTTCAGCCGCGTCCGCTGTTTTCACCGTGGCAGACGTGTATGCTCTTACTGCTGGGGCCCTTATGTCAACCTCTCTGGCATGTTCTGGCTTAAGGGTCCCCGATGCAGCCTTGTATGTTCTGTCTGGTGGGTCCCTGATGCGAGCCTCTCTGTACAAGTATTTAAACTTTGTTTCAAAT
This sequence comes from Avena eriantha, assembly GCA_910589775.1. Lineage (NCBI taxonomy): Eukaryota > Viridiplantae > Streptophyta > Magnoliopsida > Poales > Poaceae > Avena > Avena eriantha. The sequence continues at coordinate 328,630,426 of OU342744.1, forward strand.
CCACCCTCAAAACAAACTCCAGGGACGTTGCATGCTGGTGGGTCCGTGATGTCAGCCTCTCCGTAATGCGATATTGCTAGAAGAAAAAAATGTAAACCCTAGATACACACACACACAAAGGCAATTCGAACAAAAGACCTTGAAATGAAATAAACATAAATTGAGTGCCAAATATAACAAAGATATTTATAGAAAAAATATCATTAAACTTTTATTATTACTACAACTTCTGTATTAGTCTTCTTAAAATATTTTGTGTGTCTATGTTTATCTATTTTAAAATATAATAGGGCAGTGCTCCATGTATCTCAATTTATAAAATGCCACATAATGGGGTATTTTCTTAAAAACATGGGTAGGCAGAGTTTTTTTTATTATGAGAGGTGGGGGGCAATGCCGAAAAGGCTGAATTAAAAAGAGTTTGGCTATTGCTCTACGTGGGTTATATTCCATAGGTTATGCTCCATGGGCTTCATTCTCAAATTTCATTGGTCTATGCTCGGCAGTCCGCTGACCCGTAAAAGGCCGAACTAATATTTTCTCGTCTATGCTCCATGGGCTCCCTTCTTAAATTTCGGCTGGCCTATGGTCAGCAGTACCTAACCCCAAAAAGACTGAATTAAAATGTTATGGGCTAAAGAGGGGCTGAATGAGAGATTCAATAGCTTTCCTTCTTGAAATTCAATAGCAGTACAAATAGAATCAGTTCTTGTTCCAGATAAAAAACTTGGCCCACGATCAGTTGGCCTGTTCTCTGAATAGACTCAATCATTGGAGCAAGCAAAACTGACGATCAAGTCTACTTCTGTGAGAGTACCTCCTCCTTACGTCAATGCCTCTGTGACCGCCCATAGCAACCAAAAATTCCCAAGACTCCTCCAAATAATTGTAACAATGCTAAGTTTCAAAAGAAAATCAAGACAATCTGATGCACTTCATCTAACCAAGTACCAGTACATCACAGTTCATTCTACAAAATATTATACTAATAGTAACGATAGAACATTTGACAGATTCAGTAGCATTTAGAAAATTCAGCAGTATAGAATAGACCGTAAAAATATCAGATAGATTTCCGGTTCATATTCAGCAGCACTTGACAGATTGTGACAGTACATAGACAATGGCCAAAAGAATTGACGGATTCAGCAATCATTGGAATTCAATAGATGTAGCAAGGACTAATTCAAAAGGAAAGCGAGACTTATTCTGCACTCGACCGGTCGATCTGAACAAGTACCAAACAAAACTTTTGATAGGTTCAGTAGCATTTGAAAGATGCAGCAGTACATAATAAGAAAGAAAAATGATAGATTCATAGTTCACATTCAGCGTCACTTGGACATATTTAGCAACATTTCAAAGTGACAGATTCAATTTGCCCTTTTCTCTGAACACTCCTCATTGGAAGAAACAAAACTGACGATCAAGTCTGCTTTTGTGTGCATGCCTGATATCTACGCACTTCTATTCTTGTAGACAGTTGTTGGGCCTCCAAGTGCAGAGGTTTGTAGAACAGCAGCAAGTTTTCCCTTAAGTGGATCACCCAAGGTTTATCGAACTCAGGGAGGAAGTGGTCAAAGGTATCCCCTCTCAAGCAACCTTACAATCAAGATACAAGAAGTCTCTTGTGTCCCCAACACACCTAATACACTTGTCAGGTGTATAGGTGCACTAGTTCGGGAAAGAGATAGTGAAATACAAGTGGTATAGATAATTATAAGTGGTAATGGTGCTAGAAAATAAATTGATGGCGTAGAAGAGACTAAAGGCAGACTGAAATAAAGATGGAAGCAAGCAGACATGTAACAGATCTAATAGCAAACGGTGTATCAATGCTTAGAAACAAGGCCTAGGGATCATACTTTCACTAGTGAACACTCTCATATAAATATCTTCTCTTTATGATACTACTCTTAACTACTCTCCGGTTGGACACTCTAATCGATGGTAGGGCTATAACAGAACTCCTCAAAGTAAGCCTTTCCCATCTAGATAACCCCACACTGTCACCTTGAGTACTAGATGAGTCCAACAAACACCACAATTTCATAAAGAAATCCAACTCCAAATATAACTCATAACAAGTATTTGTAATCTCTAGCCTAAGTGCCACCATGGTGAGCACGCTGTCACTTTCACACACATGGGGAGAGCAGAGATTCATTAAAGCACTTGAGTAGAAGAATAGATCTATGGATTACAAGCTCATGATCTCAATAAGATCATGCATAGAGAGAGATGAACACATAGCTACCGGTAGAACCCTTAGCCTCGAGAGAGAACTACTCCCTCCTCATCATGGGAATCAACAATGGTGATGGAGATGGTGGTGGAGATCGATGGAGATGGCTCCGGGGGCACTTCCCCGTCCCGGCAGGGTGCCGGAACAGAGACTTTCTGTCCCCCGAATCTCCCCTTCGGTGGCGGCGGTGCTGCAGAACTTTTCGTGGCTAGAGGCTTGTCGATCTTGGGTTTTGGTATCGGGAGGCTCTTATAGGCGAAGAAGACAAGGTCGGTGGCCGGCCAGGGGCCCACACCACCTGGTGGCACGGCTAGGGCTAGCCCATGCCTGGGGGGGTGTGGCCAGGCCCTGGCCCTCCTCCGTCTCATATTCTGGCTCCGTGAGTCTTCCGGTAAAATAGGAACTTTGGCTTTTGTCCCGTCCAATTCTGAGAATATTCATTTTCTGACTTTCCTAGAACCAAAAACAGCAGAAAACAGGCAACTGGCACTGTGGCATCTTGTTAATAGGTTAGTCCAAGAAATCATATGAAAAGTACTCCAAAGTGTGGACAAAACATAATAAAGTAGATAAAACCAAGCATGGAACATCAAAAATTATATATACATTTGCAATATATCAATGCCTCCTTCTCGCATTAATGCCTATGTGTGACCTCCATTGGCAACTCAAAATTCCCAAAGCCTTTTCTAGATTATGAGTTTATGACAAGGCCAACTTACAAAGAAAAGCAAGACCATCTACTACACTTGATCTAAACTATGCTATCCTATTACATAGTATTACGAGTACTTACGGTAGTTTGGTTCCAATCGCGGGCATTGGCGATGCTCAGGATGAACCATAATGGAGTCTCTAGAGATTTCCATGCAACTTTGGTTGAGAAACCAACAGCTGCTTCTTTGGTATTTAGACTGAAGCAGCATATTTCAGGAAACGGCGTATATCCAAGTCCTATTGCATGGTGGGAGGTGTATACACAATTGCTTCTCGTCAGATATCCTGGGGCAACATCTGCACCGCCTACCGCAATATTAACCGGATAGTTCAATCCAAGGAAAAGGTAATTTTCTCCCAGGTTAGCAATCTCTATCCATGGCTTAGGTGGATACAAGTAAGCAGTGTCATTTGAGTACACCTTGCAGCCAAACCTAGTAGCATAGGTGCCACAAGTGCAACCGCAGCAATCAACACTATGATCAGCAACAGGATTGCCATGACCATAATAAGTACCGCCATAAAAATCCTCATCAGTAACACCCACGGTATGGATAAGAAGAAGGCGAGATTCATCTGCAGATATTGCTAAGAACCATAAACCAGGTTCATGCTTGTCATCATCTATGGCATCAAGGTTTCCCTCCTCGAGATGCGCGACAGGTGGTGACGGGAGCAGAATAGGACCTACAAAAAGAAATGACGGCCAAATCAGCCAACACTAGTTTACATCCATTAAAACTGAAGCTAGTGTTTAGAACAGGAATGGATCAACCTTACCAAAATACAGATGATTCCAAACATAAACACTATCACTCTCAGTGGCTGCAAACATCATACCCTTGTGGATGAGTGTATCATTGTATCTAAAATAGCACTAGAACTGGTTCTCAAGAACGGTTCATGCATACTCATCGCCTTCAAGGGTAGCAATTGAGTAGTCGAAGATAGCGACAAGAGAGAAATCTAAATAATCAGCCGCAGCTGTGGGAGCTCGGCAAATAGCAATCTTCCGGAGGAGAATAGGGCGATCATTATGCATGAATGTAAATGGATCGTTGGTGGGTACAAACTCATTGACTTGTGGGAGAGGAACGCGTTGATGAGTGTACACATTGACAAGCTCCCACTTGCGCTCGGACCCAACAGTGGCGATCCAATCTCCATTGGCACCTACCCACTGCTAACCATACAATTCGGGAACGCAGCGTCGGAGGAGAACCTGTCCAGCGATGTCAGCTTGCATGTCGTGCCCTTGCCCTCGAAGTACTCGTTGCATTCCTATTGTTTCTTAGTCGAGTGAGAATGAAGAACACAGGGGAGGCCAAACGGCTGAGAAGCATGTAAAGTTGCACTATATTTTTCCGAGTCAAGAAGATGTTTGTACGAACCAGCGAGGCTCGCGGCGGTGATGATGTCGCATCTGGTTATGAGTTCTTCAAGCGGGCCTTCGGTAAAAATATGCTGGAACAGCTCAGAATCATCACTGTCCTTGCTCGGTCCTGCCATCGCAAGGGAGCTGATGGAAGTTGGGACAGTGGCTTGATTTGGTTTTCTAGAAAAGAGGGAAAATCGATGGCGACATGCAGGACAGGGAGAAGAACAAACACTCTCATACTGTGTGGTGAACAGGATTGGAAAGCGGCATTGTAGAGGAAAAGAACGACGGCGCTTGGCGTAGAAGTGGGGATAGAGCATATAGGAGAGGTTGAATAAAATGAAAATGGACGCACGTTCCTCTACTCTAGTTCCCTTCAGAATAGTACTACTCTGCTCCCAGTTCCCTCCATAATAAATCTTTCTCGTAAATCCAAGAGGAAGTAGTATGAAGAGTAGGGCCTGATCATCTGCTCTCTCGAGGAGCCGAACCCGACTGTTTTCTTTGCTAAATTTTATGTTCCTTTATGCTAAATGCATGGACCTCAGTGTAATTTTACCTTTTTTAGGTCCTTGGTGTTAATGTACCCCCACCATCTGTGTAAAATTCTAACCAAAAAGTGTAAGTTGTGAAATTTGACAAATTTAAGCTTAGTTGTCAACGAGTATGAAAATTCTTGGATTTCAAGCCGAACGACCAAGGTCAAGGCCATATCAATATCATACTTTATGGTGATGATGCCATGTCCAAGAATTAGCATGATGATAGATTTGGACATATTTTGAAAACAATTGAAGATGAACACGAAGAGTATGGCTCGATTAGCTCCTCTCTCGAGAAGGAGCCATACACGACTGTTTTCCTTTCTTATTTTTAGGGGGGTTCTAAATGTATGGACATCGATGTAATTTTTCCTTTTGGGGTACTTGATGTAAAATGTACTTCCACAGACCGTGTAAAATTCTAACCTAAAAGTGTAAGTGGTGAAATTTATATGATTTTAAGCTTACTTGTCAATGAGTATGAACATTCTTGGATTTCATTCGAACGACCAAGGTCAAGGCCATATAAACATCATACTTTATACTGATGATCCCATATCAGAGAATCTGCATGGCAACAGATTTGGCCATATTTTGAAAATAATCATAGAGGAAGTAGTACGAAGAGTTTGGCTCAGATCAACCGGTCTCTCGGTAAGGAGACAAAACAAAAAGTTTTCCTTTGTAGGGTCCTTTGTGCTAAATGTATGGACCTCCATGTAATTTTCCCTTTTTAGGCCCTTGATGTAAAATGTACTCCCACCGAGCGTGTAAAATTCTAAACTAAAAGTAAGTGGTGAAATTTAAACGAATTTAATCTTAGTTGTCAACGAGTATGAACCATATTCTTGGATTTTCAAGACAAACGGCCAAGGTCAAGCCATATCTACACCATACTTTATGCATATGATCCCATATCCAAGGAATTGCATGCCGACAAATTTGGCCATATTTTGAAAACAACCGAAGAGGAAGTAGTATGAAGAGTATGGCTCGACCAGCTGCTCTCTCGAGAAGGAGCCGAACCCGATTGTTTTGTTTGCTCAATTTTAGGGTCCTTTGTGCTAAATGTATGGACCTTGTTGTAATTTTCCCTTTTTAGTTCCTTTATGTAGAATGTACTTTATGCTTATGATCCCATATCCAAGAATTTGCATGCCGAGAAATTTGGCCATATTTTGAAAACAATCGAAGATCTTAGAAACAAAAAATAATCAATTTCATTTTTCCAAGTGACATGAATTTATTCTGAAAAGCAAGTAAGAAGATTTTTCCAAGTGACTATTTTTAATTCCTTGTTTGGTTTTAGGGTCCTTTGTGCTAAATATATAGACCTCGATGCAATTTTCCCTTTTTAGGTCCTTGATGTAAAATGTAGTCCCACCATCCATGTAAAATTCTAACCAAACAGTGTAAGTCGTGAAATTTAAACGAATTTAAGCTTACTTGTCAACGAGTATGAACATTCTTGGATTTCAAGCCAAATGATCAAGGTCAAGGCCATATCAACATCATACTTTATGTTGATGGCCCCATATGATAGAATTTGCATGGCAACAGATTTTTCCATATTATGAAAACAATTGAAGAGGAAGTAGTAGGAAGAGTTTGGCTCAGAGCAGCTAATCTCTCGAGAAGGAGCTGAACCAGAAAGTTTTCCTTTTACGGTCCTTTGGGATAAATGTATGGACCTCCATGTAAATTTCCCTTTTTGGTATTTGATGTAAAATATGCTCCACCGATCGTGTAAAATGCTAACCTAAAAGTAAGTGGTGAAATTTAAACAAATTTAAGCTTAGCTATCAATGAGTATGAACTTTCTTGGATTTTAAGCCGAACGACCACAAGGTCAAGGCCATATCTCTACATCAAACTTTATGATCCCATATCAAAGAATTTGAATGGTGACCGATTTGGTCATATTTGTAAAACAAGCGAAGAGGAAGTAGTACGAAACGTATGAAGCGATCAACTGCTCTCTTGAGAAGGAGCCGAACCCGACTACTACTCCCTTCGGCCCAAATTAATTGACTTGCATTTATCAGATTCGAATGCATCTAGAAATAGAACATGTTTATATATATCCGAATCTAGACAAATTGGAGTCAAGTAATTTGAGGGAGTACAATAGAGTAGCAATTCAAACTTTTCGATTTTCGAAATTTTCACTTCCTTCACAAACATCGGGGGGAAGGATATTCAATAGATCGTCATTCGCAGTACTACTAGTACTACACGGTAACAGTGAGTAGTAATGAAAGAAACTTTTTTTTGACGATAGTACGAAAAGAAAGGACGTCCCAAAATAAACTTCATTCAACCATTAAGGGGTTGTTTGGTTCAGTGGCTATCCAGTGGATAACACGGGATATCCACTTTTTTTTAGTTATCCAGTGTTTGGTTTAGAGGGTTGATGTCTACGCACTTTTATTCTTGTAGATAGTTGTTGGGCTTCCAAGTGCAGAGGTTTGTAGAACAGCAGCAAGTTTTCCCTTAAGTGGATCACCCTAGGGAGGAAGTGGTCAAAGGTATCCCCTCTCAAGCAACCCTGCAATCAAGATACAAGAAGTCTCTTGTGTCCCCAACACACCCAATACACTTGTCAGGTGTATAGGTGCACTAGTTCGGCGAAGAGATAGTGAAATACAAGTGGTATGGATATAAGACAACGGTGCCAGAAAATAGCTTGATAGTGTGGAAGAGACTAAAGGCAAACTGAAATAAAGATGGAAGCAAGCAAACATGAACAGATCTAGTTGCAAACGGTGTTTCAATGCTTAGAAACAAGGCCTAGGGATCATACTTTTACTAGTGAACACTCTCATATAAATATATTATCTTCATGATACTAATCTTAACTACTCTCCGGTTGAACACTCTAATCCATGGTAGGGCTATAACAGCACCTCAAAGTAAGCCTTTCCCATCTAGATAACCCCACACTGTCATCTTGAGCTCTAGATGGTTCCAACAAACACCACAATTTCATAGAAACATCCAACTCCAAATATAACTAATAACAAGTATTTGTAATCTCTAGCCTAAGTGCCACCATGGTGTGCACGCTGTCACTTCCACACACATGGGGAGAGCAGAGATCTATTAAAGCACTTGAGTAGCAAGGTTGATCTACTTGATTACAAAGCTCATGATCTCAACAAGATCACGCATAGAGAGAGAGATGAACACATAGCTATCGGTAGAGCCCTTAGCCTCGAGAGAGAACTACTCCCTCCTCATCATGGGAGTCAGCAATGGTGATGGAGATGGAGATGAATTCGATGGATATGGCGGTGAAGATGCTGAAGAGGCGGCGGCGGCGCAGAGGACTCCTTCTCCACCGCCGGTATCACAGGGGAGCACCGCCCCTGAGCACCCTTCCTACATGGCTTCTTGGGAGCCCTTCCCCATGGAGATGGGATCCATGGGGGAGGCAAAAACGTGGCTTTGGTGGCTGCAAATTCGTGGGTGGAGGTGTCTCCCACGAATTAGGTTTCCTCCCTTTATATAGCTTCTCGGATTCTCGTCACCCCATCTTGGGCTGCAGTAAATCGGGTCTATAGGGCCCGGCTGGACTCGGGATCAGCTAAATTGTATATTCATAACGTGTGTCGTGAAATTTCCAACAACTTTGTAGTTGAAGAGTTTTCCGTTTGATGCCATATTCGACCCGAAACGTGACCATATTCAAAAAGAGTTCTGAGACAGATTTCTGGAAAATCCCAATTTGACTCCAACAAGGTTTCCACTTGTGTTCTTGGAAATTCCTACACATTAAAGTGTAAAATAAGAACATTGTGCACTTTTGCAACTATTAGTAGGTTAATCTAAATAAATCATAAACTTTATATAAAAAGGAGTATCAAAAGCATATTATTAGCATAAAACCATCAAAAATTATAGATACGTTATGGACGTATCAACATCCCCAAGCTTAGTTCATGCTCATCCTCGAGTAGGTAAACGATAAAAACAATATAATTTTTGAGGTGACACGCAGCCAACACAATATCGATCAAAGTATTTGTAAAACATTGATAGCTGGAATCAAAGTACTCTAACATAGACATGAAATATAAAGTTCTAACAATAAGACATAGCAACTATGTTGTAACATAAAAAAGCACAAACAAAAGATTCATGAATAAAAATGCTTTGCAACACATTTGTTTGTTTCACATAAAGAAAACATAGCATAGTGGCATTCAGCTTGTCCCTCATGGAGTAGCAAAACATAAATGCATAGGACACCTTCGAAGTTCATAAGGGTGACTAGATACAAGTAGTTTAAGAACAAGCAATATCAAAGTTATGCATCAATCAACAAGTTTTGGGAAAATGCACATTAAACTAAGAATGGCCACTATGCTCTCTCAATAGGTGCATAAAGATAGAAGATGGAGACTCAACATAAAAGTAAAAGAAAGGCCTTCATAGAAGGAAGCAGGGATTCAAGTCTCATAAAGAGCTTCCAAAAATTATGGTACTTATTATCTTTCAGCTCTCATTGCCCCTATCATAAGCATCTTTAGGTGATTAAGGTTAAAGTGACACAACTAAGAGGATATGTTTGACAAGTTATAAGCTAAAATCTCATGCCCCTTACTTACGAAGACCGAACCTCATGCTACTCAAATTTAGTCACAAGTAAGCTCTTGTCATTGTAAGTACATATGTATCATAAAGAACCGCAAACGGGGTACTGATGGCTCGTGGTTGATGTAGAGATCATTGGGAACCCCAAGAGGAAGGTATGATGAGCACGGCAACAAGTTTCCCTCAGTTATGAAACCAAGGTTTAATCAAACCAGTAGGAGCAAGGAAACACCCCAAACGTGTTACTAGCTGAGCTTTGGCAGGGCGCCCTACCGGTGCTAGTAGCAACGTGGAGACCTGCACAACACAACCACAGAACTTTGTCCCCAACTTGCGATGAGGTTGTCAATCTCACCGTGTTTTGTGGTAAACAAAGGATTAAACGTATCGAATGGAAAGAAGTAAAAGTTTGCAGAAAGTAAACACAAAGCAGTAAAAGATTGTAGATTATATGTAAAGACAAAGGACCGAGATCCATAGTTCACTAGAGGTGGCTCTCCTTAAGATAGATAACATGCTGGGTGAACAAATTACAACGGGGCAATTGACAAACACTGAGAAAGCAATACATGCATATACTAATCATCTTGACTCCTTTGAGACTTGATTGGGCATTACAACATAATACATAGACCGCCATCCAACTGCATCTATGACTAATAATCCACCTTCAGGTTATCATCCGAACCCCCTCCAGTATTAAGTTGCAAGCAACAGATTATTGCTTTACGAACTGCGTGTAAAGTAAACAATACGATTGTTCTATGAACAAAGGATTGTTGTTCTCTCCCTAGTAGCAACAGCACATCTAGTACCTTAGAGATTTCTGTCACTTTCTCAGATTACCAGAGGCATGAACTCACTATCGAGCATAAATACTAACTCTTGGAGTTGCTAGCATCTACTTGGCCAAGATAGCTACTAACAACGGAAAGCATGCAAGATAGAATCAATAATCAATCTGAAATAGCATCTCAATATCCATCGGATCCCCACAAACACAACATGCAGAATTACAAATAGATGATCTTGATCATGAACGGAGCTCACAAGATCTAAACATGAAAGCACAAAGGAGGAGAACCAGCCATCTAGCTACTACATGGATCCGTAGTCCAAGGATGAACTACTCACGCATCACACCAGAGGCTTGCATGGTGATGAAGAAGGCCTCCAGGGTGAATTCCCCTCTCTGGCAGGGTGCCGGGAAGAGCTTCAGATCCCTCTCGATCTAGGGATGGATATGACGGCGGCTATAGACTATTTCGTGGATTTTTGATCGGATACTTAGGGTTTTCGTCCCGAGGGCAATATATAGGCGGAAAGAGAGGCCGAGGGGGTGCCGGGAGCCACCACACCACCCCCTGGCGCGGGCCTAGCCTGGCCGCGCGGCCAGGTGGTGTGGCCGGCCTCTGGCCCTTCTCCGTCTCGTATTCTGGCACTTGATCACTTCCGGAAAAATAGGCACTTTGGCTTTTGTCCCGTCCAATTCCGAGAATATTCATTTTCTGACTTTCCTGGAACCAAAAACAGCAGAAAACAGGCAGCTGGCATTGTGGCTCTTGTTAATAGGTTAGTCCAATAAATCATATGAAAAGTACTCCAAAGTTGGAACAAAATACAAGAAAGTAGGTAGGTATGGTGGACTCTTTGGAATAACTTGGTTTAGGGAGTTGGATGCATGAGTAGAACTCATACTTGTTGTGGAGGCTAGCAAAAGACTAGGAGCGACAAACTAAGAGAGTAATAATGGCCATAATCATGCAGAGCGACAAAACATCATTGATCAAAGCATAAAGTGATACTACAAGTTGAAAACTAAAGGATCATAAAGGCTATGGTGACTTTAGATAGTCATAACATGGTGTGAGCATGTGCCAAGTCAACCCAAATAAAGCATCAAAGGAGAATACCACTATACTATGCTTTAATATGCTAAAACAACGCATGATTCATCCAAGGCACATTAAGCAATCTCAATTGTTTATAATAAGTCATGCTACAGCAAGGAATACTAAGCATAAAGCCAAATCAATATCAAGCATGGCATGACAAAGCATAGGCCACAGTCAAAAAGAGCTCTTTTGACCACATAAGTATGAACTTTCCTACTCTTTTCCAAACCAAACCAAACTATTTGCAAACCAATGTATGAAAGAGGGGGTCCAACCAATTTATTCACCAAACTAAGAAAACCAAGGCAAACAAAACCAAAACGAAAACGAAAAAGCAGACGCTCCAAGAAAAACACAACTGTGCATGAAACAATAAAAATGAAGCGTTTGGAAGAAACCTGGGATTTTAATTGATGAAGAAGGGGATGCCTTGGGCATACCCAAGCTTTGACGTTTGTACTTCTTGGATATTTCTTGGGGTGACACGCATGGCATCCCCAAGCTTGAGCTTTAGTCCATCCTTCATCTCATTACTCATTCCTTCCATACACCTGAAATTTTTCCTTCATACAAAACTTCACACAATCTCATTAGCAACATTAGTGCACTTAAGATAAATAAGTCTCAAGGTTCAGTTCTAACACAAAATAAACTTCCATTATAACACTAGATACTGTAGCACTTCCCTCAAAAATTTCAATTCCCCCAAAGAACTCAAGAAAGAACTAACAAGAAGCAAATGCAGAAAATGGCAGAAATCTGTCAAAACAGACCAGCAGGTAAAGACTATTTTTTTCGAAGACCTTATATTGCTCAAATCAAAAAGTGTTGAACTAACGAAAGTTAGATAACAACCTGGGGCCTAAGCACAAACAATTACAGCTCAATATGACATACAGAGCTCTCTCACGAATATTTACAGTGAAGCAGAAAAATCTGTTTCGGGACAGCAACTTTCTCAATCATTACTTCACTCTCATTAGAGGTTACTCTTGGCACAAAAAGCAAATAAAAAGTATAAGGAGAGGTTATTACAGAGGTAATAACTTCCAAGACTCATCTAAAACTTGTTGGTTATCTCCCAATAAGTACTTTTCTTTAACGCCTTTAAGTTAGGCATAAGAAGCAAAGAAAGAATCAAGTGTTCTCAAATGAAGAAGCATTAAAACCAACTTTCTTGCCCTTACCTCTCTTACTTTTATTCTTAACCTTGGGGAAAATATGAATGTTTGGTGGAGAATAAAGGTGCATGGTCCCCTTTCCCACATCTATTATTGCTCCAAGTAGTTCTAATAGGGACCTTCCAAGTGTAATTTGTCATTTTCCTATACATTCAATAACAAGATAATCAATAGAAATCGTTTTCCCAAGGATCTTTGTAAACACTCCTTTAGCTATTCCAAGAGGTAATATGGTAGTATTATTAGTAAGAGATATTTCTTTTCCTCCCTCAGTGCGCCCCCAAGTATTCAGAGATTTATAAATATCTTTGGGCATAAGGCAAAATTCAGACATGATATCACAGCGAGCTTGAAAAGTTTCAGTGTTCATCTCAATCTTTACTGTAGGGAACCACTTTGATGGTTCAGAGTTTATTGGAACATAATCGTGATGCTCCCTAAGTGTATTATAGCAACTTTCTAATCTAGTAATGCTAGCCTCAAGAGTGTCCAACCTAGCAAATATTTTTACGAAAGAAGTATCAGTTTGGCTAGGAAAGTTGTAAGTGAGGATCAATTTCTTTATAGCATTAATAGCATCATCCTCATTACAATAGAGGAAATCTCCTCCCACAACATCATCTAAAGCATATCTATAGAAAAGAGAAATTCCAAGGTAAAAACTGCTAAGGAACAAGCTTTGAGTCATTTTAGGCTCAGTTTTTTCATGTAGATCAGAGATTCTAGACCAAGCTTCCTTAAAACTTTCCTTAATTCCTTGTTTAAAAGTGAAAATCATTTCCTCGGGTGACATAGTGATTGGAGCAAGGCTAGACATAGTGACAACTTAGGATAGGAACTAATTTTTTTGTGTTTTTCAAATAAGAAAGCAAACTTGTAAAACTAATTTTTTTTGCGTGTTTTGAAGAACAAAACAAGCAAACAAAGCAAAAAGAAACTAATAAAAACAAAAACAACAAAGTAAAGAGATTGGTTATGAGGGACTCCCCTTGTGAAGACGTCCTTGACTCCCCGGCAACGGCGCCAGAAAAATGCTTGATGGCTCATGGTTGATGTAGAGCTCGTTGGGAACCCCGAGATGAAGGTATGATGAGCACAGAAGCAAGTTTCCCTCAGTTATGAAACCAAGGTTTAATCGAACCAGTAGGCGCAAGGAAACACCCCAAAGGTGTTACTAGTTGAGCTTTGGCAGGGCGCACTACCGGTGCTAGTAGCAACGTGGAGACCTGCACAACACAACCACAGAACTTTGTCCCCAACTTGCGATGAGGTTGTCAATCTCACCGTGTTTTGCGGTAAACAAAGGATTAAACGTATCGAATGGAAAGAAGTAAAAGTTTGCAGAAAGTAAATACAAAGCAGTAAAAGATTGTAGATTGTATGTAAAGACAAAGGACCGGGATCCATAGTTCACTAGAGGTGGCTCTCCTTAAGATAGATAACATGCTGGGTGAACAAATTACAGCGGGGCTATTGACAAACACCGAGAAAGCAATACATGCATATACTAATCATCTTGACTCCTTTGAGACTTGATTGGGCATTACAACATAATACATAGACCGCCATCCAACTGCATCTATGACTAATAATCCACCTTCAGGTTATCATCCGAACCCCATCCAGTATTAAGTTGCAAGCAACAGATTATTGCTTTACGAACTGCATGTAAAGTAAACAATATGATTGTTCTATGACCAAAATATTGTTGTTTTCTCCCTAGTAGCAATAACACATCTAGTACCTTAGAGATTTCTGTTAGTTCCCTAGATTACTAGAGGCATGAACCCACTATCGAGCAAAAATACTAACTCTTGGAGGATCTAGCATCTACTTGGCCAAGATAGCTACTAACAACGGAACGCATGCAAGATCTCAAATAACAAAGACATGATAGAATCAATAATCAATCTGAAATAGCATATCAATATCCATCGGATTACCGCAAACACAACATGCAGAATTACAAATAGATGATCTTGATCATGAACGGAGCTCACAAGATCTAAACATGAAAGAACAAAGGAGGAGAACCAGCCATCTAGCTGCTACATGGATCTGTAGTCCAAGGATGAACAACTCACGCATCACACCGGAGGCTTGCATGGTGATGAAGAAGGCCTCCAGGGTGAATTCCCCTCTCCAGCAGGGTGCCAGGAAGAGCTTCAGATCCCTCCCGGTCTAGGGATGGAGATAACGGCGGCTACAGACTCTTTCGTGAATATTTGATCGGGTACTTAGGGTTTTCATCTCGAGGGCAATATATAGGCGGAAGGAGAGGCCGAGGGGGTGCCGGGAGCCACCACACCACCCCCTGGCGCGGGCCCAGCCTGGCCACGCGGCCAAGTGGTGTGGCCGGCCCCTGCCCTTCTCTGTCTCGTATTCTGGCACTTGATCACTTCTGGAAAATAGGCACTTTGGCTTTTGTCCCATCCAATTCAGAGAATATTCATTTTCTGACTTTCCTGGAACCAAAAACAGCAGAAAACAGGCAGCTGGCACTGTGGCTCTTGTTAATAGGTTAGTCCAAGAAATCATATGAAAAGTACTCCAAAGTTGGAATAAAACACAAGAAAGTGGATAAAACCAAGCATGGAACATCAAAAATTATAGATACATTTGCAATGTATCAGGTACCCCTTGCACATGATACAGGAGCTATCCCATAATCAAAATGACAAGGCAAGCAGACAATGAGCATCTCAGTGATCTTTTTATTTGCTATTTGCATAGGTTTTTATTGAGGATGCTTCATAGAGTGCTCATTATGGTTATGCTGCAAATTTCCACCATGATTTGGCATGGCTTAGGCTAGCGGCCTAGGCGTTTCTCTAACACAAATACAAACTTCATGATCTTACAAGTTCCCCTTTTATTTCACACCGCCGGGATCCATAGACAAAAGAACATGATATCAACGGGGTACAATGTACAAGTGGAATGTTTAAAGCGTTCCCCATGATACATGGTTTTGCTAACTTCAACTTATAAAGCGCAAGAATATATACACCAAAGATGGACGCAATGGTTCAAGTTTATTAAATGCAAGAAAAGTAAAGTGTGCCATCAAGTTCGTGAGAGCTTTAATCACTAATTTTCACATAACAAGTTTAATTCGGAAGGTAAATAAAAACATGAATATACTTGGAATAGAAAATGCTAATAGGTAGGTATGGTGGACTCTTTGG
Source organism: Avena eriantha (assembly GCA_910589775.1). Taxonomy (NCBI): domain Eukaryota; kingdom Viridiplantae; phylum Streptophyta; class Magnoliopsida; order Poales; family Poaceae; genus Avena; species Avena eriantha. The sequence continues at coordinate 328,646,168 of OU342744.1, forward strand.
AATAACCTAGTTTTAGGAGTTGGATGCATGAGTGGAACTCATACTTGGTTACGGAACCTAGCAAAAGACTGGGAGCGGCCAACTAAGAGAGCAATAATGGCCATAATCATGCAGAGCGACAAAACATCATTAATCAAAGCATAAAGTATATTACAAGTCAAAAACCAAAGGATCATAAAAGCTATGGTGAGTTTGGATAGTCATAACATGGTGTGAGCATGCGCCAAGTCAACCCAAATAAAGCATCAAAGGAGAATAGCACAATACTATGCTTTAATATGCTAAAACAACGCATGATTCTTCCAAGGCACATTAAGCAATCTCAATTGTTTATAACATGTCATGCTACAGTAAAGATCACTAAGCATAAAGCCAAAACAATATCAAGCATGGCATGACAAAGTGTAGGCCGCAGTCAAAAACAAACTCCTTTTACCACTTAAGCATGAACTTTTCCTACTCTTTTCCAATCTAAACCAAACTATTTGAAAACCAATGCTTGGAAGAGGGGGGACCAACCAATTTATTCAGCAAACTAAGAAAACCAAGCAAACTAAAAACCAATACAAAAATGAAAAAGAAGACGCTCCAAGAACAACACAACTGTGCATGAAATAATAAAAATGAAGTGTTTGGAAGAAACCTGGGATTTTTATTGATGAAGAAGGGGATGCCTTGGGCATCCCCAAGCTTTGACACTTGTACTTCTTGGGTATTTCTTGGGGTGACACGCGTGGCATCCCAAGCTTGAGATTTAGTCCATCCTTCATCTCGTGACTCATTCCTTCCATACACCTGAAATTTTTCCTTCATGCAAAACTTCACACAATCTTTATTAGCAACATTAGTGCACTCAAGATAATAAGTCTTTAGGTTCAGTTGTAACAGCATCCATTAAAACACTATCTACTGTAGCACTTCCCCCAAAAAGCTCAGTTCTTCAGAAGAACTCAAAAAAGAACCAACAAGAAGCAAATGCAAATAATGGCAGAAATCTGTTAAAACAGACCAGAAGGTAAAGACAAATTTTTTCGAAGGCCTTATGTTGCTCAAATCGAAAAGTGCTGAACTAACAAAATTTAGATAACAAACTGGGGCAGAAGCACAAAATATCACGCCTCAAAAGGACGTACAGAGATTTTACACGAATTTTTACAGTGAAGCACAAAAATCTGTTTCGGGACAGCAACTTTCCCAATCATTACTTCTCTCTCATTAGAGGTTAATCTTGGCACAAAAAGAAAATAAAAAGGATAAGGAGCGGTTATTACAGAAGTAATAACTTCCAAGACTCATCTAAAACTTTTGGATTATCTCCCAATAAGTACTTTTCTTTAATGCCTTTAAGTTAGGCATGATAGTTTGAGAAGATGCTCACATAAGAAATATGAATTGAAGTAAAAGAGAGCATCAAGAAGCAAATTCAAAACACATTTAAGTCTAACCCACTTCCTATGAATAGGAATCTTGTAAATAAACAAGTCATGAAAGCACAAAACAATAAGCATAGTAAAGCAAAACAAGTGTAACTTCAAAACTTTCAACATAAAGAGGGGAAACTTAATATTGTTGAGACACATAAAACCATGTTTCCCTCTCTCATAATAACTTTCAGTAGCATCATGAATAAAATTAACAATATAACTATCACATAAAACATTCTTATCATGAGCCACATGCATACAATAATTATTACTCTCCACATAAGCATAGTCATTCTTATTAATTGTAGTGGGAGCAAATTCAACAAAATAGCTATCATTATTATTCTCATCACCATAATCATCAAATATAGGAGGCATATTGTAATCATAATTAACTTTTTCCTCAATAGTAGGTGGACTGAAAATATCATACTCATCATTGTAATCATCATATATTGGAAGCATGGTATCATCAAAGTAAACTTTCTCCTCCATGCTTGGGGGACAAAAAAGATCATGCTCATCAAAACCAACTTCCCCAAGCTTAGACTTTTCCATAGCATTAGCAATAATGGTGTTCAAAGAATTCATATAATAATGTTGTTATTAGCATGCAAATAAATTTCCATAGGTTTTTCAACTTTCTCTTAAAACACTTCATGTCCTAACTCAAGATAAATACTATAAAGCTCTCTAATTTTTTGGTTGTTTTCCATTAAGCCTAACTAGTGAAAACAAGAAACAAAAAGACAAAATTGCAGAATCTAAAGGAAATAACTTCGAGCACTCACACCGGAGGATGTGAGTACCTTTTACCTTACCTCCCCGACAACGGCGCCATAAAATAGGTGTTTGCTGTGGGAGGTTCTTCTTCTTTAATCCTCCGGTGTGAATACCTTTTACTTTACCTCCCCGGCAACAGCGCCAGAAAATAGCTTGATGTCTACGCACTTCTATTCTTGTAGACAGTTGTTGGGCCTCCAAGTGCAGAGGTTTGTAGAACAGCAGCAAGTTTTCCCTTAAGTGGATCACCCAAGGTTTATCGAACCTAGGGAGGAAGTGGTCAAGGGTATCCCCTCTCAAGCAACCCTGCAATCAAGATACAAGAAGTCTCTTGTGTCCCCAACACACCTGATACACTTGTCAGGTGTATAGGTGCACTAGTTCGGTGAAGAGATAGTGAAATACAAGTGGTATGGATATAATACAACGGTGCCAGAAAATAGCTTGATGGTGTGGAAGAGACTAAAGGCAAACTGAAAATAAAGATGGAAGCAAGCAAACATGAACAGATCTAGTTGCAAACGGTGTTTCAATGCTTAGAAACAAGGCCTAGCGATCATACTTTTACTGGTGAACACTCTCATATAAATATATTCTCTTCATGATACTACTCTTAGCTACTCTTCGGTTGAACACTCTAATCCATGGTAGGGCTATAACAGCACCTCAAAGTAAGCCTTTTCCATCTAGATAACCCCACACTGTTATCTTGAGCTCTAGATGGTTCCAACAAACACCACAATTTCATAGAAACATCCAACTCCAAATATAACTCATAACAAGTATTTGTAATCTCTAGCCTAAGTGCCACCATGGTGTGCATGCTGTCACTTTCATACACATGGGGAGAGCAGAGATCTATTAAAGAACTTGAGTAGCAAGGTAGATCTACTTGATTACAAAGCTCATGATCTCAATAAGATCACGCATAGAGAGAGAGATGAACACATAGCTACCGGTAGAGCCCTTAGCCTCGAGAGAGAACTACTCCCTCCTCATCATGGGAGTCAGCAACGGTGATGGAGATGGAGATGAAGTCGATGGAGATGACGGTGAAGATGGTGAAGAGGCGGCGGCGGCGCGGAGGACTCCTCCAGCGCCGGTATCACAGGGGAGCACCACCCCTTAGCACCCTTCCTTCATGGCTTCTTGGGAACCCTTCACCATGGAGATGGGATCCATGGGGGAGGCAAAAACGTGGCTTTGGTGGCTGCAAATTCGTGGGTGGAGGTGTCTCCCACGAATTAGGTTTCTTCCCTTTATATAGCTTCTCGGATTCCCGTCACCCCATCTTGGGCTGCAGTAAATCGGGTCTATAGGGCCCGTCCGGACTCGTAATCAGCTAAATTTTATGTTCAGAACGTTTGCGGCACAATTTCCAACAACTTTGTAGTTGAAGAGTTTTCCGTTTGATGCCGTCTTCGACCCAAAACGTGACCATCTTCAAAAAGAGTTCTAAGGCAGATTTCTTGAAAATCCCAATTTGACTCCAACAAGGTTTCCACTTGTATTCTTGGTAATTCCTACACATCAAAGTGTAAAACAAGAATATTGTGCACTTTTGCAATTATTAGTAGGTTAGTCCAAATAAATCATAAACTTTATATAAAAAGGAGTATCAAAAGCATATTATTAGCATAAAACCATTAAAAATTATAGATATCTTATGGACATATCAAGGGTGGAGGGGATATGGATAACTACTTTTGGCTCAAAATGGTGGTTGAGCATATCCCACAAAAAGAGCTGGATGAGCTCAACCACTTTTGGATAGCTCCTCCGAAGTGTTTTCTTGTTCGTTCACCCTTCCTCTCGAGAGAAAATAACCATCTTTTCTTGCCTATGGGCTCGATAAGAGGGCGGCCGTAGCATAGGCCGTTGGGCAGAGCGGGTGTTCGAATACGCACGCGGGCGTAGGCCGCCAGGCAGAGTGGGAAGGCATAAGGGGCATAGGCAGGCAGGTTGACACGGGGTCAAAGGCAAAAGGGTGGCGAGCAGCCGGCAGTTATGGCCGCTGCTAGGGAAGTGGTGAGCCGGATGAAGAAGACAAGGTGAAAGAGGAAAATGAAAAAAACAGTTGGGCCAATAGATTTTGACTGGCTATCCCTAACCACTTTTTATCCCACTTTACCAAACAAAAAATACTACCCCTAATCAGCTGGTTGGGGATATCCTCATCCCTAAATGACATCCTCTAAACCAAACAGCCCCTAACATAACAACACGAGTTTACATATAAAGGACTCGTTGCTGAACTAGTGCAGGTCCGGCGCCTCCTAGCACTAGTCTGTGCCGCCAACGACAGCTCGTGACATCGGCACCAACGCCAGCTCCAGCGACATAGCCGGCTCCTGACTCATCGGCACCTCCAGATAACGCGGAGGCACCTCCTGAGCCATCGCCAGCACCTCCTGAGCCATCAGCGGCACCTTTGGATAACGTGGCAGCACCTCTGGATAAGGCAAGGGTACCTCCTGAGCCATCAGCGGCACCTGTGGATATGGTGGCGGTACCTCCGGAGCCAACGGCAGCTCTAGGAGGACATTGTGGATGAAGTTGCCGTCGTTGGGGAACCGGTCCCAGTAGTTGGTGAAAATGTTGGCGCTGGTGAACACCACCATCTCGCAGCCGCAGTGGAAGGCCTGGCCGTAGAGGAGACGGGCGTCCCTGAAGTTGATGAACTTCACCTTCAACGTCCTGTCCGGATTGTCATGGAGGTGATACATGCGGTACTTTCGGCGACCGTACCCAGCATCGAGGAAGGCACACGCCAGCTGCCACTTTGTTCTCGGCGGGGAGAAGGCCCAAATGCGCAGGGAATTGTCCTCATGTACGGCGATGTTGGGGTCTTTGCGCTCCGGTATGGCGGGCGGCAGCCAGAAGGTGGTCATGGATGACGGATGAGGTCGGAGATGGTTGCTGGAAGCGGGGGATTAGAGATGGATTGGTGGTGCGGGGAAGGGGAGAGGATAAATACTACTAGTCGGAATGAGATGATCTGATATTAATGTGGCAGATTACCGAAGCTTGGGGACAATCAATGTCGCTGATGAAGCCGATGTGTGTGGCAAATATCGATGACAATGACTAGGGTAAGCGATTGGACGGGACGCTGACTCTGCTTCCCGCACTCGATGGCCCAGTCATAATTTTGTGGTGCTTCCAAGGCGACCGCGACCTCCCCCATCTGTGGGCCCTATGTAGATGATTGAGTTGATGGGTGAAAACAAATTGATAAAGTGAGCTCTTTGCTACTCCCTCCGGTCCGAGATTTTCTATATCTATAATATCTATACCACTAATATAGTACAACGGTTTTTGAATTTGGTTTTTCCCTTCAGTTCTAGAACCTTCCCAACATTGAGTAATCTAAAACGTTGATCTGCTATGTCCACTCTTGCATATATGCCTGGCACTTGTTCAGGTGGGAAGCATCGCAGCAGTCACCTCTTCCGTTCCATGTAAGCTTCTGCGCAATGGAGTACAACCGTGCAGGCGCAGCAGTGCAGAGAAGGTTGGGGCTCGTGGTGGTCTAGGACAACTTTCCTTCTGTTTGCCTCGTGCTTCTGACCAAAACTGAGCTATATCTGGATGTTTTCTTTCTCTTCCATATTAGGCTGCTCTTCATAGTGCTAAATAACTTAGGCTAGTAAAACTTTCACATGTTACTACAATATCTTCAAAGTGTACTAGGTGAAAACAAATATACACCGTTACTTTTTATAGATGTAGCTCTTTCATATTTTTTTGAGATTTACCTATTATAGAGCATAATTTTATATAGTGATGATATGTCATACTTTATTATTATGTGGGTCTCACGTGCCAACTTACTAATAAAATGGTTCACAAATACAAAGAGGCCGCTAATCTTGTCCAACTAAACCAGGAATTTGTAAATAATAAGGCCTCAAAATATACAAAAAGGACCCTAGTACAGAAAGGAAAGGTGCAACCAGGTAGAGCTTCATTGATTATCAGTTGTAGTAGACTAAAAGAAGGGCACGATTCGAGGACGGATCAGAGAGTCCTCATTTCCCCCACCCAAATCGCAATGCTTGGGACGGTCACTCTGAAGATGGAAGCCACTGTTCTCAACTGTTCCTCCCGCTCCCAGCCCCTCAAGCCCCGGCAGGTCTACAAGGTCTCTCCATTCTCCCTCACAATCCATTGATTTTTATTTTGTCAGTTCGTCTGTGCAACTATTTTATTTTTCGAACTTCCGTTTCTACAGTGCGTGGATATTCATCTAGTCTCCCACCGCTGCGTCCGCAAGATCACCTCCTGCTAGAAGTGTGAGCACCCTAGCAACAGATTCACCCACGAGCCCGCCATGGACGCCGTCCTATCAGCGGCTAGGGTCGAGTGCGCCTAAAAAGGTTGCAGTAGTTTGCTACCCTACTACGAACTCCATGAGAATGAAATCATGTGCCGGTATGCTCCCTACACTTGCACGGAGACCAGCTGCGACTTTGCCACCCCGCCGCTAGCACTCGTCGCCCACCTCGAAGCGGTCCACTCGATCCAAGTGCACAAGATCCAGTATGCCACCACCAAAGCTTTCCATGAGGTGGTGCTGCTGCCGAGCGAGCCGTCCTACTGGCTCATCGTCGTTGGGGAGAAGGATGGCGCCGTGTTTGTTCTGACGATTGGCTCGGTAAGCACGGTCCCCCTCATGTCTATGGTCTGTATTAGGGCAGCGATGGGCGACTTGCCGGTGTACAGGGTAAGGATATGGGTAGAATGCCTGCCGCTGCTCTCCTGGACGGACGGTAGGAGGAGGACCGGCAGCGTGACGGTGGAGCTCGACGCACCGAGCTCCGCTAAGCCGGGCGAGGTCGCGTTTGAGGACCTTACGTCTTACCTAGCGGCGCCGCCTCATTACCTGGTCGGTCCTGCTACCTCGAAGGAGCTGTTTTTCTTCTTTCGCGTTGAGTTTTAGTGGTGATGTAACCTGCTGTTAATTGGTTTAATTGCAGAATAGTCGTTTGCATACCAGGAAATGGTGAATTTTGTAGTACTAGTACTCTATCTCCGTCCCAAGAAATAAGGCTCCCTTATTTTTGTTTTTTGTTTGGCCAAGATTTACTCTAAATTTATATAAAGAATGTTGGTACTGTACAAATTTAGCATCATTGGAAAGTTATTTCAATACGAATTCAACGAAACAAATTTTACACACATAAGTAAATTTTAGTTGCTCCATTTATTCGGTCAAACTTTACTTTAGAGCGCGTGCGCCTTATTCCTTGAAACGGAGGTACTAGATGAGTTCGTGGATGTTGTACTCTCTTGAGTATTTTTCATGAAGTCTTAACTTCCGATGGGTTGGGTGCATAGTGAATGTACGCTACTGAATAGTAAGCTGAATAGTATTAAGGCTCTCTGTTTAGGAAGGACAGAAGGCTAATTCGCAATACTACCAAGTAGATGAATTCTAATTAATTTATGCATGTACGACTAGTTTTACATGCATGAGACGCTAGATAAAAAAAAGGGAAACATGATGAGAGATGAAACAACATGCATTGGGAGATTGAGAGAAATTAGAGATATCTAAATTAATGAGTCACAGGAATTAAGACAATAAATAGGATAGGTCTTATTATAATTTCTAATAATTTAAAAAAACTCCCGTGCCTAATAATCCCAAATAGAGGTAGGAGTACTGGTCAACATACATTCGGAAGTACTAGTATGTACTACTACTACTAGTAGTAGTACAATAGTGAAGTACGGTAGTAGTAGTACTCCCCTCCGATTCATATTAATTGTCACTAGATTGGATGTACTCATATCTAGCACTAAAACATGTCTAGATACATCCATTTTTGTGACAAGTAAATATAGCCATTTTTGAAATAGTACTAGTTTGGTTGAAAGAAATCATATTTTTTTTCCACAGTAGGACGGTGGTTTTTTGCTAGTACTAGTACTAGTACATAGAAGGTAGCAGTAATATATATATTTATACTGTACTAACTCAACATACATTCGGGTAATCGACAAATGCTCATATTGCGATTCTGTTGCTACAGTGCTACTAGCAGTTTTTCAGGTGCCCATTTACCCTCTGTCTTTCAGTAGTACTCCGCCTATAAAATTATAATCTGGCATGGTTGTTGATTGACAAGACAATTCATTCAAAATAAAAGAAACTGCTGTGATTCCTTGCATTAGTTCTTGCCTCCGCCCCTTGCATGCCTCCAGTATATACATGCATTAACTTCTGAGTAGTATAGTACAAGTAGGAGTAGTACCAAGCAAGGATATACCGACACGCAAAGATATACTCATAGGTCACATGGTGTACCATTCTGAGTCTTCGTCTTCTTTTTTGGTCTGCTTGCCCTTGCCCTTGCCCATCTTCCTTAGTTATTTTTTTGGTTGAACATTTCGACAGTTTGTTGACCCCTCTTGAAGTTCACTATCTGCCTATATACCTCGTAGGTCGCGTAGGAGTATAGGCTTGCATACTTGATCTACTCTTCGGTCAGGGGCATGTTCCCCCACTGCTTGTGGTCCACATCCTCCTTCTTCTTCTTCATGACTTTGTAATGGATGTCTATGAGGGCAACCGCGTAGTCAGCTAAACAATTCTTCTCATTCGTGGAGCTGGCAGGCTTCCACCTCTTCTGGATGTCCACGAAGCTCGTCAGAGGTACTAGAGAACGCCTAAGCCTGATACAGTCATTGCCGATGTCGGCGCCTGCAAAGGAAATGTTAGGGTTGGCGAGGAACTCTGCTAGCTTTGAGCATGGCTGGTCGGCCTGGCAGATGTGGTAGACCAGGCAATCCATGCCCACACATAGCTGGACGATAGCAGCCTTCTGCGTCGATGATTGCTCGTTGGTGTACTCGACGTCGAGGCCAACAATCTTGTTGTCCGTTTCCTCCAGGAGCTTTTGGATTTTCTCGATGTAATCGTTCACCACCGATGCTCTGTTGGTATATGCCACCTGTAGTGTGGTGTTGCCAGGGTCCACAAAGTAGTACATCTTGTCCAACAGCGCCGCCATGGACTATGATTGGTGCCTTTTTTTTTTGCAAAGGTCTGGCTGGGTGACAGAAAAGGAATGGGATAAAGAAGAAAGGAACCACTAGGAAGATCAGGAGATGCATGCATGAGCGGTTCTGGAGACAAAAGGGCATGCAGTTTCCCCTGGCCCCGCCCACGTAATCCTATAGAATATAATTTATTTACAGATCAGTTTTACAGACACGGATTATTTACTGCTATAGGTTGATTTCTATATTATAAAAAAAGTATAAGAACTGAACACACGGGATACTTTATGAACGAAGCTCGAAAGTATAAATATATTTTGAGTTTCACCTACTACTATAATTTTATATAAAAAATGATATGTCATACTTATATTATCTGATTCTCCAAACACACGGGTGTGGAGTAAGATAACATATGATGAATGTGTCGAGTAAGCAAACATACAATGCAAATTTGATTGTTAAACTTAAGTGATCTTGTCAAGCCGCCACCTCCTCCTGCAGTACCTGGCGCTATACCTAGATTCATCCCTAGCGGTTATCCTCCAACTTGGATAGCACCGGAATCGATTATGCATGTGGATGTATTACTCTAGGCAATTCATTACATGCTAAAATCGTTTATATTCATGATATACATCTTATATTTTTAATTTTTTACAAAAAGATGTTCTGTAAAATAGCGTGTTATTAGCATGCTATAACTTTCATATCGTCTGGAGAAAAGCCACGCTAAATTAAATAACACGCTAGTATTTTTTTCCTTGATCTCTAGTTGCTTGTCTAAATTTGGTAGTCTCTTAGGCCTTCTGCAGCATGTGAAAAAATCGGTGCCCAAATCACTTTACAAGAATCAGGCACCGGTGCCCTCCATTGCCCGATCGATGCCACCAATTTTTTTTAGGGAACCGGATCCGATGCCCCAAACTCTTCACCCAATAGAATAGCAATATATGTGTACTATGCAGGTTGTTGAGAGGACCTTCACGAAAGATAAGCCATGGAGATTGGCCTAGTTAATTTGTTTATCACGTTGTGGGACATCTATTTATTTTTGGCCAAAGTGATCACATTGTGAGCTCGGTGCCTCAAAAGAATTTCTAGGCATCGCTTATGAGGTGGCAACTTTTCTATCTATTGGGCATCAACCACGCTATAGAAGGCCTTAGAGCATCTATAGTGGCTTGTCTAAATTTGGTAATCTACATCTACTTTATAGATAATGGTGTAAAAATATTCCTTTTACACAACTTTAGTTTTCTAGTGGATAGTCTAAATTTGATAGTCTATATATCCATCTTTGCTTTAGACATGGTGGCTCGGTTGTCCAAATATGGAAAACAAGTAGCCTGTTTGGAGGATATATAAATTTTAGATCACCGGATACACAAGCCACCGGATGCATTTTTTGGTCCATGGTGGTCTATACTTGGCTAAAAAATTAAATAATATGAATTATTTAATCAATTTCACGAATAATACACAAAATTAGAAATTTTGAAAAATAGCGTGGCCTCGGTAGTTCAACTACCGACAAGTACTAGTCAGCAGTTCAACTACCGATTAGTACTTTTCAGTAATTGAACAACCGATAGGTTATTGAACAACCGATTAGTACTTGTCAGTAGTGCCACCATAAGCTGACCTATCAGTTGTTCAATTACCGACTTGTACTAATCGGTAGTTGAACTACCGACTAGTACTTGTCGGTAGTTGAATTACCGAGGCCGCGCTATTTTTCAAAAAAATTAATTTTGTGTATTATTTGTGATATTGATTAAATAATTAGTATTATTTTAAAAAAATGCCTATATTTGGCTTAGACTACCGGATACACTAACCACTAGAGATATCTTAGGTTGGTCATAGTGGGAAACATACTACTCTAGTTCATCTTACTACGTACCTTCATGTGTGTACGTAATTGAGCGGGGAAGGTAGAGACCTTATTTTTGCAGAAATGGCTCCGGAAATATTCCGTACCTAGAAAGGCTAGGATATTACAGTACACTATTTTTTCTAGTCATTGGACTGTAGATACTCCTAGGATAGGATGGGATATTATTATTCTTTATCTTTTGAACTGTATAGCCAAATTCAAAATCCCAGAGCGGCAAATTCTCCCGCCCCACCTCCACAGAAATATTTCGAGTAGTCACACACCCCAACTTGTAGACGTACAAAATTCCTTTTCTACCCCTGACAATGGCCTATCTACTAATGTCGGGGCGTGGGTATGGTTCGTAGTCCCCCTCCCCCCAGGGGGGCAGCGGTCCCCACTGCTCTGAAGCTGGGTAGTCCACCTTCCACCAAAGCCATTTCCCCCAAAGCACTCCAAAAAACACTAACCCCTTTCTCACCTCCGACTCCTGCACCACCGCACCGGCCCATCCCCACATCACTTTGTCGGCCTACACGCCACCCAACCCCCTCTCACCTCCAGCACCTGCACCACCCGCACCGTTATTATCTCTGCCGCACTTCGCCCGCCTACACGCCACCCAACTCCTATCTCACCTCCAGCTCCTGCAGCACCGCACCGGAACATCACCACCACACTTCGCTGGCCCACACTCCACCCCAAACCCCCTATCCGACCTTCGGCTCCTGCACCACCGCACTTCGCCGGCCTACATGCCATACCTCTATACCATATACTCCTGACCAGTCTACGGGATCAGCCGACGTCCACCTTACCGAACCCTAGTTCGCCTTACACCCTCTTCCATACAACCGTGTTAGTTTTGCCAACTCCCTAGTCCACAACACCTAACCTGCTTCACCTACGTCGGTGTGCGCTGCATTAGATCTGCTTCACGGACTCAACAGTCCACTACACCGGATCTACTTCACCGACGCTATTATGTAGCGCCTCGAATCCATAATTGGTTGTAACAGATCTGCTTCACCGACGATGCCGTGCACTACACCGGATCTCCTTCACCGGCCATATTGTCAAACAAGCCAGACCCATCAACAACCTCCACAGATCTGCTTCACAGACGTTGCCGAGATCTATTTGATTCAGCCCGACTCACCACTACCGGGCACCCTCGGCGTCCTTGATGTCACCAGCAAAGATGTCGTGGATGCGTAAACGATGTCGTGGCCTAGGTAAACCAGATATGCTTGTTCGTTTGATTCAATATAGCAGGTATGAGCCTATGACAGTGAACTGCATTTCTGTATTGGTGGTAAATTCATGCCTCAATACTGGCTTAATTGATATCCCACTCTCCCTTGTTAAATCCATGCGTTAAACTACTCCTTCTGTTTCGAGGTATAAGGCGTCCTTCTTATGCGTGTTTTTCTTTGACCAACAATTACTCTTAATATACATAAACAATTTTGGTAGTACAAAATAGACATCATTAGAGTTTATTGGTATTATGAAGTTCACGGCAAATGTTAATTCACTGAACATCTGAGGCTGCCTACCTGTTCAATAAGTTCACAAGTTATGTCATCATAATGTGCACTTGCTTTGTCTGTTGCTACAATACCGACTGCATGTAATTTTGGAATTCATTTGTAGTTTTAAGCCATTGAACAAGTAGGTTAATATTCCCCGCTCTACAAGTTCAGAATTTATGCTATTTTAATTTCAATCTGGTTGTTCTAAGCAAACACAATAACTACCTTCTCTTATGTTATTCATCGCAAATTTTATGTCATTGAACTTGTTGGTTTTGCATTCCCTCTACAAGTTATGCCATTATTGTTTGTTTCAATTAAGCTCCGACAGTAGCTGCCGCCTATTGTGTACTACTCCCTCCGTTTCAAAATATAAGATGTTTTAGCTTTGTGATAGGAGTGTATCTAGACACCATTTAGTGAGTAGGCTTAATCCAAATATATATGAACCTACACACTAAAAGTGGTCTAGATGATGGCTTATACTTTTGAAACGGAGGGAGTACATCCATTCCGTAAAAGAAGGCCCATATAACTTTAAACTCAAACAATGATGACTTTTACCAAGCTCATAGAAAAATATATTAAGGGTTAATTTGTGGCATTTGCGTCTATGAAAATATATGCCCTGATGTATCGAATGACGTTGGTTTGGTGTGGTAGATGTTCCTTTTATGTTCTACAAACTTGGTCCATTTTTGCGTCGATTGACTTGCAAAACATTTATACGCCTTATTTACTTTGGATTGGATGTAGTATTATATGGCATGTTTTAAGGCACTTAACATGGTTATCTGCATGCCCCGCTCTCTCAATTATAATTTCTGTAGCAGCAGTATCTACCTTCTATTATGTAGTTCATGGCATTTTAAGTCACTTCACGGATGGGTTAGCATTCCCTACTCTCACAGGGAACACGGAGAATCATAGAGTGAATCGCCCCTACAATCTTGTAAGTACCTGTTGCTTTGTATTGCTGAATGCAAACCTTTTTTATGTGAATGAGTGGCCTGAACCTATTATGTAGAGGAGCAACAATAAAGTAGATGGATCGTCTATCCAAGTACTCGATGCAGTGGATGTCTTCAAAGAACGAACTGACAATAGGATGTCCTCCAACGGGACTGCACAAAAAGAAATAGTAAGTCTCTTATTTTTACTGAGATGTGCACAGTGTCAGATGCTTGTTTGTACGAGGAACCACATGATTCGGCTAATTATTAGAACAAGGTTGACCTTAACCAAGACTAGACAAAAACCAGACGTAAATCCCTTTATTTATAATTCAATGTGCTCACTTAATTTTGGTGATGATCTGTTCTTTCTATATTTGACTTGTGTTCATCTATCTATCTATTATGTGGTGGTAATTTAAGTATATCCACGTTTATGCTAATTTATAGTCTATTATTGTATTTTTCTGCTATAATTAAGAGTTTGAATGCACTCTAGAGGTAGTCACATTGTCTAGTGTCGGTACCACATGAGTTGGCCAATGATTAGAACAAGATGACCTTTAACGGAACTGCACAAAGACCGAACATAAATCCCTTTATTTTGTAATTCAATTTGCTCACTCAATCATGGTGGAGATCTCTTTTTGCTATATTTGACTGATGGTCTTCTATCTATATATATATATATGTTAACTAGACCATGATTAGGTGGTGGTGATTGAAGTATATCCACTTTTATGCTAATCTATATTCTATTATAATATTAGAGATCGCCACCATGATTGAGCTTATATGCACTCTGGAGGTAGTAACATAGTCTAGTGTTATATGTATGAGACTAGTATAAATTACTTGGTCTTGGTGGGGAGTAACTTGGACTAGTAAAAATGCATACAATACTAGTCCAAGTTACTCCACCAACACTAAAGGGTGTCTAGATACATTCGTTTCATAAAATCCATGACATCTTATATTTTAAAACGGAGGGAGCTCTATCTAGACTACTCATAGTAAAATTGTCATAGCTATTATCATCTAATATGATCCCCATTTACTATATATATATGTACTATGACGATGTTAATATGATCTGGAATTCTATCGTGCACCTGTTGTTTGATTGCTTAATTCATTACCTCAATAACTACTCTACATGATGCACATATAGATTCTATTGCCAGTTTGATTCTTTAGTTTGCTCGTCATTAAAGCAATTTAATGATTTTCTTAACTTAAACAGTCAGAGCACCGCCCTATCAAGGCGAAGCTGCGGGTTTGAGCCCCATCAGTCCCAAACTAGGGATGGCAATTTCTATGAGAAATACAATGTTTGATTAATAATAAACAAGGGATTTTCATCTATACATCATCAGATGATCTTGCGAGTTTAATATTAGCCACCATATGTTTCAATTGGTTATGGTTCCTGTGAATTTTTAGTTGACTTGTGTTTGCATCAATGCTATATTCTGATGTGGTTCCTAGACATACATTGTTTAAATACTTCATTGACCTTGCAAGGTGCACAATGTATCAATTGCTTGTTTGTCTACTAGATTTTCTTGCCTGGTTATATGTACAATGATGCTATCAGCAGTTGGAAATATAATAGTTGTAGGCATTACAAAGAATGTGTGTGCTACTTTTTGGATGCATCCAACTATTGTTTTGGCAGGAATGACCTCTTCTTTTTTTATTTACTGGCCCGACGATAAAAATATTTGAATGATTTGGCTACTGAAAAGGAATGATTGATATCTTGTTTGTTTGAAATGATTTCGGTAGTTTATTTAAGACACTTGGTATATTGCTTGTTTTTCCAAAGTACTATCATAGTTGCCTGATGATTAAAGTAATGCCACCCGTGGTTGTAGGTCACTTTTTTGGCTAGTTCATACTATACACCATTTTTAAACGCTATTCTTAAATTTTAGGTTAATGCTTTGTTGTCCCGATCAGTTCTAAGCAGCTGAAGGAATCTCATGCACCTCTTTTTGTTAGATTTCTATATTTCTGTTATGTACTGATATGATTAGTTTATGAGGGAAAGAGTCGAGTTACTTGATTCCCTACATTTATTACCGCACTAGTTCAGTTAGTCTGCATGAGACACACATGTTGATGGCTTGATTTGTTATATTAGGACAATGCCAATTTTGAAATTCTTTGGCAACAAACATGGTGTTTTTTTGCCTGCTTTGCTGCTCTAACTTAATATGTCTTAGTTTCAGCATGCAATTAACCTGTAGTGTTTCTTCCAGAGTGCCTATGATACTGGCACATGTACGCATCGGTCTAGGACATCGACAGTTCCTGTTATTCCGGAAAGAGATGTACGAGACACATCATTAATTGTTCCTGGCCAATGATGAATTTGAATTATTTTACGTATAAGATGGCCGCCAGTTAACTGGTACACTGTGCTGACTTGTTTTCTTTGTTTCAGGCTGCACATGAAGCTATGGGGCAGAAGGGAGGAATCCTATGTTAAGTATTGAGGTCATTTCACAAAGCAGTAGTGACAATGATTATTCCTTGCATCGGCCCACGGTTTCAGCTTTTCTAGCAGAAAGAGGTGCTATAGTTGCACTCCAAACAATGATTTAATTGAACAAGAAACAGAGCAAATAGATAGAATAATCATGATTACACGTGAACAGATACAAGAACTGAAAGATCGACAAGATTTGACGGACCGTCTACTTGATAATCTCTTCTGCATCTGTCATGGTATGCCAGTTGTTACTTGTATGGGGATGTAATCTCCGTAGTAGAAACCTCATTCCAACACATGTCTCGTGATGTCTCTGTAATGCTTCATCTTGGTTTTGTTGAAAGTCTGGTCTGTAATAAATTTCAAAAAATATCTGTTGATGTAATAGGTTGATCCTAGCATGGCCATTAGTGGGCTGAAATATTAACGGGCTATTTAAAACCAAAATTTCGTCATAGTTATAGAATACCCAATTATGCTGGCCAGCAGATGGGCCAAATAAATACTAAAAGGTCGTAAGTGGCAAGTCAGTATATTGGTGGGCCTCATAAGTGGCCAAGGCCCTGAAAATGTACAAGGCTGAACAGCAACAGGCGAGAACAGTACAGGGCCTAAACTGTAATGGGCCTGAATATTGATATACCTGAACAGTAAAGAGATGAAATAGTAAAAGGCCTAAATAGTAAAAAGCCCGCGCAGTAAAGGACCCGCACAGTAAAACTGTCTGAAGAGTAAAAGGCCGGCCGGAACAGTAAATGGCCTGAATAGTAAAAGGCCATAAGTGCAAAAGGCCTAAATAGTGAACGGCTGGAACAGTATAAGGCCAGAACAGTAAAATACCAGAACACTAAATGACCCTAACACTAGCAACCCAGAAATATAAAAGGCCATAACAGTAAATGGGTAGAACAGGAGCGGACCCCATGGGCCGTAGGAACAGTAACGGGCTGCCTGCAGGCCTTAACAGTGCCTGGCCTTCTGGCGCAGGCCCCTAATGGGCCGCATATTATTCTACCAAAGTGGGCCAGGCCGAAACTGTAGCGGGCCTGAAATCATATGGGCCCTAGAAGGGTTCATTAATAGGCCACGTAAAACAGTACACGTCGTTAGAGTAAAGGGCCATAATCTTATTGGGCTCTCCTCGTGGGCCGGCCCACTTAACAATTAGCAGGCCTTGTCTGGGCCAGACTTCTGCCACGGTTTCTGTTACCATTAACAGCGGTGCCACGTGGCATTTTTGCATGACGTCAGCAGTCAACGCGGGTGGCGAACAGATCTACGACGGAACAAGTTTTCGTGGCTGAAGGGCGTGATCCACCACGGTCAGAAAAAATGTGGTATATTCTTTTGTGACGGGGCTTTTACCACGAAGGGCATCCGTCGTAGAATACTTCTTAGCCACGAAAAACGGGCCTACAACCACAAAAATCGTCTATTGTAAAAGCCAACTTTTCTTGTAGTGAGAATTATCGCTTTTTTCCTCCCTCGGTGAGGTCTGTGTTGGAATACAGCGATCCATAGCCCAGTTAAATTTGAGATAGGATCCCATTGACCATAACCCAAAAACTTTTTAATTTAGCCTTTTTGGCATTGTCCCCCACCTCTAAAAAAAACTCTGCCTACCCATGTTTTTAAGAAACTAATCCATTATGTGACTTTTTATAAATTGAGGTTCCAGTAGAACTACACTTTTACTTTAAGAGAGATAAACATGGACACATAAAATATTTTTAAGAAGACTAATACATAAGTTATAGGT
The DNA here is from genome assembly GCA_910589775.1 of Avena eriantha. Taxonomy (NCBI): domain Eukaryota; kingdom Viridiplantae; phylum Streptophyta; class Magnoliopsida; order Poales; family Poaceae; genus Avena; species Avena eriantha. Next base: position 328,664,006 of record OU342744.1, read on the forward strand.
ACTATACAGCTTTTAATGATAATTTTCATCAGATTTCTTTTGCGTAGTGGCAACGGATACAATTTAGATTTGATGAGGTTTTTAGTTCCAATCCTGTGTGCTTGACATATATTTATTTGGGTTTACTTTTTTTCATGTAGCAATACTATTTACGGAGAGGCTAACATCGCGGACCCACCAGCCTGTAGCGTCCATCGAGTTTAATGGACGGGTTTGAAAAAAAGAAGTTAAGTACTTATATAGAGAGGCTGGCATCAGGGACCCACAAGTCAGAACATACCAGGTAGGCTGACATGCACAAGCCAGAACATACCAGGGAGGCTGACATGTGGGCTCTAGCAGCAAGACCACAAGTAGTTGCGGCATCGAGCAATGTTTCCAAGGTCAAAACAGCAGACGCAGCTGAAAAAAGTCCATCATACATATGTTTCATTTATAGAGAGACTAACATGTGGGACCCAGTAGCAACACCTTATACATGTGTTGCATCGAGCAACGTGCCAAGTTCCAAACAGGGAGACGCGAGCGAGAAAAAAATCCAGCATGGACACTTTTCTTCTAATGAGAGGGACATGAGGACTATTTTTTGAGAGAAAGACATAGTGGACTGCTGGGCTATGAGGAATTTGAGAAAGGAGCCCATAGATCATAGCCTATGTAGTATAGCCCATGTAGAGCAACTCACGTAGATAGGCAAACTCTTTTTAATTCGGCATTTTAGGCATTGCCCCCCACCTCTCAAAATAAAAAGCTCTGCCTACCCATGTTTGAAAATGCTCCATTATGTGGCATTTTATAAATTGAGATGCCTGAGCGCTGCCATCTTATATTTTAATAAAATAGATAAACGTAGGAACACAAAATATTTTTGAGAAGACTGATACATAAGTTGTAGTACTAATACATGCTTAATGATTTAATTTCTATAAATATCTTTGGTGTAGTGTCAAAGCACTCAGTTTACGTCTATTTGATTTAATTTGAAGGTCTTTAGTTCGAATCTCATGTGTGTACATATTTATATATATATATATATATATATCTTGGGTTTACATTTTTTTTGAGAAAGAACCACCCGCCAGAACATACAAGGCTGCATCAAAGACCACAAGCCATAACATACCAGAGAGGCTGACATGGGGGCCTCAGCAGTAAGACCGTACACGGCTGCTGCATCGAGCAACGTTGCCAAGGTCAAAGAACGGACACGACTGAAAAAAGTCTATCATACTCATGTTTCATTTACAAAGGTACCGACATGCGGGACCCAGTAGCGTGGCCTTATACAGGTGCTGCCTCGAGCAATGTTACCAAGTTTGAAACAGGGAGGCGCGAGCAAGAAAAATGTCCAGCATGCATACATTTCTTCTAATGAGAGGCTCATATGGGGGACCCAGCATCCTGAAAAAAGCCTGATACATCGAGTAATGCTATCAAGTTCGAAACATGGAGGCGGGACCGAGGGAAAAAATTCCATCATACGCATGTTTCTTCTAATGAGTGGATGACATGTGGGGCCTAGCAGCATGATTAAACGGTAGATGCAGTCAGCAACGCTATCAAGTTTGGAACACGGAGGCGCGGCCGAGGGAAAAATTCTATCATTCACACGTTTCTTCTAATGAGAGGATGACATGTAGGGTCTAGGAGTTTTATTAATGGTAGATGCATCGAGTAGCGCTATCAAATTTGGAATAGGGTAGCGTGAGCGAAGAAAAACATACTATCATACACACGATTCTTGTAATGTGAGGCTGACATGGGAGACCCAGCAGCGTGACTAAATGGAAGATAGATCGAGCAATGCTATCGAGTTGAAATCAGGGAGGCAATAGCCAAGGAAAAAATTCCAGCATGCACACGTTTCTTCCAATGAGAGGATGACATGTGGGATCCAGCAGCCTAATTAAACGGCAGATACATGGAGAAACGCTATCAAGTTCAGAACTAGGTAGCGCGAGTGAAAGAAAAAAATCCATCATATACACGATTGCTCTAATGAGAGGCTGACATGTGGGACCTAGAAGCCTGACTAAACGGCAAACACATCGAGCAACGTTATCGAGTTCAAATCAGGGAGGCGCGACCAAAAAGTACGATCCACTAGAGACACTGACGTCCAGGACCCCCACACACCTCAAAAGAATTGGCGAGTCAACATCGCGCGAGGAACCGAAAATCTTGCTTCTGCCACGCGCCAGCCGAGCTTCCTCCATGTTTTAGCAGTTCTGTCGTAGTAGAGGACCGCAAAACCGGGAAAAAAAAATTCCATCAGCCACGGTCGATCCGAGAATTTCTTCACAGAAGACGCACCTTCTACGACAACCGTCGGGCCAAGTCGTTGCGGAATGAAAGATTACTTGTAGTGTATTGGGAGCCTCCAATTAAGTTGTGGAGATTACCCCAATCTTTTACGGGTTTGGTGACCACTCTCAAGTGTCCCATAGTGGATCGGGTGCTTGCGGTGTGATAGATGCTCGGGAGAATAGGGTGAGGCCTCTTGTAGTGCTGGTGGTATTATTACCGTCCACCCCTCCAATAGACACGTATTTCTCCTCAAAAGAAAAGAACTTCGGGATACATCGTCGTCTCCACATGTCTCGGTTATGTCTATACCCGAGCTCCTTACTTATGATCTTTACATTATGATAGCCTTCGTGCTTCAAGTATTATCTTGTTATCACGTGGTTATTTTTGTTGCTTAGCATAAGTTGTTGGCGCACATAGGTGAACCATAGTATATATATAGGTTTTGTGCTTGACAAAGTAAACACTAGTTTTATTCGGCATTTGTTAAGCCTATCTCATAAAAGTTTTAAACCGTCTATTCACCCCGCGGCACCTGTATCCTTCCACCTACTCCTACCTCAAATATATATTGATATGGTAGACACAAGTTCAATGTTTATAAGGGGGTGTCGCCGAGTTCATAACAAGACTTCAGCAAGGTTCTATATTGATCTAGACTATACTAGTCTAATTATCCATGTGTCTCTCGGTGTAGGCCTCACTAGTAGAAAATAGGTCATGAGTGACATTGACAAAATGCTATTAGTGGCATGTACCTGACACACAACCGGTGTTACGCCAGTGGTACCTGATACCGGTGACTGTCCCAAACACACCACCGATATTTGGCATACTAGTTGTAAAGCATACGAATGCCATGTCATCATTTCACCATGTCACTAATCGTAATTACAAAAATAGAAAACAGTTGTTTTATTGATTTGGCAACACTAATATGTATCAGACTAGAAATAACAAGAACAATAATAGTTTAATACTTCAATATAAGACTAGTTTAAATTTAACTTATTGATAGTAGCACCATCTCCTTATACATCGTATCTCCAGTAACATCTCCTTATAGTCCATAGTCGTTGCAGTCCACGTTGATATTTGGATGTTGAGCTTCGTGAAGATACAAACATAACTTCCCGCCACCTCGAAACCCCTTCTCTTTGGCAAACTCTCTCCACGCAATGCAACCGAAATAGGTTCGATCTGCTTATTTTGTGATAATAAAATTGTAGACTACCTCGCCCTCCCGCATTATAAGCTGGGCTACACGCGCGGTCTCCTCATGAATGCCAATTTTGAGCTTTTTCAGGACTTCACGCCTTACTAGGTAGGAAATGTACTGAGTAAGATTTAAAGAATAATAAGACATATTAATTTGGACGTAACTATATGAATAACTCAGCCACCTCATGTTGAATTAAAATGTATCGTCCAATGTATAAAGTTCACCAAGAGCACAAACAAGAAGCCCCTAGATCTACCCTTTAGGCATGTAAACTCCTAGGAGTGAACCACCAGATGGCAGTAATTCAACCTATTGTCACCACACGTGATCAATTTTCTACATTAAAATTAGAAAAATAAACATGAATTAGTTGCATAAACTCTAGCACACAAACATAATAACCACAAAAGACATAATAAGTGTTAAACATGCAACATACTAAACTCTAGCACGATGTAAGCATAGTACTACACTCTACTACAATAAGTTGCATATTTAACATAAATATCCTACACATAAAATATAGTACTTAACATGTAGAACAATAAGATAAGTTACGAAACTCTAACAGACACTGATAGAGATAACTCTAATCAAATAATTCCTTGGGGATACTATGATCGGTCTCCTCATCTAATGTCTAGAGTGATGAGTCAAAGCTGTTGGGTGACTCCTGTTGTGTGTTTGTGGGGCCAGCCTCCTAGTCATGAACGCCGGAGGAGCCTGCGCCTGAGAGGCTGACCTCCTGGTCGTGGTGCTGGCCTTGCGCACTAGAGGGGCCTGCGTCGCCATACTCTAAGTAATAGAGGTTGTATGCCATCACCTCAAAGATCCTCGGCCAACTGATGCACCAAGGGGTCCTCCTGGAGGTTGTACACCAGATTCCGCTCGACTTGGTGGTGCTCTGTCTCCTCGGCCTTGGTGGTGAACCTTATGTCCTTTGGCGCTTGTTCATGCACGACGAGTCGATCATTGGGAAAGTTCACCTACGCCTTCTCCTTGAGGTGTTGAATCACCATCCAGTCGTAGGCGTGCGCATCCGTCTCTGGTTCCCTCCACGTGTCAAGATAGTACTTTACACCAGCGATGGTGACCGCCACCCTCATATGGGAAACATTGTCGGCTTCTTCGCATACCACAAAAACACCTCTCATCTTCCATGTTACGGCAATATGAGATCTACAAAAGTAACATGTAAAAAGTAATTATTAGATTTGAAAAAAAAGATGCGACCTTCAGTAAATTCTACACCCATAAACCATCTAACTACAAGCCACACTACTCTACACTACATATATCTATTTAAAACTCTATACAAACCATCTACAAATTATACCTAAATCCACTACAATATCTAACTGAATCATTTTAGAAATTCATCTAACTAAATTAAACTAGGCATGGCACTACATCTAAAATAATTTCTATCTATCTAACTAAAGTGAGCGACGGCGTCGAGCGACACTCATCGATCCATACGGGAGTGGCGGTGGAGTCGGGGTGGCACGATGTCGCGAACTAAGATGACACGGAGTCGCAAACAAAGACGGGGTGGTGCGACATCAAGGACGAAGACGGGTAGGTTGTAGTGCGAATCGGTGGGAAGCGGCGGTTGGTGGGGAGTGGAGAAGGAGGTGTGAGAAAGTCAAGAGAAGTGTTGGTTCCACTCCTCTCCTCCTTTACTATTTTCTTTAATTCGTTTAAACATATATTTATGAAAATTAATTAGTGGAGCGTGGCAATATCAGCCGCGCCACCGAAAATTTTGGTTGCATTGTGGAAACGTCACACCACTAAAATATTACGCCCGGGTGGAAACTAGGGCCCACATAGCAGTGGTGTGGCACTGGTTCAGACATGGCACTGATAATGTCTTACCAGTGGCGTAGCCAAAAGTGGCATGCCAGTGGTATGTTAGAGCTGCGCCATTGATAGAATGATGTCTATGAGGAGTTTCCTACTAGTGTCTTCTAGTCCTCTTGATTCCGACACCCCATTCTCCCCTTTTGTAGGCTTCTTCTCGGTATTCTTCCCTCACAGTAACTAGTCTTTGTTGGCTTAATTTCATTCTCTTGGTTGGTTCTTCCTTGTTGTTCTTCTGAGTTGTTCTTCTACCCCTACCGGGATTAGTTTGCGGGTTGGATGGAGAGCCACATGTAAGTTAGTATGACATGTGGTCGTACCATATATCGTCGACCCTGCTAGGTTCTTCATCTTAGGTCCTCTTTGCGCCACGTTGAAAGTGGACTGCTATACATTATACTAGATGTTCTTTAGATCCAGTAAGCTTTCTAACACACCATCATGCTTGTTGCCCCTATGCCACCACGTCCCTAACCCTTTCCTAGCATTGTCATTGTGCAATCTAACTTTACATCGGTGACTTGGTCATGTTGTCCACTTTTGGGGTGGGGGTGGGGGTGGGGGTGGAGGCAAGGGAGGCTCATAACCCGCCTTGTTGCATTGCGGGTGGTGCCACCCCTAATCCTTCTTTGCTCCTGATAAGCTTACCCATCATCCATACCTGTATTCGATGGGTATTTTTCCATAAGTGTCACCAGATAGGGTAAATAGGTACCCTATTGGTAAAAAATATTCATGTTTACAAACACATCAACTTAGTCATAAACATCAATATATAGTCATAATTTATAAACAACAAGACATAATCGTACATTTTCAATTTTGTCGCCAAGTGGCATGAGAGTCCTGTCTTAGTTATTTCTAAGTTCATTTATGTGTTTGTCATGTTCTTGGTTTTTTATCTTCTTCTTTTTCTGAGTGCAGGGTTTTTAATCTTATACTAGTATCGATCAAAAAACTGTGTCTATTTTTGCTCCGCTCCCCAATTCCCAAACTTGGAATCCTAGGCCCACCACTGTGTACACTAAAGCATGGATGGGGGAAAGATCCTTACGCCGTACGTGGCGGCGAAGACAAATGGTGGGCCAAATGGTGGCCGGCTGGCTGCATGGTATCGGTCGATGTTACGCTACAGAGAGGCATTAACTCCTATAGCTAGGTAGTAGCAGTAGCAGCCACACTACTAGCTAGCTAGCATAATTTGGCGTCTTCACGTACGTCACTCGTCGATCGGTATCGTATCGGCCGATCGATGGATGAATCGACGTCTTTGGGTTCATACGCAGCCCATGCGCTCCATATGCGTTCGTGCATACGGATCCATACCCCCATATACTACTATAAGGCTAGTAGCAATTAATTCCTAGCTCTCGATCGCAGTTGCACCGTACGTATTCCTACGAACACTCTACAAGTATATATACACACACATAGCTCTAGGTGTAGCTTCGGCTATGTGCATATCCAGTAGTACAACTAGCCTACACTTTGACAGACGCATCGACAGCTCGCCCAAGATCTCTCGCCATGCCACCCTCGCACGGCGACTTGCAGCTTGACGGCGAGCCCCCCGCCGCCGGTGGCCAGGGCGGGGACGTGGCGCCGAGGCGGGTGTGGGTGCCCGGGCCGGTGATCGTCGGCGCCGGGCCGTCGGGGCTTGCCACGGCGGCGTGCCTCAAGGCGCGCGGGGTGCCGTCGCTGGTGCTGGAGCGGGACGCCTGCGTGGCGTCGTCGTGGCGGCACCGCACCTACGAGCGGATGCGGCTGCACCTGCCGCGCTGCTTCTGCGAGCTCCCGCTAGTGCCCTTCCCCCCGGGCACGCCGCCGTACCCGAACAGGGACCAGTTCATCGCCTACCTCGACGCCTATGCGCGCGCCTTCGCCGTCGAGCCACTCCTCGGCGCGCGCGTCCGAGCCGCCGCCTACGACGCCGCAATAGGATTCTGGAGGGTCACCGTCGACGTCGCCAGCGGCGCCGACGGCGGAGACGCTGTGACGGCGACGACGGAGTTCGTGTCGCGCTGGCTGGTGGTGGCCACCGGCGAGAATGCGGAGCCGGTGTGGCCGGAGGGCGTGGAGGGGATGGAAGTCTACCGCGGCGCGGTGATGCACACGAGCACCTACAAGAGAGGGGACGAGTTCGCGGGGAAGAAGGTCCTCGTCGTAGGATGCGGCAATTCCGGCATGGAGGTCAGCCTGGACCTATGCAACAACGGAGCGAGGGCATCCATGGTCGTCAGAGACAAGGTACGCGCTTAGTACTATACTATTATTCTAATTAAGTCACTACCACTAGACTGCACTCAGAAATTTACTCCTACGCCAATTAAGTAGGAGTAACTGACATGACATGCTAAGCTAGGCAGTAGTATACTAGCAGGTTGGGGTAGCATTTCTACGCAGCAGAGTATGATCTCAAGATGCATCGTAACAGACAAGTATAACAAACCTAAGTTAAGCCAAGTGTGCCTGCGAATTCCCTTCTTCAACACATTTGTTGTCCCTTTCACAAGGAATAATATTAACCACATCACACTCTTTTTTCTCAAGGATTCTCGAGAATGGAATAAAATTTCAATATTCAGATTCTTTTTCTCAAGTACAATTTCTTAATTATCCCCATGTTCGATCTATCCATCCACGCGCAGCCCCCATTTGAGAGTACGTACTTATTCTATTTTTTTAGGTTTGCAATGCATAAAAAACGTTGCCAACGGGGGAATGATCTCTCCCTTGGCTATACATTGTTAGGTAGGTGAGACATCCGGTTTATTCATGCCTCAGCGGCGACTCGAACCCGAGCGGGCTGGCCTCTACACCCGGAGTATCAGCCACCAGGCCAGCGCCTGGTTCTCTTGCAATGCATGATTTTTCGATGGTTTGGTAGGAACGAGATCAAGTCGTGCGTGCTAAAAAGGATCCAGTGTTAGAATTAGGGACATAACATGAATGTTCATGTTTTGTGTTCCTAAGGAGCAAACTTTCAAAATAGGTTGCTAAAGAATGGTTTCTAAAAAAATGTTAGCTCATGCATAGGCAGTGTAAGTAAAATATCAACAAACTAGTATAGAGAAATGTGAAGATGTTTTGGACACAAATAAATTTTGCTCGACTTAAGCATTATATATATTTCAAATTGTGAAACTAGTTACAAGGCACCTATCTGACTATCATTTGTTCTTAAAATGAGTAAAGTGCATTATATGTCATGAAACTATTTTAGGGTCTCAATAGGCAACTTTGAAATCAACGAGTCACTAATTGCACTTCCAGGACCAAGATTACAATTTTCAAGTTCCAGGACCTACACGAGACCTTTGGAGATGTCCTATGATGTGTAATGCACTTTATTCTTTATACGTTCTAAATTTGTATGGCATATATATACATCTCTACATTTGTGTACTTACCCAATTTATACATTTACATGGAATAAGTATGTTGGGTATTCATAAAGTCACGTGATAGAACCGTGATTTGGACAAACTTGATACAAAACTTGGATCATAAATTCATAAAGTCACATGATAGAATCGTGATTTGGACAAACTTGATACAAAAGGTTGGGGGTATCCCTATATAAATGTATCATGAGTAGCTAAAAATAGAGTAGACGAAACTAGTAAGCTAGGCACAAGATCACGAAGGCGACGGTCCGGACAGCATTACCGAGGTGACCAAACCGTCCTCGGTCAAGTCATTGTCTCGGTACCAAATGTGCAGAAATATGAATATGAAAAAAAGCTTCTTGTTGAGTACAATCTAAGGAGTAAATATGTCGGTTTAATACACATACGTCTTGTTGTATACTTAGTCATGCCGTGGTAGAGTAGGTGATGTTTGATAAACTACGTTAACAAATATCGTCTCGCAATCTACTTTTTTTTGCAATGGTCTCATCTCAATAATTCCAATGGATCTCATAATATTTTTGTGTGATTTTTTGTAGCTTCATGTGTTGCCTCGAGATATACTAGGCATCTCAACATTTGGCCTCTCGGTATTCCTTCTCAAGTGGCTGCCGTTGAAATGGGTAGATGCCTTATTCCTCTTTTGCTCATGGTTGATACTTGGAGACACTGCAAAATATGGCCTCCAACGGCCAAAGATCGGCCCACTCCAACTAAAGAAATCAACTGGTAAAACCCCCGTGCTGGATATTGGAGCTCTGAGAAAGATTAGAGACGGCGAAATAAAGGTAACATAACTCTTATATATCCACCGCTCATTCTTTTGGAACATGATCAATAATACTGACAATATATAAATAAAGCTCTAGTAAATCGAGCATCGCATCGATGCAAAGAATAAAACTTGTGTGAATGGATCTTGAAGTAACAGCTCTCTAGTAGTGCACTTAGCATTTTAGCATCAGGAACGAATGAAAGATCTATAGCTAGTTGCTTGTAGTAGCCATTGTACCCTATTCGGTTAATTACTCGATGATATCCTAGTGAATCTAGAGAGAGATCCTGTGCAGGTGGTCCCGTCGATAAACCGGTTCACCGAGGGTGGTGTTGAATTCGCTGACGGCTGTAAAGAAGATTTCGATGCTGTCATCCTCGCCACCGGGTACAAGAGCAACGTGCCATCGTGGCTCAAGGTATGCACGTACGCAAATGAGTATCGTCATGCATTTAATCGCATGAGATGATAAATAAATAATATTGACGCTATGCATGCATGCAAGATGAAATTACGCCAAGGCAAGATGTGCGTAGACTACTTACACCGGAGATTAATTTGTGCATTATAGCATGCATGCATGTAGTATAGCTAAGTTGAAGTGTTGGCATTCATACAAGGCGTTATACGTACATACACTTTTGGCATCAAACCAGTTCCATATCGTCACACAAGTACGATAGGCAAGTAAACAGTACTCCAAAATATAAGATGTTTTAGCTTTGTGAAAGGAGTGTGTCTAGACCACTTTTAGTGTGTAGGTTCACTCTAAACCTACACACTAAAAGGGGTCTAGATACACTTGTTTCACGAAGCTAAACCATCTTATATTTTAAAACAGAGGGAGTACATATATAATAACAGGACACCCAACATACAACTTCGGACTTTGCCGCCAAAAAAATGACTTTGAATGTTACTTGTTAATACACTACCAAAAACTATGAAATTTTATACTCCCTTTGTTCTCTAGTATAAGCCTTTTTAGCAAGCTGTTTAGATGAAAATTTATTACATCCTTCTAACTCACATATATAATCGTTATAATAACATCTTATATTACGGGGCGGAGGGAGTAATAGTCAAGTTACAAAAGTTCAATTGCACACTTTTCAGGAGGTTATATATTTTGTAACGTTGGTAGTATTTTGTGTGTATAGTCCTTGTCATTTTGATGGAGGTATTAGATTTAGATAGGAAGGCATGGGCATTGACAATGATGCTAACAAGAGGGCGACACGTGCCTATCGATCTCTCCCATGGGGACACATAAACTCATCCAAAAGTTGTGAATGTTGATTGACAGTCATATGCATGAGTTGTGCTAGGCCAGCTTTCTTAGACTTGGAGATAAAAGTATTTTGCTAAGAAATTTCGATCAAGTATTTATCGATTCGGGCTCGGGCATAGTCTTGTGCGTGCAATCGATGTGATAGCTACAAGCATGTACTTGATTTCCTTGTATCCTTCTTGCTTAGTTTTGCATCGATCATCGCGTGTACTGGCGGGTAGTGTAGACATGGACACATTTGCTAGCAACTGCATATGTCGACGTCATGTCAACGACTCGTCAAACTTTTCATCTTGCAAACTAGCTGGCCTGAGCTAATTAAGGATCTAGAATATGGCGGCTCTTAGCTTGCATGTTCCTGTCAACTCGATCTTGATCTCATGCGTGGGTTTATTTCTTTTGTAGTTGTATTCTTGCTGTTGTTGTTGCACAGTGTGAGCTAGCTAGTCCATAAGTGGAGCCCATGCTAGCTAGGTTGCGTGGACCATGTAAGAATGACAGCTGATACTATTTTGAAAAAAAAAACATGAATATCATTAAAATAAATCTAGTGTACACATATAGATACGGTTCCATGCATGCTAGTAATAAAGAAACCAGTCAAGGATACATAAGGAATTATTTGAGGGTTCAACTGTTGATCTGTCGCCATGCAAAGGAAACCACAGCCTTCACTATTGAGAAAGGGCGGACACAGTCTTTCCAAAATATGCATGGAGATTTTAGTATTCTTCTCCCCTCCATTTGAGTTTTTGGTTTTTGTTTCTGAGATCCTTCGTCGTCCTCTGAGTTAGGTGTGATGCACATGCTGGCCCATAATGGTTTGGTGAGGGCCATGCATCTCTGCTGATCATCATGTGCATGGCAACAGTGCTTGCTACCACCACCATTGCCCACTCTACCTTTTGTAGGGTGGCCCATCTTGATGATTTGCTTGATGCCTCTCATCTGCCTCGCCAGATTTGATGCATGGTCTCAACTCTACGCATGTGTGTTTGGCACTACAGTTGATTTGACGTCCAACAGTCTATGTGTGCATGTATTTTTAGTTTCTTATTTGGACAATGTGAGCAATGTGTTACTAGCTGATATGGATGGCATTTCCACATAAGATTCTGCAAGACTTTCATTGGCCGGCCATATTTGACGATAGACTATGGAAGCCTTTGCACTGGCCCACCACATTTTTTTATGACTAATGATTAAGAGAGTCATCACAACGTATGTATGCTAAAATAGTTGGTAGTATCTTACTTGCAGCTTGCAATGAAATTGGTCATGCATACGCGTGTATTTCTTTTTTTGTATAAACAACAGTATTTTTTTCTGGTTACTTATCTTTTAAAAATATGTACAAATTTCAGGAGGATGAATTCTTCAGCCAGAGTGATGGGTTCCCCAGGAAGGCATTCCCGCACAGCTGGAGGGGCAAGAACGGCCTCTACGCCACCGGCTTCACGAGGAGGGGTCTCATGGGTTCCTCCTACGACGCCTCGAGAATTGCCGCCGACATCGCCAACCAGTGGACCGAGGCCCTTGCTAGGAATATCGTGGCTCACAATGATGCTTGAGCTATATTCTTACAATTTAGTTTCACATGTTTGAAATGTTTCGTTTTCGAGGAATGTGTTCGTTGGTTGGAATATGTATATATGTATCTCCAGCTATCTAATGGGTCCACATAGAGATATGTTATAGAGATATATGTATGGAATAATTAGTGAGATGCAAAGGTGGAGTAATGCAGTATAGCGCAAATGTTCATTTTCTAGTGCATGTGCATGCACGTAAGCTCACCGTGTTTTTGTGTGTATTTTGTGTCTTGGGGAATGCTTTTTTATGTCATGGCCCCATATGCTGACCACCCTAGCCTAACGATGGTCTAGGCCCATTTTATGCTTGGACCCGATCCACTGACCATCCACACCGTGGTATCATTAAATGGAAAAGAGTAAGTTTTCTTAGAATCGAGTTACATCTATATCTAGGCTCTCAAAAAAGAGTTGCATCTATTTCTATATGTAGCTTTTTTAAAATAATACATTTTTTATAAAAAATTTGAAAAATAATACACAAAATGAATTTTTTCGGAAAGTAAGCCATCCTTGATCACGTCCACGCCGATATGGCTTGTCGGCCACGCGCAAGCCGATGGGATTTTGGTCGGCTTTCGCCAGACCGACCGACAGCGACAATGGGCCCGATCCGACCGACAAAGCATCGATCGGTCACGTCCCTGGCCGACAAGGCTGGTCGGCCTTGTAATATCTAGTGGTTTAAGAGAGATGAAATGAGTTAAAATCCAAGAAAATTTAATTTTTTGTTAGAACTTGTCGAAGTGATTGAAGTTTTACTTAATTTGATGAGTTAGACTTAGATCATCATGTTCAACATTATAAACTTTGATGTGACCTTTGATAAGACTCTATCTTATGAAGGTAGAAGGACCATTCGTGAGTAATGAACATTAACACAGACACATCCCTTGTGAACAAAGAAAAGATCTATTATATGTCATTCACAATCTATCATCACATGTGCTAGATAATTCTCTAGTACTTTGGAGCATCAAATCTCAAAACCAAATCCTCATCTATCTAAACCTTGATTTGTTCCCTATTCCTTCTCAACACCTTAAATCTACTCAAACCTTGTAAGCAAAAGGAAGAGATCTAGATATATTAGAGTACTGCCATCATCTTTAGGATGCAAGCCTAGTAGGTAGCAAGAGTAGTCTAGACAATAGATAAGCTAACTCAATCCTGAGTAGACCCGAGTAGACATATGGTAGCAACCTATAAAGGTATCACTTGATAGATCATTATCTTAAAGGATGAGTCCATAATTGATACTGAGCCATTAGTATTAGATTTGGATAAACCTTTAGTGAATGCCCTTGAATGAATGTTATTCATTCCCAATCCTATACCAAGCTTAGTACACTAACAAGACAAACATATGAGATCATCTATTCACCTTGAGAGTTGATGATTACTCATCTTAGACTTTACTTAATCAAACCACATTGATTAATTAAGTTTTCACTTAGTTGATAATATTAAGCATTGGATAAAAATTATTGTTAACCCATGTTGCTAATTAAGTTTTCACTTAATTAAGATGGAATGTTACAATAATCAGTCATAGTTGCAAATTAAGTTTCAATTAAATTGCAAATAAGCAAAGGAATTTCCTAATCCAATACTAAATATCAAAGCCCACATAACAAATGAGCCCAAGGCCCATTAGTGACAAATGTCACTTGTTATATCAAAAATAATTTTAAGTGTAATCATTCCATCTAGGTACCTTGGTTACCAAGTTACCTTAGAAAACTTGGCTCCCAAGTTACCTCAAGAACCTATAAATGGAAGACCCATGAGTCTCTCACCTCACAACTCACCACCTCAGAGCAAGAGATCATAAGGATCACACTCAGGCGACAAGCTGAGTGAGAGGTACTAACCACAAACTAGAAAAACACACTAGTAGTGTAAGAGAGAGATTTAGAGAGGAAAGTGAAGAAGCAAATACAAGGTAGGAGAAGGCAATCTTCTTCAACATGAGAAATCTTAGGAATCTACAAAAGTTATAACTAAAGCCCTAGAACTAACATAGTAATAACAATAGCAGTAAATAGTAGATTAGAGATCATCTGGATCTGTAGAAGGTTTAAGCCTAGAACCTATGGTTGCATAGTACCAGTAGATAATGCCTAGTATATCTAGGAAAGGAATTCCCCTAATATAGATATACAATCCTAAGTAAATAAGAATCGCAAAGTCTATCTAGTGAATCTCAAATGGGAGTCTAATCCAAATCACTGGATAAACCTTCGACTATTTTCTGAAATCCCATTCATAAATCATCATATCCATTACATTCGTTTGATGAATAGAAGTCCTACTTAATAATGAGAGATATTAAGAGGATGAAGTATACTCTATTATTAACTAAGGCATGTATCTCCTTCATTCCATAGTGATCAAGAGAGTAAGTCCATACTATGTTTGCATGCATAGATAGTGACTCATCTCTACCAAAGCCATCATAGAAATAAACTATGGTGTAAATCCAAATATCATATAATCTTGCCATCCTTGAATCCTAGTGTTGAGATGAATAATTCCTCACACTCTTGTGAAACAAACCTATTATTCTCACACTAGACCCTAGTGTGACGTGGATGTGATTGTAATCACAAATCCCTAGGGGAAGTAAACCTACATTTTGTCCAAAGAATAAAAGACAAATATTATTTACCCTTGTCCTGGGTAAAACACACATAGAACATCTTATGATTTTCAAGAATCTCTACTCAAAATCACTTATGTTCCTCAGTAGTCAATCTACTAAGACAACATACCAAATTCTTTATAAATATTCCCACTTAGCTTTGAGTTATTAAAGATATTATAAAGTACTTTAAAAAGGGAATTCATTTGAGATTTCTCTCAGATAAGAAAAAACTCTAGTTGTTATTCCACATTTTCTTATTAAGAAAAACTTGTAGAAATCTCCTATGAGTTGTCCACATAAGAGAAAAGCAAATCTAAGGAACCTATGGACATTCTTTTAAGTTCAAAATAAATATTTACAATGGAATTCCATTTAAAAAGGTTTCATAAAGTTTCCATAAACAATTCTTTATTTCATAAGAACTAATTCTCACAAATTCCTTTGAAAAGAAAACACATAAAAAATATCTTATGAAATACTAAGATAAAAGTTCTTTCTTTTAAAGATATTGTTGAAGTTCAAAATTCTTATTTGAACAAATTTCTTAAAAGGAATAGGAGACATTTTCATATCATACATAAAGGTTTTATGTATGAATAAAATTTCCTTTGAAAATGTCAACCATAAATTCAAACTAAATATAGGATATACTTTAGTCCATCCTATAAATAAAATCCTTCAGATCAAAATTTGAATCAACCAAAAATTCAAAACATAATTCAACCTCAAAAATACAAAATAGAAAATAGAATTAGAAAAGAAAGAAAAAAACAGAAGAGAAAATTAAGAAACTACTCACGTGGGCCGTAGACCACCGAACCAGTCCACTTATGGGTTGTTTGCTTCAGGGCATATCATTCAGGGAACGAGGATATCCCCAACCAACTTGCTAGAGATAGCCAATTTCATGTTTGGTTAGTTGGGATGAGTGGTGGTTAAGGATAGCCATTTTTGTGTATGGTTCAAAGGTTGAAGAGTGGATGAGTCGATGTGATCAACTCTTTGATTGATGTGACGGGAGTACTCTATGAAACAAATTAAAGTGAGACACGCATTCTAATTGTAATTTGGAGAACTAATTCTTGTCAAGAAATCCTCGTAGCTCATTTGTAAAAACAAATACACAAAAATCAGTGACACTGATACTTTAATCGTATATATTGGTATGTAAATATTCTATATACAGGGACAAAACAAGTACACTCCGACACAATTTACACCATAGTTGAAGATGAGAGATCAAAATCTAGCTAGATGAAGACGAGAGATTAGCTAAAGACGAGAGATCATAAGCTAGATAGCTGGTAGCACATGAGAGAAATTAGCTAGCTCAGCTGCTCACCCATGTGTCTGTCCCACTATAGGATGCAAGGCATCCTAACGATCGGAATTCGCCGCCGCTGCTAGCTTGAGGTGCCTTACGCCTCAGCATCCTCGATATCCCAGCCCAGGTTGTGCAGAGAGAGTACAAGACAAAGAGAAATGTATGCGCCACATCCGTTGCTCGATTTGGCGATGTAGCAACTAGCAGCAAGAACGAGAGGCAGAAAACCAGATGAGGTTAGGCCGCGGTGTTTTTCGGGGAGGTGAGCGAGCAAAAATGGCTGGAGGTGAGGTATCCAAAAGTGGTTGGCCTAATCCAGAAGGTTTGGTGGAATGAGATCAACCACCATTTCAGGGGTATATTCCAAGAATCTGGTTATCCCCATCCCTTCTCATCCTCTGATCCAAACAAAGGGAAAACATCAAAAATGGATATCCCCTACCATCTAGTGGATAACCATTGGACCAAACGTCCCCTTAGGTAGCCCAACTAAATCCCAATAGAACTTTCCCGTTTTTGCACTTAAATGCACTCAAGCTAGAGAGGTTTTTGCAAAATTCCATACTCTTCTACCCTCTGATGGGAGAAGGAGCTCGATGTCGCCGTCCCTAGCGCTAGTGTTGGGGATATACTTGCCGGGTATACCCACTGTGACTCGCTGACTAGGGTGGCCCACTTCGGGTTAGAGCTATGCGTCACGGGCACCCTAGTCAGGGAGAGAAGTTGGAAGCCCATCTGACTATGGGAAGGTCCAGAAGACTTACCGACTTAGGTCTGTAGGGAAACTTGTAGTCCAAGATGTACTATGTAACCGACTCTATATCGTAGCCAGATAGGACTCTCCTATAACCCTAGGACCAAATGACTATATAAGCCATCCTAGGGATTAGCCTTTAGGGCATAGACAATCAACCTCAACTCGCATAGGCGAAACCTCTCTTGTAATCTGTACTTCCGGCTCTACCGATACTACTGGATTGCTAGCAGGAGTAGGATCTATCCACCGTAGGCGGATTTGAACCTGGGTAAACTTGTGTGCTCACTATCCCAGACCACCGTATGTTTCACACCCCACATTTTTCCACGCCCTGAGGACCTCCTCATGGCGTACTTGTCTTCAATCTCACGACAGTTGGCGCCCACCGTGGGGCAGGTGACCACCGGGCGGAATCTGCATGAATCGGAATCGGCAAAATGATCGCTGTTAGTTAGGTCCTCTATGCTAGATACACCCCTCTCGTCCTTGTCGACGAGACCTGGATTCCGGCTAGGGAGGTCGTGACTAGATACACAATCATGTATTTTGGCGAGATCGACATTTACCTCAGTTTTGTTGAACCTGCCGAACCCACCCTAGCGGTGGTGATAGAGGCGGAAGAAACTTCTGGATTTGCTTTGTCTGGGGAGGCGCTAGAGTTTCGGATCTCAGAAAACACTAATCCCACCTAGCCCGCACCTGGAGCGGAAATCGTGGAGAAGATCATATCTGAAGAATATCTCCATCAGGAGGTCGAATCTCAAGAAGATCAAAGCTACACCAACTCTAGATCTGGCTCTACAGATGCTGGAGCAGGAAAATAGCTTCTAAGGCACACCATGAAACGGGTGATGATGAGTGCCATAGTCAACATGGATGAAGTTCTCAAGAGAATAAAAAGTTTCAAGGAAGCAAAAGAACAAGGCCAGTCCTCACCTGCCTTAGAGCACATGGATCGCACTTTGTTGGCTACGTTGGCTCTGGATTCGGATCTACCGATGCTAGAGATAACAACGACTCGGTGTTAGACGCAATCGAAACGAATACCGACACACCGACTTCCTCAAGGGATTCCATGATCACAGCAGATCTCCGAGCGTATCAAGAAGAATTAGAAGAGGATTTCTCCTCCAAGGCTGCGGAAGAAGGAGAAGATTTGGATCTAAGTACCTACAATAGTATGAATGAGTGATAGGACGAAAAATCTCTCGACCCACAAGATTACATGGATCTCGGAGAAAATCCCGATGTCTAGATGTCTGAAAGTACTAATAGAAGCTTGACTCCAGGTGACATGGGCATACCTTACAGGTACTCAAGTTTGGCATATACGATCTAGTCTAGCAGAAGCCCACGAGGTTACCAGGGCCCAATCAAAGATTCAGGTGACAAAAGGAGACTCAGACTGCTTGCGGCACACGGTGAGCTCAAGATAGAAAGTTTAAAGGTAAAACCCTAACTTGTAACCAACTCGACCTGCTATCCCGAGACCTAGTCTATCTATATAAAGGCTAGGAGGGGGAAGCGAGGAGGACGATCACAACCCTAGTTTCCACACCATCGCTAGATTGCATATGCGCACCCCTGTAACTTTTGAATCCTTTGATAATTCGAAGAGAAGACAAGCATGAGTAGGGTCGTCTACGAGGCATGAACCTGGGTAAACCTTGCGTCCCTGTGTGCTTGTTTGCTAGCCGATTGATGCCTCCAGCGCTCCCCTCTTCTCCAAAACCCAAGTCCATAACAATGGGCATTGATGAGTTGAACCCTCGTCAATTGAGCCGTCTATGGGAAGTGGGAGTGCTGTTGTTGCGGCTTCCTCGGCCCCATCAACTGCGATCTACAACTCTGCAACAGCGGAGATTCGCCTCCTCTTCGGTGCCTTCGACTTCACCGTGCACACACCGGCCACTTGCCCGGATTTCGAGTCCGTGGGCGATGGGATCGGCCTGGCGATCGGGAGCTTACGCTTCCAAGTTGGTCAACTGGGCACACTTCGTCTCTCTAGCCAGCTGAAGGTTGCCGCGATTGCTCCAGCATCGTGGTTCCCACCGCTGATCGGCACACTGAGCGAACTCAACGCCCCGACAACAGTCAAGAATACAGACAACAACAATAGTCGTGAATCTGATCTGGCTGATCTGGCTACAGAAGATGGAGCCTACGGCTTTGGATCTGAAAGCTGCGGAAGCAACAGCTTCCACAAACACTACATGTGCACCGTCATTAACACGGGCGAGAACGGTGGCACTCGAGATAACACCGGTACTGGCGGTGGTATCCCAGTCGTGAACGGTGGTCCCCCAATGGAGCACCCACCAACAACGAGACGGAAGGCCACCCACATATCACTGCGAATGAACATACCCAAGAGCGCGTGTTGATCAAGCTCAATGACACCGAGTGGGCTCGCTGTCGAGAAGCCCTGCGGGGCAATCCCCTACCACCAAACTCATCGCAAGACATGCTAATGGGTTACCACTGGCTGCTCAGGGAAGAATTCAAGCGCCAGCAACAGGTAATCTCCTAGCTCGATGCGCGCAGGAGGGTAGCGGACGAGTCGAGCCTTCGGTGAGCTCAACTCTCTTCCATAGGAGGATCCTCCTCTAAGGGCAATGATCATATAGCCGCCAAGAGACGTTCTCGACTGGCTCACCTCACCGAAAAGGAGCAAGAAGAAGCCGTGCGAGTCCTTGACTTCTCATCCATGACGGTGGATACGTGGGGAAATGTGCTCCCAAAGACACCGCATGCAGCGGTGACAGCGGCCACCATGTACCTCCTCAACAACCAGCCATCGGCTAGGGACCCGTGGGCTGCCATGCACCGATCTACGATCACGGGCCTGGGGCTAGTCGAAGCTGCCCTCATCAAGGATCCAACGCCGGAGCCGAAGAAAATCAAGGCTCTGGCCAAACGCTACTCTTCCCCTCCTCTAGGGATGACAACCACAACTTGTCGCGACGGTGCCACTCACGGCACGACTACGACTACGACGCGCGTGATGACATCACGCAGCGCAAGGTCGACAAGATGCGCATGAGGCGTGCCCCGTTCGACTGACTCAGAAGATGATGGGATAGAGCTCTGTGGTGCTAGCTGCTTCAGTAGAGCCATCAGGCATAAGCGAATGCCAAAGGGGTTTAAACTCCCATCGGAGAACCTGAAGTTCGACGGCCTGCAAGACCCGAAGATCTGGCTAGAGGATCACATTTCCTCCGCTAGGCTGCACGGCGGAACCACGAGCATGGCAATGCAATGCCTCCAACTATAGCTGCAAGGCGCCGCCCGTGCGTGGCTCAACAACCTCCCACGCGGATCAATTCGCAGCTGGGAAGAGCTAGTCTACAGCTTTGTGTGAAATTTCAAGGGCACTTACAAAAGGCATGCATCAATCGAAGAATTACAAGGATGCTATCAGAAAACTGGCGAGTGGCTGCGCTCGTACAGCTAGAGATGGTCCATCATCAAAAACTCTGCGGAGGACATCTCCGAGGATCGCGCAATCGACATACAGAGATCTCAGGGAGGAACTGGGCCACTCGAAGCCCAAGACAATCGACCACCTGATGGAGATCATGAATATGTGGGCCGATGGAGAGGACTTGGTGTAAAATCGTGTCCAGTCCGATGATGATGACGACTTCGGCTGCAAGCACGATCGCCGAGGAAAACGTTGAATGCGTGGTTACGAGGACAGCGAAGAGGTTGACATGGTCGCGGATGCCTATGCCGACAAACACGATGACAACAACCGCAACAGCGAATACCGTAGCGGTGGATACCGCGACAGCGAAAAAACCATGCAAGTGTGGCAACACCGCACTCGCGATGAGGCACCTAGGACTTATATCCAGGACAAACTGTTTGGACCATGCAACGTACACTTATACATAGACAAGCATGACGGCAAGAAAAAGTCCAATCACCTTCTAAAGGATTGTTGCGAGTTCCTCAAGCTCGACGGGCCTAGCCCAGATGAATCGTGACGCGATAAACCAAGGCTATGGAGTTGCCCCGGGCGCTGTGGCTGATGGAGCACCTCCACCACCGCCCGGGCCACCACCACCTACGGCTGTGCCAATCAAGAACCATGGAGGCGAACCATACCCGTGAGCGCTCGGAAACATGGGGATGATCCAAAAAGGATGCCCCTCAAATCGAGTGCAAAAATAAATCACTCGCCAAGTCAATCTGGCGATGAACTCTCCGCCCTCCACCACTGAGTACCTCAGTGGAAGCGAGTCCTGCATCACCTTCGACAAGCACGATCATCCGCGCCAAGTACCTCGCCCAGGCCACTATCCCCTGGTGCTCGAGGCACATATTGGAGGCTTCGAGTGTTGGAAATATGCCCTAGAGACAAATAATAATATGGATTATTATCATATTTCATAAAGTTTATGATTAAGTTTTATATCATGCTATAACTGTATTGAGAGGAAACATCAATACACGTGTGATACATAAACAACCAGGGGTTCCCGGTGAAACTCTAGTCATTGGTTCATTGGTCAACAGATGGTCAAGGTTTCCTGATCATGTGGCATTTATGCCAGTTGGAAATGGAGTCAACTCATTTTGAGAATGACATGATGAACTAATACCCAACCTAAACATCGTGACCCGATCATGTCACGAAGTTCAAGTTACAATGATTAGTATAGATCCTTGTAGACTATTCCTTAGATCGTGAGGCTATATCAATCATTGTCTCCCGAGAATGCTTAGATAGCATCAAACATCACTTGGTAATACAGTGATCATAAAGGTTTGTTCAGGTATTCGGAGGAACCGTAGAGGCAATATATGTCAAGAGCGGGATTTTTCCATCCGCGTGACGGAAATATACTCGAGGGCCCACTCGGAGAAGTTAAATCCAATAGTTGTGCAACGTGTGATTTGATCACAGGGATATCACTTGTCAGAACGCATCAAGTGGCATTGTTCGGTAACAAGATTGAAAACGACATGGTGATGTCATTGATCAGATCTCGGGCAATGCAAGTATCGAGAGACAAAGGGAATAAGACACGACTGTCACCGGTTCAAACGACGAAAGATCTTCGTGGAATGCACAGGGGTCACATGGCCATCCAGGTCCCTCTATCGATCATTGGTCCAGGAGTGTCCCGACCATGTATGGAGTGTTAACAAACCGTGGGGTATCACACTTAAGGGCTTGATGATGCTTAGAGAGTGTTTATAGGATCGGCAGAATCGCCGAAGAAGAGAAGAGAGAAAACCAAAAGGGTTTCGGTAAGTCCGGAGGATGTCCGGAGTGGAGGTGGAAGGTGTTCCATAGCCACGGAGATTGAATAATATGTGAATGAATGTTAAATATTGATTTAATCATTTATTCATAATTATTTAATAAAAGAGAAATCAATTTAAAAGGTCAAAAGGCCTAATGCGCCAATTCCTGAGGGAGAAGGGCCCATGAGGGAAAGGCAAGAGGAGAGAGGAGGCAAGGGGGTGACCGGCTGGGCCTATCCCCTCGAGAGGGCCCACTAGGGCCAGCCGGCGGCTGCCCCCTCTCCCCCTCCTTTAGTCCCACCCCGGGACTTTGAGGGAGGTAGTACCTCCCCTCCCCCTATATATAGTGGGGGTATTTGACCAAATAAATACACACAATTTTCAATAAAAGGTTTCCTCTCTTTTGGGGAGACCTCCAATTGATACTCTCTCTCTCTCTCTCTCATGTTACCGTGGTCCCAAGTTCGGACTACGTGAACGAGAGACATCTTCACTGTGGAGCGCCGTCGCGCTGCTGGATTCGGATCCAGGAGCTCTACTTCCACAACTGCTGCTGGATCAGGGAAACGAGAGTCATCGTAAGGCACCGGATGCATGTAACTCCCCGCGAGGTGTCACATTTGAGGCACTCAAGTCATTTGTAACACCCCAAAAATATTAATCAAGATTATCAAGTTCTAATCACCCAATTTTAGGGCTAACAAAAACTTTTATTACTAAATTGAATATGAATCTATGTGTGATTCGCATTAGTGTATGATTGAGTGAAATTGCCATGTGTGTTTGCTACAAATGATAAGAAATGGTTTAAAGATGAATACTACATCATCTAGGCCAATTACAAAGAAAATCCAAAGAAAAGGAAATCAAATATAAAGCATATGAGCAAATGGTCATTTTGACCAAAATTAACCACTAGGCCACTTTGTGAGTTCCTAGTAAAGAATTTCTAACATAAACATTTCCATTTATTTTCACCCCTTGCTAGACCAAGTAAAAGTGAACCCAAGCCCACTTTACAAACTCACAGAAACTATTTTCAAATCTATTTAAAGGATAATTAAAAATTGAATCAAGTCTATGTACTAAGATCACCATTTTGAAAAAACCACTCAAATCAATTCACCTTGACTTTTCCAAGCAACCATAGACACTCAAGCAAGTGCTCATAACACTCACCAAACTTCATTCAAAAATTTCAAATTTGAATTCATGCGGCCATTTGGTCGAACACATTGCAGACACAGAAAACTACTGCCTAACTTCCACTGTTTGGAGCAGTGATCACTCAACCATTTGTCCCCTCTTCACTCCCCTGGTCTCTGCCAGCACCTAGCAGCGCAGAAGACCACTTCCCCCTTTGTCGTTGCACTAGTGTAGCGCCGCCCGACGCTCATCGCGCCGGTCGACCATGGACAGCTCGCCACAGACCGTGCTGCCCTCACCCACGACGACCAGGAGACAGGCGACTGTTCACCACCACCATTTTTCCACCTCTCGACCGCAGGCCAGCATGGACCATCCAGAATCACCGCACCCAATTTCTCTGCGCCATGCCGAAAGCGCACCAGAGCGTCGCAGCCGACACGTGCACACACGCCGCTCCTTGCCCTCTCCGCGCGTGCCCGCACTCACCGTGACCCTAGCTACCCCTAGACATGCTCGTTCGCTGCCGCGTGGACCGTAGCCACTGTGCATCGTCTCGAACACCATCGTTTCCGCCTAGAGCACCGACTGTTCCCAACCGTTCTCGACCGCCCCTTGCCGCGCCATCACTCGCACGACGACCGCCCTGAAGCACCGCGTCGACCCCTACCCTTAGCCATGCCACTAGCCCCCTTATATCGACGTCGCCGACGAGCCCGAGCCATGCCGCTCTATCGCTCTCGCCGTTTTATAAATAGAGGCCGCCCAGCTCCAATTCTCCACACCATTCCACTCCCCTCTCTCTCAGACACCTCCCTGGAGCAAGGCGAGCACCACATCACCAGAATTTAGCCGGAGCCCACCGCCGCAGAGGAAGAAGGGAGCCATTGATTGGAGTCGCCCCAGGAGCCTCCGCGACCACCATTAGAACCGCCGTCATCTACAAAGTCATTCGCCCGCATCGCCGACCCTAGATGGAGCCCTGGTGAGCCTCACACGACCCCCACCACCGTGTTAGGGTTAGAATCTCGCCGGAGCTGTTCGTCGTAGACGATGAACCTTAGCCGTTAGATCATGTTGTAATCGCATGGCCTAGATTGAAATGTACCGATTCGGGTTAGATGAGCCACTGACTAGTGGGACCCCCTATCAGCAGCCCGCTGTACCCGTGCAGTGCAGCTGGGCCGGCCCATTTGCTTTCCCGCGCAGAGCCCGTCAATTCAAATAAGATTTTTCCAATTTAGTTAAAACCAAATTCTGTCAGTAGATTCAAAAATAAATTCCAAGAGATTCACTGAACCAAATTGCATGATTCCATTTTGTTAGAAAGATATTCAAGTTATCTATCCACGACCGTTGGATTCAAACCATTTGAAGTTATAGATCACCTATACCAAAAATAACAAGACAGAGACTTTTCCAACTTCAAACATTTTTCAAAAATCAACCATAAATGCTTTTGAGTTGATTCCAACTCTCAAAAATCACATTTGACAGGATCTATCTGAATATGTAAAAATATTTAGGTTTACATTCATTGATATTGGACTAGTACCAAAATAATGCTATATAGGTATTTCTAGACAGTTTAATTCTAATAAATGATAATCTTAAACTTTATAAATTATGACCAACACTTTAAATCGCATTCCCAAGTATTAGAATATGTGGTGATGACATGTGTCAACATGATCCCATATTTTAATTGGAAAATATTAAATCTTAAGTATTTTCAATGAGTAGAAATTACTTTTCTAAAATAAGATAAATAAGACTAAGTCTTTATTTCATGTGATGATTATGATGATGCCAGATCATCTAGTGTGAACCTTAGTTTGCTAAATAGAAATAGTTAAGTATTGTTTGGCGATTGTGTACCTCGTATTCATTTATAGACGATAGTACCGACCCGGGATACGAGGAGGAGGAGTACTACCAAGAAGAAGAAGAAGAAGAAGAAAACTTCAATCACTACACTACTCAAGGCAAGCCATCACTAATTGCAAGCTAGAACTATGCAAGTTAACACTTTCCCACTTCATAACCTATGCAAGATGCATTAGGCATGCTTGGTTATACAACTTTGATTATACCAATCCCAAGTTTTACTTACAAACTTTATTCTTTTACTTTTACCAAAGTTCTTTACTTTTAGTTAGTGCTTTGTGAGTATTGGAACAATAGTATAGATACCATAAAGAGTATAAAACTAGGCCTAAGTAGTTATACTTAGATGTCATCAAAAGGCATGAGACTAGAGTTGGATAGTTACACTTGATTAGCACCCCTCATTAGTAAATACCCTCATCTTTAGTGGTTAGTGCTAAGCATAAAAGTGGATCACTTTAGATGGGAATACTTGGTGAAAATGATTATGAAAACCTTGAAATGATGATTCATTCTATTGAAATGTTTTGACATGTGTTGAGAAACACAATGATTGATGATGAAAATGTTTAGGCATGAGCCTTAGCCCTTTATAAAAATTGATGGTTGGGTTCGGATGCGATACCATTCCAATTTTACCGTACAACCAGAATACCTGAATTGGGCAGGGCTTAACTAGAAGTTTATATGCCTTAATATGGGTTCCCTTGCGGAAGAGGTTTATCTGAGGCTACCTCGTGATAAATGTCCACCTATGAAGTGCCCAGGATGGCAGATGGCCATGGCTGGGAGGCCAAGCTCATAAGGGAGGTGCCTATATTAGAGTGTGTAATTGAAAGGTTATGATTGATTATCCGCATACTAAGTATGATTATTCGGGGTTATCCCTGACGGATGTATCAAATTTTGTGGTGAAACTGTACCACCTCTATAGTGTGTCAAACTATTCGAATAGCCGTGTCTGCGGTTATGGACATTTGGAGTGGCCATACTGTTCCGTTGTCAGATGTTTTCAAAATGACCTGTGAATTGAACTATGACTTTGACTTGACCAAAACAGGATTGTGGACATGAAAATTAGGTTCCCACTTAAGTGATTTAGAACATTAACTTAGTTTTCTTTACTTCCAAACTCAGTATGAGATAAACTTGGCTTTGTGCAAATAAACCTAGAGCTTAAGATTCCTACTAGAACTACCTTACTTGTTAGTGATAGTTTGCGAGTACTTAAAGAGTACTCATTGCTTTGTCCCTGGCTATTCCCGTGGCCAGACTATGAGGAGGACTACCAGTATGATGGACAATAGGAGGTCTACTTCAACTAGGATCATCTCCCATCGTCAGCATTGCCTATGACCCTAAAGATGGAGCCCCTACTACGTTTACTTTCCGCTGCTTTGATTGTATTAAGACTGGATCATGAGATCCTTTATTTGTAAGAAATGTATTATGGTTTGTAATGGATGATGTATTGTGGTACCAATTCTGTTATGGCTCGCAAAAATGGTAATCCTGGGATTGCGATGTATGGCATAACATGCATCTGGGATTAAAAATCCGGGTGTTTACAAGTTGGTATCAGAGCCATCTTGACCATAGGAGACCCTAGTTAGAATGGACGTCTGAACAAAAACTTAGTTTCAAAACAAAAGAAGTGAGTATTTATGAAAACCTATTCACACTCTTATCCTTGAGATTCTTTCAAAAAAGTTCATGTTCCTTAAAAATTTATTGCAATCCTAGATAAAATTTGACACAATTGATCACCCCACTAACTTGCTCCCCCTAAATTCTTATAGATGGAGGTAAAGTATAGCAAGTTCTACCAGCTGGGAAACGGAGGTCACCTGATCTTTGAGAGGGATCTAGATGCACTGTCAGAGTATCTTGAGCGCCCGCACCTGGAATTCTTCGGGACACAACTCAACGATCACATAGGAGGAGATCTACAATGGCTGATAGTTGCAGATATAAGAGGCAAGATGGAAGCACCTACTTCGGAGAAGATCCAATTCAGCTTGAGGGAGAACAACTGGCTAGATGGATTAGCCAGGGCTATGCAGCTCTTGCCCGTCTGTGTGGACAAAGCATCAACCAGATCTAGGGATCTCGCTTTGCTCACTACGAAAGACGTGATTCTATGGGAATGCCCTTGGAAATGCCAGGACACCCGGAGCTGAAGCACTAGGTGGACAATCTTGACTTCATGTTGTATGATAGACAGAAGGAGCTGGACAATGCTTGCACCTACGCCAACCACAACCATGCCATTGCAGTCAAGAAGGACCAGACCCTCGCAATCCTTGCCAAGGAGCGCCAATCACTTCATCGTCTGCGCGACAAGAAGGATTGCATCATCGATCGTCTTCGCAAGAAGGTGGCCACACTCGAGAAGACCATCCGTGAATAGGAAATCCAGCTTGAAGCGAAGGAGGAGGAAGGTGAAGATATCCAGGGAGATCTTTACTCTTACCTCAGTGATGACAACGACTACCTAGAGGATGATGCCATGGAGTTCCACATTGATGATGATGATTCCGACTTCATTGATGATGATTAGATGCATTTGAGCACTATCTTAGGAGTGAGTTATACCGGTCCCACTGTATCGTAGTTTCACAGAATGGTTCTTAAAACCATCTGTTTTCTATTTGTGTTGTGGTGTGTGTTTGTATGGTGTGCTTTGAATGAATGAGAGGAAGTTGTTAGTTTGCAAAACCTGAGTCAAACTCAAAATTTAAACCTTTTGAAACAAAACCATGAACCCTAGAGATTTCCCTCTTATCTCATTATCTATCTCAATCTTCAGATGACTCGTGGAAATCCCGGAGGAAGCAATTCATCTCAGGACCTGATGCTGCAGATTCTGCAAATGCTAGTTTTGGACCGTGAAGCTAGTATAGCCGAACGCCAAGCCAACCTAGCCACTCTTCAACAGATAGCTCAGATGGCCCACAATATCAAGGTCAAGGAAACTAGGATCACCATAGATCCAAGCTCAAGAACTTTTAGAATACCAACCCACCTATCTTTAGTAAGTCTGAGGATCTCTTAGATGCTGATGACTGGCTGCAAACCATGGAGAACAACTTGGAGGTCGCAGGAGTTGAAGCCAATGAAAAAGTACTGTTTGCCACCCATTATCTGGCAGGAGATGCAAGAGCCTGGTGGAATAGCACCCGTACCATGAACAAAGGTTATATGATTACTTGGGAAGCATTCAAGATCAAGTTCAGCCGGACCCATGTGCCCCAAAGTTTGGTCACCAGGATGAGGGATGAGTTCAGGTAACTGAAGCAAGGAAGGATGACGGTAGTTGAGTACCGTGACAAATTTCTGTCACTGGCTAGATATGCCCCTGATGAGATTAACACCGAAGCAGAGAAGAAGGAAAGGTTCCTGAATGGATTACATGATGAGATGCAGACTGTGTTAGTCAACATCCATTTTGCAGATCTAGAAGAGCTAGTAGATTCTTCCATTCAGATGGAAGGGAAGATCAACCAAGCCAATGACAACCGTAAGCGTCGCATGATGCACCAGCCTGGATCCTACCATACCCAGAAGTATCGCCCCAACTCATATGCAGGATATGCCCCAAGAAACAACAGACCCCCTATGTCTCGTCCAAACTATCCCAATCGTAGCGGAGGAAACCTGAAGTCTGGAGGAAACCACAAAAACAACCCCGGCAACTCCAATAACTTCAACCGTGCACCGCCCAAGTCCAACAACAACAACACCAACAACAACAATACTACCCCAAGGACTGGAAGCAATGTTGTGCCTGTTGCAGGAAAAGACAAGTCCCAGATTACTTGCTTTGAATGTGGAGTCAAGGGTCACTACTCCAATGAGTGCCCCAAGAAGCTTGCAGCAGCCACCAATGTGAATGCACCCGCTCAGCAGCAACACCGTGTTCATCCTGGGAGGAGATTTGCCCCAGGGAACTCGCTCAACCGCAACCACCATTTGTTCCACATGAATGATGAAGAAGATCAGGAAGCACCAGATGTCGTGATGGGTATGTTTTCTGTTAACTCAGTACTTGCAAGAGTGTTGTTTGATTCTGGAGCATCGCACTCGTTTGTTACAGAAGAATTTGCATGCACTAGTAAGATTCAACCAACATAATTGAAGCATGTTATGATAGTTCAAATACCTGGTTCAACCACCAAAGCTAGAAAAAATTGCAAGGATGTACCTATCAGAATCCAATGGATAGATTTTTTTGCTAATCTAATAGTACTTGGAACCATAACCATGACCAAGAAAGCCATAACCATGACCATTAGCACTTCTAAACCAAGAAAGCCATAACCATGACCAAGAAAGGATTCGAAGTAGTACTACGAATCGACTGGATGTTAAAACATAAAGGATTAATCGACTGTGCCAAGAAAACCATAACCATGACCATTAGCACTGGAGTATCAGTAGAGCATGTATCTGAGACATTGCCCCGTCAATTCAAATGCAACAATACTCTAGCCCAACCAACCCTAGACCAAGTCAGACTAGTCTGTGAATACCTTGACGTGTTCCCAGATGAATTGCCCAGTATGCCCCCAGATCGGGATATCGAGTTCATCATTGAACTAGTTCCTGGAAATGGACCCATAGCTTACAGACCTTATAGTATGAACCCATCTGAATTAGTGGAGCTGAAGAAACAACTTGATGCTATGTTGGAGAAAGGTTTGATTCAACCAAGCGCATCGTCGTGGAGATTGCCTGTTTTGTTTGTGGATAAGAACGATGGAGGTAACCGTTTGTGTACAGATTACCGGAAGCTGGATGATGTCACCATCAAGAACAAGTACCCATTAACCAAGATAGAGGATCTATTTGACCAGTTGACTGGTGCCAGAGTGTTTTCTAAGATTGATCTTAGAACTGGTTATCATCAACTCAAGATTCGTGCAACGGATATCCCAAAGACCACCTTTACCACCAGATATGGATTGTATGAGTATACTGTCATGTCTTTTGGATTAACCAATGCCCCCGCTTATTTCATGAATCTCATGAATAAGATTTTTTTGAATTTCCTGGATAAGTTTGTCGATGTTTTTATCGATGATATTCTGATCTATTCCAAGTCAGCAGAAGACCATGAGCTACACCTGAGAACCATCTTTAAAACCCTTAGGGAACATTAGTTGTATGCCAAGTTTAGCAAATGTGAGTTCTGGTTAAAGGAAGTAGGATTCCTAGGACATACTGTGTCGGTAGGAGGAGTCGTTGTCGATCCCGCCAAGATCAAAGATGTTGAAGAATGGAAAGCCCCAACCACTCAAACCCAAGTGCGTGCATTTCTCGGATTAGCGGGATACTACCGCAAGTTCGTTGAAGGATTTTCGAGCATCGCATGACCGATGAACCAGTTGTTGAAGAAAGATAAGAAGTTGGAATGGAAGGATAAATGTGAAGCAAGTTTTCAAGAGCTCAAGAAGAGATTGATTTCATCCCCAATTCTGATTATGCCGGATATCTGGAAGCCTTTTGATGTGTATTGTGATGCATCCAAGATTTCTCTCGGATGTGTGTTGATGCAGGAAGGCAAAGTCATAGCATATATGTCCCGACAACTGAAGCAACATGAGCAAACCTACCCTACCCATGACCTTGAACTAGCAGCCGTATTTTTAGCAT
This sequence comes from Avena eriantha, assembly GCA_910589775.1. Lineage (NCBI taxonomy): Eukaryota > Viridiplantae > Streptophyta > Magnoliopsida > Poales > Poaceae > Avena > Avena eriantha. Next base: position 328,695,138 of record OU342744.1, read on the forward strand.
TGAAGACTTGGCGTCATTACCTTATGGGTAACCACTATGAGATTTATTCAGATCACAAGAGTCTGAAGTATATTTTCACGCAGAAGGAGCTGAATATGAGGCAAAGGAGATGGATAGAGTTAATCAAGGATTATGACCTTGACATTCACTATCACCCCGACAAAGCCAATATGGTAGCGGATGCTTTTAGTAGATTGCCGTGTAGATTAAACACCATGATAAAAGAAGCCCAAGCAAGTTTGCATTAAGAGTTGGAGCAGTTTAGAACGGAGCTAGTTAGCAAAGGAGTTTTAGCTAGCATTGAACTACAACCCACTTTGATCAGTTAGATCAAGGAGGTGCAGAAAGGAAATGCAAGTATCGACTGAATCAAGCGTCGTATCGGTACAGGGAAGGTACCTGGATTCACCGAAGATGAAGAAGGAGTTTTGTGGTACAAAGGACGTATCTGTGTGCCAGTAGATTCTGAGCTGAAGCAAGTTATCATGCAGGAAGCTCATGATACTCTTTATTCTATCCATCCCGGAGGAACGAAGGTGTAGCAGGATTAGAAGGAGCAATTTTGGTGGCACAAGATGAAGAGAGAAATCGGAAGCTACATAGCTAAGTGTGGTATTTTTCAGTGAGTCAAAGGAGAACATCAAAGACCCGCAGGACTTTTGCAACCATTGTAGATTCCAGAATGGAAATGGGATTCCGTCGGAATGGATTTCATCACTGGTTGGCCTACATCTAGTAGGGGAAATGACTCTATTTGGGTCATAGTTGATAGACTGTCCAAGGTAGCCCATTTTATACCTTTCAAGACTACCTACCAGAGTTCTAAGCTAGTAGAGTTGTAAATTGCTAGAATGGTCAGTTTGCATGGAACCCCTAAGACCATAGTGTCAGATTGAGGAACCCAGTTTACCTCAAGATTTTGGCAGAAAGTCCAAGAAGGATTAGGAACCAAGCTGAACTTCAGCACAACTTATCACCCACAGACTGACGGACAAACCGAAAGAGTCAACCAAATCTTAGAAGATATGTTGCGAGCTTGCATGTTAGAATATGGATCAAAATGGGAAGATTGCTTACCTTTTGTAGAGTTCTCATACAACAACTGTTATCAAGCTAGTTTGCAAATGGCCCCATTTGAATTTATGTATGGAAGGAAGTGTTGTACCGCCTTGAATTGGTCGCAAGTAGGAGAGCAGATTTTCGGACCCGACATCCTACGAGAAGCCGAAGAGAAGGTTCACAAAGTCCGTGAACACCTCAAGACCGCCCAATCTAGACAAAAGAGTTATGCAGACAAAAGACGTCGAGACCTGACCTTCAATGTCGGAGATTTTGTATATCTCAAAGTATAACCCTTGAAAGGAATGCAACATTTTTGTCTGAAAGGAAAGTTAGCCCCCAGATATATTGGACCCTTCAAGATTTTGAATCTCTGAGAAGAAGTATCATATCAACTGGAACTGCCGGAGGAGATGTCATCCATACATGATGTTTTCCATATCTCGTTACTTCGCAAATGTCTAGAAGTTCCAGAGAAGACAGAAGTGTTCAAGAACATCGATCACCAAACCATAGATATCAACCAGGATCTAACGTATCGGGAAGTACCCATTTGTATTTTCGAAGAAGCCTTCAGAACCACCAGGACCCAGAGTATCAAGTTTCTCAAGATCCAGTGGAGCAACCATACTGAAGAAGAAGCTACTTGGGAGCGAGAAGATTACATTAGGACTGAGTTTCCAAATCTCTTTAGTTCCTAGTTTTTCTTAAATCTCGGGACTAGATTTTGTTTACGGAGGGAAGGTTTGTAACACCCCAAAAATATTAATCAAGTTCTAATCACCCAAGTTTAGGGTTAACAAAAACTTTTATTACTAAATTGAATATGAATGTATGTGTGATTTGCCTTAGTGTATGATTGAGTGAAATTGCCATGTGTGTTTGCTACAAATGATAAGAAATGGTTTAAAGATGAATACTACATCATCTAGGCCAATTACAAACAAATACCAAAGAAAAGGAAATCAAATATAAAGCATATGAGCAAATGGTCATTTTGACCAAAATTAACCACTAGGCCACTTTGTGAGTTCCTAGTAAAGAATTTCTAACAGAAACATTTCCATTTCTTTTCACCCCTTGCTAGACCAAGTAAAAGTTAACCCAATCCCACTTTACAAACTCACAAAAACTATATTCAGATCTATTTAAAGGACAATTAAAAATTGAATCAAGTGTATGTACTAAGATCACCATTTTGCAAAAACTAGTCAAATCAATTCACCTTGACTTTTCCAAGCAACCATAGACACTCAAGCAAGTGCTCAGAACACTCACCAAATTTCATTCAAAAATTTCAAATTTGAATTCATGCGGCCATTTGGTCGAACACATTGCAGACACAGAAAACTATTGCCTAACTTCAACTGTTTGGAGCAGTGCTCACTCAACCATTTGTCCCCTCTTCACTCCCCTGGTCTCCCCAACACCTAGCAGCATAGTAGACCACTTCCCCCTTTGCTGTTGCGCCAGTGTAGCGTCGCCCGATGCTCACCGTGCCGGTCGACCATGGACAGCTTGCCACAGACTGCGCCGCCCTCTCCCACGATGACCAGGAGACAGGCGACCGTCCACCACCACCATATGTCCACCTCTCGACCGTAGGCCAGCCGTGGACCACCCAGAATCGCCGCGCCCATTTTCTCTGTGACATGCAGAGAGCACGCTAGAGCACCGCAGCCGACACGTGCACACATGCCGCGCCTTGCCTTCTCTATGCGTGCCCCTACTCACCATGACAGCCGTGGCGATTCTCCCCCCAGACATGCCCATTCGCCTCCGTGTGGACCGTAGCCACTGTGCGCCGTCTCCAACGCCGCCGTTTTTTCCCAGAGCACCGATCATTCTCAAGCGCCCCTTGCCGCGCCATCACTCGCACGATGACCGTCCTAAAGCACCGCCTCGGCCCCTACCCTCAGCCATGCTGATATCCCCCTGTATCGACGTCGCCGACGAGCCCGAGCCATGCCACTCTGTCCGTCTCGCCGGTGTATAAATAGAGGTCGCCCCAGCTCCAATTTGCCACACCATTCCACTCCCCTCTCTCTCAGATACCTTCCACACCTCTCCCCAGAGCAAGGCGAGCACCACATCATCGGAATTTAGCCGGAGCCCGCCGCTGTAGAGAAAGAAGGGAGGCATTGATTGGAGCCGCCCCAGGAGCCGCCGCGACCACCATTCGAACCGCCATTGTCTAGAACGTCGTTCGCCCCATCGCCGACCCTAGCTGGAGCCCTGATGAGCCTCACACGACCCCCACCGCCGTGTTAGGGTTAGAATCTCGTCGGAGCTGTTCGTTGTAGACGATGAACCTCAGTCGTTACATCACATTCTAATCGCACGGCCAAGATTGAAACATACCGATTCGGGTTAGATGAGCCACTGACTAGTGGGAGCCCCTTGTCAGCAGCCCGCTGCGCCCGTGCAGTGCAACTGGGTCGGCCCATTTGCTTTCCCGCGTAGAGCCCATCAATTCAAATAAGATTTTTCCAATTTAGTTAAAACCAGATTGTGTCAGTAGATTCAAAAATCAATTCCAAGAGATTCACTAAACCAAATTGCATGATTCTAATTTTGTTAGAAAGATATTCAAGTTATCTGTGAAAGCCCGTTGGATTAAAACCATTCGAAAGAATAGATCACCTATACCAAAAATAACAAGACAAAGACTTTTCCAACTTCAAACATTTTTCAAAAATCAACCATAAATGCTTTTGAGTTGATTCCAACTCTCAAAAATCACATTTGACAAGATCTATCTGGATATGTAAAAATATTTAGGTTTACATGCAATGACATTGGACTAGTACCAAAAGAATGCTATATAGGAATTTCTGGTCACTTTAATTCTATTAAATGATAATCTTAAACTTTATAAAATATGACCAACACTTTAAATCACATTCCCAAGTATTAGAATATGTGGTGATGACATGTGTCAACATGATCCCATATTTTAATTAGAGAATATTAAATCTTAAGTATTTTCAATGAGTAGAAATTACTTTTCTAAAATAAGATAAATAAGACTAAGTCTTTATTTCATGTGATGATTGTGATGATGCTAGATCATCTAGTGTGAACCTTAGTTTGCTAAATAGAAATAGTTAAGTATTGTTTGGTGATTGTGCACCTCATATTCATTTATAGACGATAGTACCGACCCAGGATATGAGGAGGAGGAGTACTACCAAGAAGAAGAAGAAGAAGAAGAAGAAGAAGAAGGAAACTTCAAACACTACAATACTAAAGGCAAGCCATCACTAATTGCAAGCTAGAACTATGCAAGTTAACACTTGCCCACTTCATAACCTATGCAAGATGCATTAGGCATGCTTGGTTATACAACTTTGATTATACCAATCCCAAGTTTTACTTGCAAACTTTATTCTTTTACTTTTACCAAAGTTCTTTACTTTTAGTTAGTGCTTTGTGAGTATTAGAAAAATAGTATAGATACCATAAAGAGTATAAAACTAGGCCTAAGTAGTTATACTTAGATGTCATCAAAAGGCATGAGACTAGAGTTGGATAGTTACACTTGATTAGCACCCCTCATTATTAAATACCCTCAACTTTAGTGGTTAGTGCTAAGCATAAAAGTGGATCACTTTAGATGGGAATACTTGGTGAAAATGATTATGAAAACCTTGGAATGATGATTCATTCTATTGAAATGTTTTGACATGTGTTGAGAAACACAATGATTGATGATGAAAATGTTGAGGCATGAGCCTCATCCCTTTATAAAAACTGATGGTTGGGTTCGGATGCGATACCATTCCAATCTAACCGTACAACCACAATACCTGAATTGGGTAGGGCTTAACTAGAAGTTTATATGCCTTACTATGGGTTCCCTTGCGGAAGAGGTTGAGCTGAGGCTACCTCGTGATAAATCATCACCTATGCAGTGCCCAGGATGGCAGATGGCCATGGCTGGGAGGCCAAGCGCATAAGGGAGGTGCCTATATTAGAGTGCGTAATTGAAAGTTTATGATTGATTATCCGCATACTAAGTATGATCATTCAGGGTTATCCCTGACGGATGTATCGAATTTTGTGGTGAACGTGTACCGCCTCTGTAGGGTGTCAAACTATTCGAATAGCCGCATCTGCGGTCATGGACAGTTGGAGTGGCCATACTATTCCGTTGTGAGATGTTTTCAAAATGACTTGTGAATTGAACTATGACTTCGACTTGACCACAACAGGATTGTGGACATGAAAATTAGGTTCCCACTTAAGTGATTCAGAACATTAACTTAGTTTTCTTTACTTCTGAACTTGGTATGAGATAAACTTGGCATTTTGCAAATAAACCTAGAGCTTAAGATTCCTACTAGAACTACCTTACTTGTTAGTGATAGTTTGCGAGTACTTAAAGAGTACTCATGGCTTTGTCCCTGGCTATTCCCGTGGCCAGACTATGAGGAGGACTACCAGGATGATGGACAGTAGGAGGTCTACGACAACTAGGATCATCTCCCATCGTCAGCATTGCCTATGACCCTGAAGATGGAGCCCCTACTACGTTTACTTTCCGCTGCTTTGATTGTATTAAGACTGGATCATGAGATCCTTTAATTGTAAGACCTTTATTATGGTTTGTAATGGATGATGTACTATGGTACCAATTCTCTTATGTCTCGCAAAAATGGTAATCCTGGGATTGTGATGTATGGCATAACAGACATTTGGGATTAAAATTCCGGGTGTTTACAAGTTGGTATCAGAGCCATCCTGACCATAGGAGACCCTAGTGTAGCATCCCAATTGTCTAACAATTGTAATGCTACTTGCCCTAGTAAGATATTGGCTACTTCATATATATTATTGTTGCATCATAATGATATCATGCTCATGTCATCATGCCACCTTGCATTTGAGCATCATATAAAACCCTCTTTCTTTTGGTTTTTCTCTCATATGCATTATTAATTGTATTTGCCTCTTGATATTGTATTTGGTTATTGATATATTATGCAATGCCCAAGTTGAGTTGGGGGCATATCTTTTATTTCCATTCCACCATCTTTCTCTTCCACCACTTTATAATCCCACCATCCCATTAACCATGAGCTTGTTTCTCTTTCTTTTGCTATTTTTGTTCTAGCTCATGTGGGATGGGGTGGATCTAGTCCTTTAAAATTCCTTTGCTTGTCTTTAGTCCATTTCTTGGAAATGCATAAGAATAATGCCATCATATTATTATTGTTGTCACAAAATAAATAATGGCATTATTATTTTTGCATGGGCCATGCAAGCTTCTCCACCACCTTTTTCCTCCATTGGTTTTTCTTTGGATTAGTAGATCCTATCTAGGAAAACCATCTCCTACCATTCCACCTCTCCATAGTCTCAACCATATCTTTTTCTTTTATTTATTCTTCAAGCATGATCATATGAGCCTTTTTCCACCTAATTCTTTTCTTCCTCTTTCTTTCTTGTTTCTCCTCCACATTAGCTCATGCAAGATCAAGCCCTATGGTTCTTCTTGGTTTGGCCTCATAAACCAAATTAAAATCTAATTCCCTAATAAAACCTAACCTAGGTTCTCTCTCTCTCTCTCTCTCTCAAAATTCTCCTAAACCCTAACTCCACTTACCTCTCTCTCTCTCACACCCCTCTCTCTCTAAACCTAACCACCCCCTAACCCAAGCCTTTTCTCTACTTTGCCAAAAGTGCACACCTCCATGTGCCTCTCCCCTCTCTCCCTTACCACACCAGCCTCCCCCGCACCTCTCTTCGAGTCCTGGAGCCCTAGCACCCCACCTCCCCCCTCCTTTTCACCACGAGAAGGCCTCGGCCACCACCTCGCAAAACCCTAGCCACCTCGGCCAGAACCCGAGATCTGCGCGTCCTGGAGTTTGCCAAGCCCAGCCAGGAGCTCCGACGAGGTTGTCCACGTCCCCTTCGTCGCCTCGTACCAGCCCAGGGCCAATGCCTCGCCGGAACTAGCCGGGCGCCGCCGTGCACCGCCGCAGCCCGAGACCGCCGTCCACGAGCCCGGCGCCAGATCCCCTCCACCTCCGCACGAACAACCACACCGGCGACACCACGGTGAGCTCCTGCACCTCCCAGACAAGGTCTTCCCCTCCCTCCTGCGCCGTAGCCCCGCCGTGCTCCGTGCACCGCCGCGCGCCGCGCTCTGGTAGACAGCCGCAGCCGCAGCTGCAGCAGCTACTGTCCTGCCTCTGTTCCCCGCCGTGCCCTGCGCGCTATGGTCCTCCTCCCTCGAAGCCACCTGAACGAAAAATGTAGGCCGATGTTCCCTCTCTGTTTTTCGTTTTTGGAGCGGCACGATTCGTCCAGCGTACGCGTCGCCACCATCGTCGGAAGACGGCCAGATCCGCCGCCGGCAGCACCGCGTCTGTCAGTGCGTCACGACAGCCGATGTCGTTTTGCATATGACCACCTCCCCTTTTTCCCGCCTAAACCCGCAGTCCTGGGGACCCTACCTGTCAGTCCCGGTAAAAATCTTGCAAGAAATCCCTCGCAGTTTGGAGATTCCCCGCCCGCGCAGCCCCGAACCGCCCGCGTGTCACGCCCCTGCTGGGTGACACGCGCGCGTGGCCCCGCTGAGCGCGACCCCACCAGTCAGCGATTGCGGCTAGGAGCGGCCCCGGTGAGAAAAGTTGTCGGCGTGTCTTTTCTCGCCAGTCAGTGCAAGGCCCACCCGTCAGTGACTGGGGCTGATTTCTCTTGGGTGACAAAAGTATTATCCAGTGTCTGTTTTATTTAAACATTTCCAAATTGTTTTTTAATTCAAATTCAAATCAGATTCAAATAATTTTTAAAATACAAATCCAAATAATACAAGTAATATATGTTTTGGAATCAGAAAAATGTGAGGAATTCAAATATGCCATTCAAAATAATGTTTGAACACTTTAAAATTTCGAGATGATTAAAATTACAATAAAATGCCCTTTTCCTTATTTAATTAATAACTTTTGTTTTATAACTCCAAATTTGACAAATATTATGTCTAAATCGATCAACGCAACGAGCCTGTTCTAATTATGCAGTCCTTGTTCTGAATTGAAGCATGCATCATGTTGTTAATAAAAATCTGAACTGTTTATGACAATAAAACTTGGTTAAATAAATAATAAAATGCTTTATTTCTTGTATCCACACCTCACCTTTGCCATGCTACTTTAATGCCATGTAAATTGTGCATCATTCATCATGGCATGCTTGTGTGCTTGTTGCATTTTAATTCATATGCTTGTGCACTTTATTTATGTTGGCCCTTGTTTGTTTGGTTCTTCTTCGAATAGACGCCCAGCAGGAGAATTACCAGGAATCACAGGAGTACTACCTAGATCCATCTCTCGCTTCAACTGAGCTGCCAGGCAAGCACTACCACATGCTTGCATACATACAGTACCTATTGCCTCTATCTTATTCTTGCATCATTGAGTCGCGATTGCATTAAATTGAATCCCAAGTACTGCATAGCCTTTACTTTTAAACCACACCAAGCTTGTTCCGGTCCCATGAGCCATTACTACAGGAGTTGTTTGAGCCATGCAAGTCGTAGAAAAGCTTGAGTAGGGTATGTGAGTGTCTGCTGGATAATGAGGTACCTAAACAACATAACCTGAGTAGTAATGGGATAACTAATGAAAGAGGCACCGGTGAGCAATATCTGCTATTTGGTTTTTCCTGCTCACTTGTGTCCCGTAGGACCCCGAGTACTTGATTCCTGTTTCTTGACTATTCGCACTATCCACATCCGGGAGGCCTTATGGACCCCCTGAGCCAGAGCTTGATTCATTCTTATTTCTTGGGGCCACAATTAGTTTGGGGCTTTATTACAATCCTGTCCTTATGCCATGTTACTGCCTTATTTAAGATTGTGCGAGGAGCACCTGTACTGTTTTGGATCGTGACACGTTTTCGCTGTATCGACAAGCCTAGTCACATTTTCGGGTTCCTAGTCGTTTACCTCCGTCCACACAAACCTTGGGTCCGTCTCGGAGCCGGCCAACTTCGTTGCGGGTTTAATGGGGTGGCCCCCTGAAATATTTCTAAATCCTGTGATTGCTTTGTCGTGAATGCCTCGTTGGGTTTTTATTTGGTTTTTCCGAGGTTGATCGAGTGTGTGTTGCTATTCGTGCACCCCTACAGGGTAAATCTTTCTGAAAGACGTGTCCGCGGTTATGGACGACTTGGAGCACAGTTTCTCGACCATAGACAAGTATAACTAAAGTACCGCTTTTAATTTGACTAAGTACTTGACTAGTAAATAGTGCAACGCTCATGGAATGGATAATAAAACTGCCAACGGATGATGGGGGTTGTTCGTCCGCTTCCTCGTTGGTAAGCGAGGAGGAGGATGGATCGGTTAATTATACTGTTATAACTGTTGTTCTTAATTCACGGACTTCCGTCTGTCATTGGATAGGCGGAAGGTTAGCGAGTATCTGTAGAATTGTTAGGTATTATCTTTTGCTGCAATTGCGGCACCCCAGGTTGTGTCCCCTTTAGCAGCATAAAGACTTGCTGAGTACCCCTAGGGTCTCACACGATAAATTTTTTGATTCAGATGAACAGGTGTACCCGCAAGATGGATACTGGGTGGAAGAAACTGATGATGTTGGCAACGATCATTCGGTGTAGAGATTCCAGGAACGGGGATCCGTGTGATCTGTGGGCGGGATGTGTTTATTTATGGGGCATCTTATGCCAATTTGCTTCTTATCCGTACTCGGATCTTGTTTTCCGCTTCCGCCTGATACTCTGATGTGTGATGTATGAGGAGCTATCCTAAATTATTATATCTATCTAGGACATTTGGATCTTGCCGTATGGCGTTGCTATATTTCTATTTCTTTTAGATGGAATGGCTCTGAGGACTATTGTATGTGGCTTGCATACATACTCACTTGTGTATGTAGTTGATCCCTTCGCCTGCCGATTACGCCGCTCGTTCTTGTCCCGTTCTCTGAAAGTGGTTAGTACGGCCGAAAGGTCTACCCTGAGTGGCCCTGGGCCCCACCGTACTATTTTAACCATTTTCGTTCATCCAGGCATTAACTAAGAGCGTAATTCACCGAGGTAGTTACAATTGGTATCAGAGCCATCCCGCCCTTCAGGGTCTCAGCCAAAATGGTCGTTGTTAGTCTAGCAAATATTTTGGTAGTTATGTATACTAGGGAAAAACAAAGCGTGAGAGTAGGAATGCTTCCATGTTTCTTCTTACCCACCCACCCACCCTTTTCTGGTAAGGAAGTGTAACGTTTTCAATCCTCTTCTAAACTTCAAACTAGGAGTCACATGTTCTGGGTTCCATAGTACCATAGGTTATGTTTGTGTGTGTGTGTGTGAATTCCTTGTCTATCTGTTGCATCCAAATGTTATCATCATCTGCCTTTTGGTTATCAACTGTTGGTACATTCCCTACCGACAGTCCTTTGTAAACCGACGCGATCTATTCTGATTCGTTGTACACCGATGCGATCTATCTTACTCTTTGTTATCCGATGTTATCTTGTTGGGGTGTTCTTTTTAGTAGTTAACAATCTTTAGGTTCATCTTAAGAAGAAGTTGTTGGGATATGTGTTTTACTGATTCATGTGCGGAGTAATGATTTGAGTGCGGGATGGAGTCGTGACCATACCACTACTTTTATCATTTGCTTTTGTATTTTGAACTAGTAGAGTTACTAATCTTGATTCGTTAAGTGGTTTTGCGCATATAGTGGTATTTTAATGCCGAAATTTGCAGAAATTTTTTCTTTGTAGTTTGTATACCACACTCCTTGTTCAGTCGTGTGTGTTATGCTTAATATCTTCTAGTTGCCTTGAACTTTGTTGATATTTTAATATCATCTCAGTGAATTGTAACCTTTAATCTTGATTAATTCCATTTTGGTACTATTTTGGATTATTATTATTCTCCATTATAGTACTGACTTGTGTTTTATATCAATCACAGGATGGCACCACCACGCCATTCTGAGGAGGATATACCACCTGAACTCGGGGCTGCTTTGGGCGCTTCGAGGAAAGCGTGAGGAGGAATGAGTTTGTTCCGCTACCTCCACCTCCCAAGCGAGGAGACATCAAGAGTTTTCTCAAGTTCAACCCATGCCAATTTGAGGTGTCTGATCAGCCACTTGATGCGGATGATTGGCTTCGTAAAGTGTCAAGGTTGCTGATGACTGCGGATGTTCCCGAGCAAGAATGGGTCAAGTGTGCTACTCACCTTCTGAAGGGAGATGCAGCTCTCTGGTGGAAAATTACCTCAAGGCAGATCTTTCTAGTTTTCAGCCTACTTGGGAGCGGTTCACTGCTGCTTTCAGAGCAATATCTGTCAGAAATTGTCATGGAAAGGATGAAGGAAGTGTTTCTCAACCTCAAGCAGGGCACTGACAATGTCAACACCTACATCAGAAACTTCATGAATCTGTCTCGTTATGGTGGCGATGAGATCTCTGATGACAAGAAGAAGCAAAAGAGGTTTCGGCAAGGCCTAAATGCTTCCATCAAATATGCAATCACTCATGCAAGGCCAGCATCTTTCCTGGAACTTCAACACATAGCTCTGCAGGAAGAAGCAAGTAGGCAAGTGTTTGAGGAGTCAAAGAAACACAACCGTGATACAGCAAGCTCTTCTACTATGACAGCTCCTTCTAAGCGTCGTGTCTGGGTTCCTAACACCCCACCGTCGCTCCCTGCTCCACCAAGACCTTCAAGCTACGCACCAAGGCCACCAAACTCCTTCACTGCGGCTCCCAGGGGCTACAACCACAACTACCCTGGAGCGCCTGGCGGAGTCCCTGGCTACGTTGCTCCACGTCCACCTGGTGCTTGTTATACTTGTGGAAACACTGGGCATCAGCACTGGAATTGTCCAATGAACAACAAAGCTCTTCCACCACCACCTCCAAGACCTGCGGCAAGTGCTCCTATGATTCGTGCACCTCCACCTCGGGCTCTCAACATCAACACTAAGCCGGGGTCTACGGTTGCTCGTGCCAACTGTGTCAACGCCGCTCAAGCTGAGCATGCACCTGGAGTTGTCATGGGTATGCTTCCTGTTAACTTAGTTCCTGCACGAGTTTTGTTTGATTCTGGTGCTTCGCATTCTTTTGTTTCTCACAAGTTTGCTCATGAGCAAGATCTGGCTATGGTTCCTTTATTGCATCGTCTTGTGGTACAATCTCCTGGGTCAAACATGAGGGCTGCTCATATCAGCCATGGCAATCAAATTGAGATTGGTGGCTCTTCGTTTCCGGCTTCCTTAATCATTCTGGGCAATTCTGATATTGATGTTATCTTGGGCATGGATTGGTTGACAGCAAATGCAGCTGTGATTGATTGTGCTGAACGTTCGGTTTCTCTAAAAATTCCTGAAGGCCATATAGTCTATTCTCCAAGTCTGACTCCTGCAATTCAGCTTTATTCTTTGGCGGCTCTGAATGATGATGCTATGGAAGGTATTCAGAGTGTTCCTGTAGTCTGTGAATTTCCAGATGTCTTTCCTGAAGAGTTGCCAGGTATGCCTCCGGATCGTGAGGTTGAGTTTGTCATTGAACTTGAACCTGGCACCGCTCCTATCTCCAAGTGGCCTTATAAAATGGGTCCTGCTGAGTTGGCTGAACTTAAGCGTCAGTTGGATGAACAAGAGAAGTTGGGTTTCATTCAGCACAGTACTTCTTCTTGGGGTAGTCCAACCATCTTTGTGAAGAAGCGAGACAAGACTGATAAACTTTGTGTTGACTATCGGGCACTCAATGCTAAAACAATCAAGAATAAATATCCCCTTCCGCGGATTAACGATCTCTTCGATCAGCTAGCTGGAGCTGTGGTATTCTCTAAGCTTGATTTGAGAAGTGGTTATCATCAAATCAAGATCCGCAAGGAAGATGTTCCCAAAACAGCTTTCACCACCCGCTATGGCCTGTATGAGTACACGGTCATGTCTTTCGGTCTCACCAACGCACCTGCCACCTTCTCGAGGCTTATGAACTCGGTTTTCATGGAGTATCTTGATAAGTTCGTTGTGGTCTATCTGGATGACATTCTAGTCTATTCTAAGTCAAAAGAAGAACATGAAGAACACCTTCGGTGTGTCCTAAACAAGCTTCGTGAGAACCGCCTATATGCAAACTTCTCCAAGTGTGAGTTTTGGCTGCCTCAAGTCACCTACCTTGGTCACGTCATCTCTGCCAAGGGCATTGCCGTTAACCCAGAAACTATTAAGACAATTATGGACTGGCTTCCACCCATTAATGTCAAAGAAGTCCGAAGTTTCCTTGGTTTGGCCAGCTACTGCCGTCGCTTCATTCAAAACTTCTCAAAGATTGTGAAGCCTCTTACCGATCTCCTCAAGAAAGGCAAGAAATACCTTTGGACTCCTGCTTGTCAAGCAAGCTTTGAAACACTCAAAGAGAAGCTCACTTCCACACCAGTCTTGGTTCCTCCAGATACATCAAAGCCTTTCCAGATTTTCTGTGATGCTTCATTGCAAGGATTGGGTGCGGTCCTTATGCAAGAAAAGCAAGTTGTTGCTTATGCCTCTCGTCAGTTGAAGACGCATGAGATCAACTATCCTACACATGACCTCGAACTCGCAGTAGTTGTCTTTGCTTTGAAAGTATGGAGGCATTACTTGCTTGGCAACCGTTGTGAGATCTTTTCTGATCACAAGAGTCTGAAGTATATCTTCACACAGCCTGATCTCAACCTTCGTCAAAGGAGGTGGATTGAAACAATCAATGATTTCGATTTGACCATCAACTACACCCCGGGCAAAGCCAATGTCATGGCAGATGCTCTCAGCCGAAAAGCTTATGTCAACAACCTCATGGTGGAAGAACAACAGCCTCTCTTGTGCGAGGAATTTCGCAAGCTAAACCTTGAAATTGTGGATCAAGGGTATCTTCTGAATCTTCTAGCGACAACTCTCTTGGAAGAAAAGGTTCGTTCCATTCAACTTGGGGATCCTTACACTAAAAAGATCATCTCCAACATTCAGCTTCCGAAGTATGAGTATTTCACGTAGATGACCAAGGCACTCTTTTCTTTGAACACCGGATGTTTGTTCCGAACTACCCGGGTTTAAGAGAGCAAGTTCTCAAGGAGGCGCATGATTCTGTTCTTTCTATCCACCCTGGAAGCACTAAGATGTACATGGACTTGAAAACACAATATTGGTGGCCTGGTTTGAAACGATATTGTGCCAAGTATGTCTCAGAGTGCGATGTTTGTCGCCGAGTTAAAGCTGTCCATCAGAAACCTTCCGGTCTTCTACAGCCATTGAAGCCTCCGGAATGGAAATGGGAGAAAGTAGAAATGGACTTCATCACTAGTTTTCCAAGGTCGTAGAAGGGCAACAATGCAATCTTTGTTGTCATTGATAGGCTTTCCAAAGTAGCTCACTTCTTTCCAATAAAGGAAACAATTTCTGCAATTCAGTTGGCTGAGCTCTATATCAACAGAATTGTCTCTCTGTATGGAGTTCCTCTTGAGATCAGTTCAGACCGTGGAAGCATCTTCACTTCCAAGTTCTGGGGAAGTTTCCAAAATGCTTTGGGAACAAAACTAAACTTCAGCACAGCTTACCACCCTCAGTCGCAAGGACAAGTTGAAAGGATCAATCAGATTCTAGAAGATATGCTACGTGCTTGCGTTATCTCTTTCGGTATGAAGTGGGAAGAATGTCTTCCTTATGCTGAATTCTCTTACAACAACAGCTTCCAGAAAAGTCTAAAGATGGCACCATTTGAGGCTCTCTATGGTCGCAAATGCAGAACTCCGATTGGTTGGTCGGGCGCAGGCGAAAGAATATTGTTTGGCCCCGACATTGTAACTCAAGCGGAGGAGAAAGTTCACATCATTCTTGAAAACCTGAAGATTGCTCAAAGTCGCCAGAAGAGAAATTATGACAGAAAACACACGGACATGGAGTATGTCCCTGGTGATCTCGTTTACCTTCGTGTCACTCCCATGAGAGGCACGCACCGCTTTGGTATCAAAGGAAAGCTGGCTCCTAGATACATCGGTCCTTTCAAAATTCGTGGAAGAAGAGGAGAAGTTGCTTATGCTCTTGAGCTCCCTGAACAACTCAAAGTCCATGATGTTTTTCACATCTCTCAACTCAAGAAGTGCTTCAAGGATCCCGGCAGGACCGTGGACCATGAACTCATCAATCTCCAAGAAGATCTGTCTTATCAAGAACACCCCACAAAAATTCTTGAAGTCGCAAAAAGAAGGACTCGCAACAAGTCCATCAAGTTCTGTAAGGTGTAGTGGTCGCACCATTCCATTGATGAAGCAACCTGGGAACGTGAAGATGAGCTCCGTGCCATGTATCCTTCCCTCTTTGAGTCTTCTTCTTCCTAGAATCTCGGGGCGAGATTCCTGTTTAGTGGGGGAGAGTTGTAGGATCCCAATTGTCTAACAATTGTAATGCTACTTGCCCTAGTAAGATATTGGCTACTTCATATATATTATTGTTACATCATAATGATATCATGCTCATGTCATCATGCCACCTTGCATTTGAGCATCATATAAAACCCTCTTTCTTTTGGTTTTTCTCTCATATGCATTATTAATTGTATTTGCCTCTTGATATTGTATTTGGTTATTGATATATTGTGCAATGCCCAAGTTGAGTTGGGGGCATATCTTTTATTTCCATTCCACCATCTTTCTCTTCCACCACTTTATAATCCCACCATCCCATTAACCATGAGCTTGTTTCTCTTTCTTTTGCTATTTTTGTTCTAGCTCATGTGGGATGGGGTGGATCTAGTCCTTTAAAATTCCTTTGCTTGTCTTTAGTCCATTTCTTGGAAATGCATAAGAATAATGCCATCATATTATTATTGTTGTCACAAAATAAATAATGGCATTATTATTTTTGCATGGGCCATGCAAGCTTCTCCACCACCTTTTTCCTCCATTGGTTTTTCTTTGGATTAGTAGATCCTATCTAGGAAAACCATCTCCTACCATTCCACCTCTCCATAGTCTCAACCATATATTTTTCTTTTATTTATTCTTCAAGCATGATCATATGAGCCTTTTTCCACCTAATTCTTTTCTTCCTATTTCTTTCTTGTTTCTCCTCCACATTAGCTCATGCAAGATCAATCCCTATGGTTCTTCTTGGTTTGGCCTCATAAACCAAATTAAAATCTAATTGCCTAATAAAACCTAACCTAGGTTCTCTCTCTCTCTCTCTCTAAATTCTCCTAAACCCTAACTCCACTTACCTCTCTCTCTCACACCCCTCTCTCTCTAAACCTAACCACCCCTAACCCAAGCCTTTTCTCTACTTTGCCAAAAGTGCACACCTCCATGTGCCTCTCCCCTCTCTCCCTTACCACACCAGCCTCCCCAGCACCTCTCTGGTCGAGTCCTGGAGCCCAAGCACCCCACCTTCCCCCTCATTTTCACCACGAGAAGGCCTCGGCCACCACCTCGCAAAACCCTAGCCACCTCGGCCAGAACCCGAGATCTGCGCGTCTTGGAGTTCGCCAAGCCCAGCCAGGAGCTCCGACGAGATCGTCCACGTCCCCTTCGTCGCCTCGTACCAGCCTAGGGCCAATGCCTCGCCGGAACTAGCCGGGCGCCGCCATGTACCGCCGCAGCCCGAGACCGCCATCCACGAGCCCGGCGCCAGATCCCCTCCACCTCCGCATGAACAACCACGCCGGCGACACCACGGTGAGCTCCTGCACCTCCCAGACAAGGTCTTCCCCTCCCTCCTGCGCCGTAGCCCCGCCGCGCACCGTCGAGCAGCCTCCGTGCACCGCCGCGCGCCGCGCTCTGGCAGACAGCCGCAGCCGCAGCTGCAGCAGCTACTGTCCTGCCTCTGTTCCCCGCCATGCCCCGCGCGCTATGGTCCTCATCCCTCGAAGCCACCTGAACAAAAAATGTAGGCCGATGTTCCCTCTCCGTTTTTCGTTTTTGGAGCAGCACGAGTCGTCCAGCGTACGCGTCGCCACCGT
Source organism: Avena eriantha (assembly GCA_910589775.1). Lineage (NCBI taxonomy): Eukaryota > Viridiplantae > Streptophyta > Magnoliopsida > Poales > Poaceae > Avena > Avena eriantha. The sequence continues at coordinate 328,712,173 of OU342744.1, forward strand.
CGTCGGAAGACGGCCAGATCCGCCGCCGGCAGCACCGCGTCTGTCAGCGCGTCGCGACAGCCGATGTCGTTTTGCATATGACCCCTCCCCTTTTTCCCGCCTAAACCCGCAGTCCTGAGGACCCTACCTGTCAGCCCCGGTAAAAATCTTGCAAGAAAACCCTCGCAGTCTGGAGATTCCCCGCCCGCGCAGCCCCGGACCGCCCACGTGTCACGCCCCTGCTGGGTGACGCGCGCGCGTGGCCCCGCTGAGCGCGACCCCACCAGTCAGCGATTGCGGCTAGGAGCGGCCCCGGTGAGAAAAGTTGTCGGCGCGTCTTTTCTTGCCAGTCAGCGCAAGGCCCACCCGTCAGTGACTGGGGCTGATTTCTCCTAGGTGACAAAAGTATTATCCAGTGTCTGTTTTATTTAAACATTTCCAAATTGTTTTTAAATTCAAATTCAAATCAGATTCAAATAATTTTTAAAATACAAATCCAAATAATACAAGTAATATATGTTTTGGAATCAGAAAAATGTGAGGAATTCAAATATGCCATTCAAAATAATGTTTGAACACTTTAAAATTTCGAGATGATTAAAATTACAATAAAATTCCCTTTTCCTTATTTAATTAATAACTTTTGTTTTATAACTCTAAATTTGACAAATATTATGTCTAAATCGATCAGCGCGACGAGCCCATTCTAATTATGCAGTCCTTGTTCTGAATTGAAGCATGCATCATGTTGTTAATAAAAATCTGAACTGTTTTGGACAATAAAACTTGGTTAAATAAATAATAAAATGCTTTATTTCTTGTATCCACACCTCACCTTTGCCATGCTACTTTAATGCCATGTAAATTGTGCATCATTCATCATGGCATGCTTGTGTGCTTGTTGCATTTTAATTCATATGCTTGTGCACTTTATTTATGTGGGCCCTTGTTTGTTTGGTTCTTCTTCGAATAGACGCCCAGCAGGAGAATTATCAGGAATCACAGGAGTACTACCCAGATCCATCTCTCGCTTCAACTGAGCTGCCAGGCAAGCACTACCACATGCTTGCATACATACAGTACCTATTGCCTCTATCTTATTCTTGCATCATTGAGTCGCGATTGCATTAAATTGAATCCCAAGTACTGCATAGCCTTTACTTTTAAACCACACCAAGCTTGTTCCGGTCCCATGAGCCATTACTACAGGAGTTGTTTGAGCCATGCGAGTCGTAGAAAAGCATGAGTAGGGTATGTGAGTGTCTGTTGGATAATGAGGTACCTAAACAACATAACCTGAGTAGTAATGTGATAACTAATGAAAGAGGCACCGGTCAGCAATATCTGCTATTTGGTTTTTCCTGCTCACTTGTGTCCCGTAGGACCCCGAGTACTTGATTCCTGTTCCTTGACTATTCGCACTATCCACATCCGGGAGGCCTTATGGACCCCCCTGAGCCAGAGCTTGATTCATTCTTATTTCTTGGGGCCACAATTAGTTTGGGGCTTTATTACTATCCTGTACTTATGCCATGTTACTGCTTTATTTAAGATTGTGCGAGGAGTACCTATACTGTTTTGGATCGTGACACGTTTTCGCTGTATCGACAAACCCAGTCACATTTTCGGGTTCCCAGTCGTTTACCGCCGTCCACACAAACCTTGCGTCCGTCTCGGAGCCGGCCAACTTCGTTGCGGGTAGCTTAATGGGGTGGCCCCCTGAAATATTTCTGAATCCTGTGATTGCTTTGTCGTGAATGCCTCGTTGGGTTTTGATTTGGTTTTTCCGAGGTTGATCGAGTGTGTGTCGCTATTCGTGCACCCCTGCAGGGTAAATCTTTCTGAAAGCCGTGTCCGCGGTTATGGACGACTTGGAGCACAGTTTCTCGACCATAGACAAGTATAACTAAAGTACCGCTTTTAATTTGACTAAGTACTTGACTAGTAAATAGTGCAACGCTCATGGAATGGATAATAAAACTGCCAACGGATGATGGGGTTGTTCGTCCGCTTCCTCGTTGGTAAGCGAGGAGGAGGATGGATCCGTTAATTATACTGTTATAACTGTTGTTCTTAATTCACGGACTTCCGTCTGTCATTGGATAGGCTGAAGGTTAGCGAGTATCTGTAGAATTGTTAGGTATTATCTTTTGCTGCAATTGCGTCACCCCAAGACTTGCTGAGTACCCCTAGGGTCTCACACGATAAATTGTTTGATTCAGATGAACAGGTGTACCCGCAAGATGGATACTGGGTGGAAGAAACAGATGATGTTGGCAACGATCATTCGGTGTAGAGATTCCGGGAACGGGGATCCGTGTGATCTGTGGGCGGGATGTGTTTATTTATGGGGCATCTTATGCCAATTTGCTTCTTATCCGTACTCGGATCTTGTTTTCCGCTTCCGCCTGATACTCTGATGTGTGATGTATGAGGAGCTATCCTAAATTATTATATATATCTAGGACATTTGGATCCTGCCGTATGGTGTTGCTATATTTCTATTTCTTTTAGATGGAATGGCTCTGAGGACTGTTGTATGTTGGCTTGCATACATACTCACTTGTGTATGTAGTTGATCCCTTCGCCTGCCGATTACGCCGCTCGTTCTTGTCCCGTTGTCTGAAAGTGGTTAGGACGGCCGAAAGGTCTACCGTGAGTGGCCCTAGGCCCCACCGTACTATTTTAACCACCATCCAGGCATTAACTAAGAGCGTAATTCACCAAGGTAGTTACACCTAGTTAGAATGGACGTCTGAACAAAAACTTAGTTTCAAAACAAAAGAAGTGAGAATTTATGAAAACCTATTCCCACTCTTATCCTTGAGATTGTTTCAAAAAAGTTCATGTTCCTAAAAAATTTATTGCAATCCTACATAAAATTTGACACAATTGATCACCCCACTAACTTGCTCCCCCTAAATTCTTATAGATGGAGGTAAAGTATAGCAAGTTCTACCAGCTGGGAAACAGAGGTCACCTGATCTTTGAGAGGGATCTAGATGCATTGTCAGAGTATCTTGAGCGCTCGCACCCGGAATTCTTCGGGACACAACTCAACGATCACATAGGAGGAGATCTACAATGGCTGATTGTAACATCCTAAAACTTCACTCCAAGTTAATCAAGATCAAATCTACCCAATTTAGGGTTAACAAAAAAATTCCATTTAAAAGAATTAAGCATTCATATGTGTGTGCATTTAAAATAGGAGTTGTTTTGAATTGCCATGTTTGAGTGATCCATTGGTTGTAAAATGATATTAAGGTGAATTACACATCATCTAGATCATTCCCTAACAAATCCCAAAGAAAAAGTAATCAAAAATAATAAAATAAGGAAATGGTCATTTGTGCCAATTTAACTAAGTAGGACACTTTGGGTGTTCCTAGGACTCAAATGCCAACAGAGATAATTGTGGTTCTTTGCACCCCTTGCTAGTACAAGTAGTGATGTGCTAAGGCCCACTTTGTGTCACCGCAAAAACATTCAAACTCTAATTTTTAATAACATTTGAAAATTGAATCTAGTTCATATGTATAGATCACACTTTTTCAAAAATCACTCAAATGAACTCCATTTCAAAATCCCAAGCAAACCTAGATGATCAAGCATAAGTTACACCACTCCACCAAAAATCTTTCAAAAATTCAAAAGTTTCTTTATTTTGGCCATTTTTACAAACACCTTGTGGGCACAAATCAAACAAAAACCAAAAACACTAGTGTGAGCAGTGTTCTGGCCAAACTTGTCCCCCACATTGCCACCAAACCCTCTCCACTGCTTCCCCTACCCTTTCCTAGCCCGGCCAAGCAATGTGCCCATGACCAAACAGTCGTGGACATCAATGCCGAGCCCACTTGAGGACCTCACCGGCGACAGCACGCCACAATAGCCGCTAGCCTCGCCAACCTTGCCCAACGCGTCGCTCATGGTCCACCTCTTCCTCCAGGCCAGCCCTAGCTCGAGGACAGAGAGAGGAACAGCCAGGAACCGCCGTGCCCGGAGCTTGTCTGCCATGCCGACGCCACCCGCAGAGCACGCACGGTCCCCCGCTCAACCAGACCACGCCTCGATCTTGCCGCCCACCTACATGATCACCATCGCCCTAGGAAGCTGCAAAACACGCCCGTTTCCTCGACCGTGACCCGTAGTCGCCGGCCACCGCTTTTCTCTCCATCGATAGAGACATCGTGCGCACCACGCCACTTGCTTATCCCGACCACAATCCACTACACAGGCACCTCCATGACACTCGCCAGGGAACCGCCCACCGTCCTAGTCCACCGCCCAAGCCCCTAGCCCGTTGTATCGTTGTCACCGACGAGCTCCGCCCATGCCTCACTTCCGCCTCGTCGTGCCTATATAAGGAGGCCTCCCCAGCACCGTTTCCTCACACCACTCTCATCCACTCCCCCTCAGAACCCTCCCAGAGCCCCAATGGAGCAAGCCATAGTCCGCAGCGCTAGAATTTCGCTGGAGTCTGCCGCGAAGGGAGAAGAAGGGAGCCGTTTATCCAGACCATCTCCCGGGACGCCGCCAATACCAGGAGAACCGCCGTCGTCGACTTGTTCGTTCGCCCGCCTTGCCGCACTAGCTGGAGCCCTGGTACGTCCCCAGTAGGCCCCCATCGGCCGTTTAGGGTTCGGTCTCGCTGGCAACGAGTCTGTCGTTGACGACAACTGTGGACCGTTGATTTGTGTTCTAATCGTAGTGCCTAGATTGTCCTGTACCGCTTTGGGTTTTAAGTACCGCTGACATACGGGACCATCCTGTCAGTCTCCCTCTGCGCCGCGGAGCGTAACTGGGCCAGCCCATTTAGTTTCCCGCGCTGACCCAGTTAATTCAAATTAGGTTTTTCTATTTAGATTTAAAATCAATTATGTCCCTTATGTCAAAAATAAATTCAGAGAGTTTTACAAATCCAAATGGAGTGATTCCAATTTTGTTGGAAAGGTAATGAAAATCTTTATGCAAGGCTGTTGGATTTAAATCATTTAGAGTTATAGATCTATCCTAGTAAAAATAACAAGACAGAAGCTTTTTCATATTAAAACATTTTTCTAAAATCAACCATAATAGCTTTTGAGTTAATTCCAACTCTCAAAATTCACATTTAACCATACCTATCTGAATATGTAATAATATTAAGGTTTGCATGCAGTGACTTTGGACTAGTACCAAAATAATGCTATATAGGCATGTCTAGTCACTTGAAATCATTAAATATTCAACTTAAACTTATTAAAATGTGATCCAACATTTAAATCACATTCCCATATGTTAGAATATGTGGTGATGACATGTGTCCACATGATCCCATATTTTAGTTGGATAATATTAAATCTTAGTTATTTTTCAATGAGTAGAAATTACTTTTCTCAAATAAAAAGAACGAGGCTAGTTAATTAACCCTTGTGATGCTTGTGATGATAATAGATCATCAAATGTGTGCCTTAGGATGCTTAGTAGACTAGTTAAGCTTTGTTTGGTGATTGTGTATCCCATATGTATTTATAGACGATAGTACCAACCAAGCTTTCGAGGAGGAGGAGTTCTACCAAGAGGAGGAGGAAGAAAACTTCAACCACTTCACTACACAAGCCAAGCCATCATTAACAATGCAACCTAACCCTTGCAAGCTTGATAACCTAAGCAGATGCATTATGCATGCTTTGATTATACCCTTGACTTATACCTACTCCAATTTTTTACTTCCAAGCTTTACTTTCTTTGCTTTATTAAAATCCTTTACTTGTTTAAAGGTAGCATAAAAAGTATAAAACTTGACCTATCTAGATAACCTTAGATGTCATTCTATGGCATGAGATTGCCATTAGCATCCCACATTAGTGAACACTCTCAACTTAGTAGTTTATAGCTAAACTAAAAACTTGAGTCACTCTAGATGGGACTACTTGGTGAAAATGACTTGTGAAAACCTTGGAATGATGAGTCATTCTATTGAGATGTTTTGACATGTATTGGGAAACACAAATGGTTTATGATGATGAAAATGTTGAGGCATGAGCCTTAGCCCTTTTACAAAACTGATGGTTGGGTTCGGATGCGATACCATTCCAATTTTACCGTACAACCACAATACCTAAATTGGGTAAGGCTTAGCCGGAAGTTTATATGCATTAGTATTAGTTCCCTCACGGGAGAGGTTTGAGTTGAGGCTACCTCTCAATGTTGTCCACCTATGAAGTTCCCAAGATGACAGATGGTCATGGTTGGGAGGCCATGCTCATAGGAGAGGTGCTTATACTAGGGTGTGTAAAGGAAAGGTTATGTTTGATTATCTGCATACTAAGTATGATGATTCAGGGTTATCCCTGACAGATGTATCGAATCTTGTGGTGAAAGTGTACCACCTCTGCAGAGTGTCAAACTATTCGAATAGCCGCGTCCGTGGTTATGGACAGTTGGAGTGGCCATACTGTTCCGGTGTCAGATGTTTTCAAAAAAACTTATGAAATGAATTGTGACATGACTTGACCACAACATAGTTGTGACTATGACAATTAAGTTCCCACTTAGGTGATTTCAAACTTTATTTTATCTTTCTTTGTTTCTGAACTCAGCTTAGGTTTCAAACTTAACTTTACAAATAAACTTAGAGTTAGCATTTCCCACTAGAACTACCTTACTTGTTAGTGATAGTTTGCGAGTACTTAAAGAGTACTCATGGCTTTTGTCCCTGGCTATTCCTATGGCCAGACTATGAAGGAGACTACCAAGATGAAGGACAAAAGGACGGCTATGATAACTAGGACTATCTTCCGTCGTCAGCATTGCCTGTGACTCTAAAGATGGACCCCACCGCTACGCTCATTATTTTATTCCGCTGCTTGTTGTATTAAGAATGGATCATGAGATCCTTTATTTGTGTAAGACCTTATTATGGTTTGTAATGGATGATGTACTGTGATATCCAATTTTTTATGTCTCGCAAAAATGGTAATTCTGGGATTGCGAGGTATGGCATAACTGGCATCTGGGATTAAAAATCCGGGTGTTGACACTTTGGTATCAGAGCCATCCTGACCATAGGAGACCCTAGTTAGAATGGACGTCCGAACAAAAACTTAGCTTCAAAAACCAAAGTGAGTATTTATAAAAACTATTTCCTCTCTTACCCTTGGGAATTCTCTCTCAAAAAAAATTCATGTTCCCCCAAATTCTTACATTACTACATAAAATTTGACACACTTGATCACTTCACTAACTCTCTCATCCTCAATTCTTATAGATGGAGACTCAATTCAGCATGTTCTACCAGTTGGGCAACAGAGGCCAGCTGATCTCCGAGAGGGATCTTGATGGACTATCAGAGTACTTGGGACACCCGCATCCGGAGTTTCTTGGAGCTCAACTTCCTAGACCCCCAGGAGGAGACTTACAATGGCTAGTCACCACTGATCTTCGAGGCAATATAGAAGCACCAATGTCCGGGAGAATCCAGTTCTCCATAAGAGAGAACAACTGGCTAGATGGATTAGCCAGGGTAATGCACGAAGCTCTCGCACGTCTGTGTGCCATGAGTGTCAACCAAATTCAAGGAAACCGCTTTGCTCACTACGCAAGGCATGACTTTATGGGAATGCCCATGGAGATGCCAAGTCACCCGGAGTTGAAGATTCAAGTGGAGAAGCTTGACTTCCTGCTGTACGACCGACAGAAGGAGTTGGACAATGCTCGGGAGTTCGCCAACCACAACCTTGCCATTGCCGCCCAGAAGGCCCAGACTTTCTCACTGCTTGTCAAGGATTGTCAGTCTCTTCGCCGCCAGCACGCAAAGAAGGATCGCACCATCGACCGTCTTCGCAAGAAGGTGGCCGACCTCGAGAAGGCCATCAATGAGGAAGAAGCTCAGCTTGCCGCAAAAGAGGAAGAAGAGGAAGGTGAAGACATCCAAGGAGATATAGACTCTTACCTCAGCAATGATGATGACTTTCTGGAGGAGGATGCCATGGAATTCTACACTGATGACGATGACTCTGACTTCATCGACAATGAGTAGATGCACTAGAGCACTATCGTAGCATGAGGAGTATCGGTCCAAATGTATCGTAGCTTGTAGAATGGTTCTTAAAACCATCTGTTTTCCCATGTTGTTGTGGTGTGTGTGTGTTTGTATCGTGTGCTTGTTTGAATGAATGAAAAGAAGTTAGTTGCAAAAACCTGAGTCAAACTCAAAGTTTTAGCTTTGAAATCAAAACCATGAACCATAGAACTTTCCCTCTTACCCCTTTATCTACCTCAATCTTCAGATGACTCGTGGAAACCCTGGAGGGAGTAGCTCATCGTAGGACCCAATGCTGCAGATTATGCAGATGCTCATTGCAGACTGTGAAGCAAGCAGGGCAGAGTGCCAAGCCAACCTAGCAACTCTGCAGCAGATCGCTCAAATGGCCCAAAATAACCAAGGGCATGGAAATCAGGATCATCAAGGATCCAAACTGAAGAACTTCCAGAATACCAATCCCCCAATCTTTAGCACTTCGGAGAACCCACTAGATGATGATGACTGGTTGCAGACAATGGAGAACAATTTAGAAGTAGCCAAAGTTGATGACAATGAGAAAGTTCTCTTTGCCACCCACTATTTGGCAGGAGATGCAAGAGCCTAGTTGAACAGCATCCGCAAGATGAACCATGGTCAAGTGATGACATGGGAAGCCTTCAAAATCAACTTCAGTCACACCCACGTGCCACAGGGTCTAGTCACCAGAATGAAGGATGAATTCAGAGAGTTAAAGCAAGGTAAAATGACTGTAGTGGAGTACCGTGACAGATTCTTGTCCCTAGCCAGGTATGCACCTGATGAGATTAACACGGAGGCCAAGAAGAAGGAGAGATTCCTGAACGGACTGCATGATGAGATGCAGACTGTCCTCGTCAACATCCGTTTCGAGGATCTCGAAGAGCTAGTCGACTCTGCCATTTAGATGGAAGGGAAGATTAACCAAGCCAACGACAACCAAAAATGTCGTATGATGCACCAACATGGATCCAACAGTCACCAGAAGTACCGTCCCAACCCGTCTGCAGGATATGCACCAAGAAACAACTGACCCCCAATGTCTCGCCCAAGCTACCCCAACCGTAGTGGAGGCAATGTGAAGTCCAGAGGAAACAACAACAACCCCGACAACACCAGCAATTTCAACCATGCACCTCCCAAGAGCAACAACAACAACAACAACAACATTGCACCCAGAACTAGAAGCAATGATGTGCCTGTCGCAGCTAAAGACAAGTCCCAGATCACTTGTTTCGAGTGTGGAGTGAAGGGTCACTATTCCAATGAGTGCCCCAAGAAGATTGCCGCCACTGCCAATGTGAATGCCCCAGCTCAATAAGAGTGTCGTGTTCAAGTAGGAAGAAGATTCGCCCCAGCAAACCCTCACAACCGCAACGGCCGTCTCTTCCACATGAACGCCAAAGAAGCCCAAGAAGCGCCAGATGTAGTGCTGGGTATGTTTTCTATCAACTCAGTTTTAGCAAGAGTGTTGTTTGATTCTGGAGCATCGCACTCATTTTTCACTGAAGAATTTGCATGCACTAGTAAGATTCACCCAACCAACTTGAAGCATGTCATGATAGTTCAAATTCCTGGTTCAACTACAAAAGCTAGAAAAATTTGCAAAGCTATGCCTATCAGAATACATGGGATAGATCTTTATGCTAATCTAATAGTACTTGGAACCAAAGGATTGGAGGTAGTACTAGGTATGGATTGGATGTCAAAGCATAAAGGACTGATAGACTGTGCTAAGAAAGCCATCGCCATGACCAGTAGTTCTGGAGTCTCAGTAGAGCATATATCTGAAACCTTACCCCATCAATTCAAGTGCAACAAGAGTCTAGCCCTACCCACCATAGACCAAGTCAGAGTAGTCTGCGAATACCCCGACGTATTCCCAAATGAATTGCCTGGTATGCCCCCGGATAGGGATATTGAGTTCATTATCGAACTAATCCCCAGAACCGGACTAATAGCCCAGAGACCCTATAGCATGAACCCCTCAGAGTTAGTAGAGTTGAAGAAGCAATTGGATGCTATGTTGGCAACAAGCTTGATTCAACCAAGCGCATCACCATGGAGACACCAGTGTTATTCGTCGATAATAAAGATGGAGGCAACCGTTTGTGCACTGATTACAGAAAGCTGAATGACGTCACCATCAAAAATAAGTATCCACTGCCAGATCTATTTAATGAGTTGACTGGTGCCCAAGTGTTCTCATAGATTGATCTTAGGACTGGTTATCACCAACTTAAGATTCGTGCAATGGATATTCTGAAGACCGCCTTTACTACTTGTTATGGTTTATACGAGTATACGGTCATGTCTTTTGGATTAACCAAGGCCCCTGCTTATTTCATGAATCTCATGAATAAGATCTTTATGAATTTCCTAGATAAGTTTGTCGTGGTGTTAATCGACAATATCCTTATTTACTCCAAGTCAGAAGAAGAGCATGAGCAACATCTGAGAATCATCCTAGAAACCCTCAGAGAGCATCGGTTGTATACCAATTTCAGCAAATGTGAGTTTTGGCTGAAAGAAGTAAGATTCCTAGGAAATATTGTGTCTGCCGGAGGAGTCTCTGTTGATCCCGCCAAAATTAAAGATGTCGAAGAATGGGAAGCCCCAACCACTCAAACCCAAGTCCATGCATTTCTCGGATTAGCGAGATATTACCGTAAGTTCATAGAAGGATTTTCGAGCATCGCCAGACCCATGACCCAATTGTTGAAGAAGGAAAAGAAGTTTGAATGGACTGACAAATGTGAAGCTAGTTTCCAAGAGCTCAAGAAGAGATTGATTTCAGCCCCAATATTGATCATGCCAGATATCAAGAATCCGTTTGATGTGTATTGTGATGCATCCAAGATTGGTCTCGGATGTCTATTGATGCAAGAAGGCAAAGTCATCGCTTATCTGTCTCGGCAACTGAAGCAGCATGAGCAGAACTATCCGACCCATGACCTTGAATTAGCAGCCATAGTTTTGGCATTGAAGACATGGCGTCATTATCTTATGGGAAATTGCTGTGAGATTTACTCAGATCACAAGCGCTTGAAGTATATTTTCACTCAGAAGGAGCTGAATGTGAGGCAGAGGAGATGGATAGAGTTAATCAAGGATTATGACCTTGACATTCACTATCACCCTGGCAAAGCCAATGTGGTAGCGGATTCTCTTAGCAGATTGCCGTGTAGGTTAAACACCATGATCAAGGAGAAGAAACCAAGTTTGTATGAGGAGTTGGAGCAGTTTAGAACCGAGCTTGTCAGCAAAGGATTTTTAGCTAGCATTGAACTTCAACCCACTTTGATTAGCCAAATCAAGGAAGCTCAGAGGGAAAATGAAAGTATCGACGGAATCAAACATCGTATTGGTACAGGAAAGGTACCTGGATTCATAGAAGACGAAGAAGGAGTTATGTGGTACAAAGGTCGTATCTGTGTGCTAGCAGATTCAGAACTGAAGCAAGTTATCATGCAAGAAGCTCATGATACTCTTTATTCTATCCACCCCGGAGGAACGAAGATGTATCAAGATTTGAAAGAGCAATTTTGGTGGCACAAGATGAAGAGGGAAATCGGGAGCTACATCTCCAAGTGTGACATCTATCAAAGAGTCAAAGCAGAACATCAGAGACCCGCGGGACTATTGCAACCGTTGCAGATTCTAGAATGGAAATGGGATTCCGTCAGAATGGACTTTATCACCGGATTACCTACTTCTAGTAGGGGAAATGACTCAATCTGGGTCATCGTTGATAGACTGTCCAAGGTAGCTCATTTTATACCTGTCAAGACAACCTACCAGAGTTCGAAGCTAGCAGAGTTGTACATTGCTAGAATTGTTAGTATCCATGGAACCCCAAGACCATAGTATCGGATCGAGGAACTCAATTTACCTCGAGATTTTGGCAGAAAGTCCAAGAAGGATTGGGAACCAAATTGAACTTTAGCACAACTTATCACCCGCAAACTAATGCACAGACTAAAAGAGTTAACAAAATATTGGAAGATATGTTGAGAGCTTGTGTGTTAGAGTATGGATCAAAATGGGAAGATTGCCTGCCTTCCACAGAATTTTCATACAACAACAGTTATCAAGCCAGTTTGCAAATGGCCCCATTTGAGTTCCTATACGGAAGAAAGTGTCGTACCCCTTTGAACTGGTCGCAAATAGGAGAGAGTTAGATCTTTGGACCCGACATTCTCCGAGAAGCTGAAGAGAAAGTTCACAAAGTCTGTGAGCACCTCAAGACCACCCAATCTAGATAGAAGAGTTATGCTGACAAGAGAAGGAGAGACATGCCTTTCAATGTCGGAGATTTCGTGTATCTCAAGGTTTCACCATTGAAGGGAACCCAATGCTTTAGTCTAAAAGGAAAGTTAGCCCCCAGATATATCAGACCCTTCAAGATTCTGAATCGCCGAGGAGAAGTATCGTATCAACTGGAATTACTAGAAGAGATGTCAGCCATCCACAATGTGTTCCATATCTCTATACTTTGCAAATTCCTAGAAGTTTCGGAGAAGACCGAAGTTTTCAAGAACACCGATCATCGAGCTGTTGATATCAATAAGGATCTGACGTATCGTGAACTGCCCATCCGTATCTTAGAAGAATCTTACAGAACCACCAGGATGAGGAGTATCAAATTTCTCAAGATTCAATGGAGCAACCATACTGAAGAAGAAGCCACCTAGGAGCGGGAAGATTGCATTAGGACAGAGTTTCCAGATCTCTTTAGTTCCTAGTTTTCTTTCGTAAATCTCGGGACGAGATTTTGTTTAAGGGGGAAGGTTTGTAACATCCTAAAACTTCACTCCAAGTTAATCAAGATCAAATCTACCGAATTTAGGGTTAACAAAAACTTTTCCATTTAAAAAGAATTAAGCATTCATATGTGTGTGCATTTAAAATAGGAGTTGTTTTGAATTGCCATGTTCGAGTGATCCATTGGTTGTAAAATGATTCTAAGGTGAATTACACATCATCTAGATCATGCCCAAACAAATCCCAAAGTAAAAGAAATCAAAAAGAATAAAATAAGGAAATGGTCATTTGTGCCAATTTAACTAACTAGGACATTTTGGGTGTTCCTAGGACTCAAATGCCAACAGAGATAATTGTGGTTCTTTGCACCCCTTGCTAGTAAAAGTAGTGATGTGCCAAGGCCCACTTTGTGTCACCCCAAAAACATTCAAACTCTAATTTTAAATGACATTTGAAAATTGAATCTAGTTCATATGTATAGATCACACTTTTTCAAAAACCACTCAAATGAACTCCATTTCAAAATCCCAAGCAAACGTAGATGCTCAAGCATAAGTTACACCACTCCACCAAAATTCAAAAGTTTCTTTCTTTCGGCCATTTTTAGAAACACCTTGTGGGCACAAATCAAACAAAAACCAAAAACACTAGTGTGAGCAGTGTTCTGGCCAAACTTGTCCCCCACATTGCCACCAAACCCTCTCCACTACTTCCCCTACCCTTTCCTAGCCCGTCCAAGCACTGTGCCCACGACCAAACGGTCAAGGACATCAATGCCGAGCCCACTCAAGCACCTCACCGGCGACAGCACGCCACAACAGCCGCCAACCTTGCCCAACGCGTCGCTTGTGGTCCACCTCTTCCTCCAGGCCAGCCCCAGCTCGAGGACAGAGCAAGGAACAGCCAGGAACCGCCGCGCCCAGAGCTTGTCTGCCATGCCGATGCTGCCCGCAGAGCACGCACGGTCCCCCGCTCAACCAGACCATGCCTCGATCTCGCCGCCCACCTACATGATCACCACCGCCCAGGAAGCTGCCAGACACGCCCGTTTCCTCGACCGTGACCCGTAGTCGCCGGCCACCGCTTTTCTCGCTGTCGACAGAGACATCGTGCGCCCGCGCTGCTTGCTTATCCTGACCACAATCCACTGCACATGCACCTCCATGACACTCTCCAGGGCACAACCCACCGTCCTAGTCCACCGCCCAAGCCCCTACCCCGTTGTATCATCGTCACAGATGAGCTCCGCCCATGCCGCAGTGCCGCCTCGTCGCGCCTATTTAGGGAGGCCTCCCCAGCACCCTTTCTTTACACCACTCTCATCCACTCCCCCTCAGAACCCTCCCAGAGCCCCACCAGAGCAAGCCATAGTCCGCAGCGCCAGAATTTCGCTAGAGTCTGCCGCGGAGGGAGTAGAAGGGAGCCGTTGATCCAGGCCATCTCCCGGGACGCCGCCAGTACCAGGAGAACCGCCATCATCGACTTGTTCGTTCGCCCGCTTCGCTGCACTAGTTGGAGCCCTGGTACATCCCCAACAGACCCCCACCGTCCGTTTAGGGTTTGGTCTCGCCGGCAACGAGTCCGTCATCGACGACGACTGTGGACCGTTGATCTGTGTTCTAATCGTAGCGCCCAGATCGTCCCGTACTGCTTCGGGTTTTAAGTGCCACTGACATGCGGGACCAGCCTGTCAGTCGCACTCTGCGCCGTGGAGTGTTACTGGGCCGGCTCATTTAGTTTCCCGCGCTGACCCAGTTAATTCAAATTAGGTTTTTCTATTTAGATTTAAAATCAATTATGTCCCTTAGTTCAAAAATCAATTCAGAGAGTTTTACAAATCCAAATGGAGTGATTCCAATTTTTTTGGAAAGGTAATGAAAATCTCTATCTAAGCCCATTGTATTTAAATCATTTAGAGTTAGAGATCTCCCCTAGTAAAAATAACAAGATAGAATATTTTGCACATTCAAACATTTTTCTAAAATCAACCATAATAGCTTTTGAGTTAATTCCAAATCTCAAAAATCACACTTAACCATACTTATATGAATATGTAATAATATTAAAGTTTGCATGTAGTGACTTTGAACTAGTACCAAAATAATGCTATATAGGCATTTCTAGTCACTTTAAATCATTAAATATTCAACTTAAACTTATTAAAATGTGATCCAACATTTAAATCACATTCCCATATGTTATAATATGTGGTGATGACATGTGTACACATGATCCCATATTTTAATTGGAGAATATTAAATCTTAGTTATTTTTCAATGAGTAGAAATTACTTTTCTCAAATAAAAATAATGAGGCTAGTTAATTCAACCTTGTGATGCTTATGATGATAATAGATCATCAAATGTGTGCCTTAGGATGCTTAGTAGACTAGTTAAGATTTGTTTGGTGATTTTGTATCCTGTATGTATTTATAGACGATAGTACCGACCAAGCTTTCGAGGAGGAGGAGTTCTACCAAGAGGAGGAGGAAGAAAACGTCAACCACTACACTACACAAGGCAAACCATCATTAACAATGCAAGCTAACCCTTGCAAGCTAGATAACCTAAGAAGATGCATTAGGCATGCTTTGATTATACCTACTCCAAGTTTTTACTTCCAAGCTTTACTTTCTTTGCTTTATTAAAATCCTTTACTTGTTTGAAGGTGGCATAAAAAGTATAAAACTTGTCCTATCTAGATAACCTTAGATGTCATTCTATGGCATGAGATTGACATTAGCATCCCACATTAGTGAACACTCTTAACTTAGTAGTTTATAGCTAAACTAAAACTTGAGTCACTTTAGATGGGACTACTTGGTGAAAATGACTTGTGAAAACCTTGGAATGATGAGTCATTCTATTGAGATGTTTTGCCATGTATTGAGAAACACAAATGGTTTATGATGATGAAAATGTCGAGGCATGAGCCTTAGCCCTTTTACAAAACTGATGGTTGGGTTTGGATGCGATACCATTCCAATTTTACCGTACAACCACAATACCTAAATTGGGTAAGGCTTAGCCGGAAGTTTATATGCATTAGTATTAGTTCCCTCGCGGGAGAGGTTTGAGCTGAGGCTACCTCTCAATGTTGTCATGGTCATGGTTGGGAGGCCATGCTCATAGGAGAGGTGCTTATACTAGGGTGTGTAAAGGAAAGGTTATGTTTGATTATCTGCATACTAAGTATGATGATTCAGGGTTATCCCTGACAGATGTATCGAATCTTGTGGTGAAAGTGTACCACCTCTGCAGCGTGTCAAACTATTCGAATAGCCGCGTCCGTGGTTATGGACAGTTGGAGTGGCCATACTGTTCCGGTGTTAGATGTTTTCAAAACAACTTATGAAATGAATTGTGACATGACTTGACCACAACAGAGTTGTGACTATGACAATTAAGTTCCCACTTAGGTGATTTCAAACTTTATTTTATCTTTCTTTGTTTCTGAACTAAGCTTAGGTTTCACACTTAACTTTACAAATAAACTTAGAGTTAGCATTTCCCACTAGAACTACCTTACTTGTTAGTGATAGTTTGCGAGTACTTAAAGAGTACTCATGGCTTTTGTCCCTGGCTATTCCTATGGCTAGACTATGAAGGAGACTACCAAGATGAAGGACAGAAGGACGGCTATGATAACTAGGACTATCTTCCATCGTCAGCATTGCCTGTGACTCTGAAGATAGACCCCACCGCTACGCTTATTATTTTATATCGCTGCTTGTTGTATTAAGACTGGATCATGAGATCCTTTATTTATGTAAGACCTTATTATGGTTTGTAATGGATGATGTACTGTGATAGCCAATATGTTATGTCTCGCAAAAATGGTAATTCTGGGATTGCGAGGTATGGCATAACAGGCATATGGGATTAAAAATCCGGGTGTTGACACTGATAGTTGCAGATATCAGAGGCGAGATGGAAGCACCTACTTCGGAGTAGATCCAATTCAGCTTGAGGGAGAACAACTGACTAGATGGATTAGCCAGGGCTATGCATGAAGCTCTTGCCCGTCTGTGTGGACAAAACATCAACTAGATCTAGGGATCTTGCTTTTCTCACTACGCAAGACGTGATTCTATGGGAATGCCCTTGGAATTGCCAGGACACCCGGAGCTGAAGCACCAGGTGGACAATCTTGTCTTCATGCTGTATGATAGATAGAAGGATCTAGACAACGCTTGCACCTACGCCAACCACAACCATGCCATTGCAGTCAAGAAGGACCAGACCCTCACAATCCTTGCCAAGGAGCGCCAATCACTTCATCGTCTGCGTGACAAGAAGGATCGCATCATCGATTGTCTTCGCAAGAAGGTGGCCACACTCGAGAAGACCATCCGTGAACAAGAAATTCAGCTTGAAGCGAAGGAGGAGGAAGGTGAAGATATCCACGGAGATCTTTACTCTTACCTCAGTGATGACAACGACTACCTGGAGGATGATGCCATGGAGTTCCACATTGATGATGATGATTCCGACTTCATTGATGATGATTAGATGCACTTGAGCACTACCGTAGGACTGAGTTGTACCGGTCCCATTGTATCTTACTTTCACAGAATGGTTCTTAAAACCATCTGTTTTCTATTTGTGTTGTGGTGTGTGTTTGTATGGTGTGCTTTCAATGAATGAATGAGAGGAAGTTGTTAGTTTGCAAAACCCGAGTCAAACTCAAAGTTTAAAACTTTTCAAACAAAACCATGAACCCTAGAGATTTCCCTCTTATCTCATTATCTATCTCAATCTTCAGATGACTCGTGGAAATCCCGGAAAAACAATTCATCTCAGGACCCGATGCTGCAGATTCTGCAAATGCTAGTTTCTGACCGTGAAGCTAGTATAGCCAAACGCCAAGCTAACTTAGCCACTCTTTAACAGATAGCTCAGATGGCCCACAATAATCAAGGTCATGGAAACCAGGATCACCATAGATCCAAGCTCAAGAAATTTCAGAATACCAACCCACCTATCTTTAGTAAGTCTCTGGATCCCTTAGATGCTGATGACTAGCTGCAAACCATGGAGAGAAACTTGGAGGTCGAAGGAGTTGAAGCCAGTGAAAAAGTACTGTTTGCCACCCATTATCTGGCAGGAGATGCAAGAGCCTGGTGGAATAGCACCCGTACCGTGAACGAAGGTCAGATGATGACTTGGGAAGCATTCAAGATCAAGTTCAGCTGGACCCATGTGCCCCAAGGTTTGGTCACTAGGATAGGGATGAGTTCTGGGAACTAAAGCAAGGAAGGATAACGGTAGTTGAGTACCGTGACAAATTTCTGTCACTAGCTATATATGCCCCTAATGAGATCAACACCAAAGCAAAGAAGAAGGAAAGGTTCCTGAATGGATTACATGATGAGATGCAGACTATGTTAGTCAACATTCGTTTTGTAGATCTAGAAGAGCTAGTAGATTCTGCCATTCAGATGGAAGGGAAGATCAACCAAGCCAATGACAACCGTAAGTGTCACATGATGCACCAGCCTAGATCCCACTATACCCAGAAGTATCGCCCCAACTCGTCTGCAGGATATGCCCCAAGAAACAACAGACCCCCTATGTCTTGTCCAAACTATCCCAATTGTAGCGGAGGAAACCTGAAGTCTGGAGGAAACCACAACAACCACCCCGGCAACTCCAAAAACTTCAACTGTGCACCGCCCAACTCCAACAACAACAACACCAACAACAACAATACTGCCCCAAGGACTGGAAGCAATGTTGTGCCTGTTGCAGGAAAAGACAAGTCCCAGATTACTTGCTTTGAATGTGGAGTCAAGGGTCACTACTCCAATGAGTGCCCCAAGAAGCTTGCAGCAGCCACCAATGTGAATGCACCCGCTCAGCAGCAACGCCGTGTTCATCCTAGAAGGTGATTTTCCCCAGGGAACTCGCTCAACCGCAACCGTCGTTTGTTGCACATGAATGCTGAGGAAGCTCAGGAAGCACCAGATGTCGTGATGGGTATGTTTTCTATTAACTCAGTACTTGCAAGAGTGTTGTTTGATTCTAGAGCATCGCACTTGGTTGTTACAGAAGAATTTGCATGCACTAGTAAGATTCAACCAACAAAATTGAAGCATGTTATGATAGTTCAAATACCTGGTTCAACCACCAAAGCTAGAAAAATTTGCAAGGTTGTACCTATCGGAATCCATGGGATAGATTTTTATGCTAATCTAATAGTACTTGGAACGAAAGGATTAGAAGTAGTACTACGAATGGATTGGATGTCAAAACATAAAGGATTAATCGACTATGCCAAGAAAGCCATAAACATGACCAGTAGCACGGGAGTATTAGTAGAGCATGTATCTGAGACATTTCCCCATCAATTCAAATGCAACAAGAGTCTACCCCAACCAGCCCTAGACCAAGTCAGAGTGGTCTATGAATACCCCGACGTGTTCCCAGATGAATTGCCTAGTATGCCCCCAGATCGGGATATCGAGTTCATCATTGAACTAGTTCCTGGAACTGGACCCATAGCTCAGAGACCTTATAGTATGAACCCATCTGAATTAGTGGAGCTGAAGAAATAACTTGATGCTATGTTGGAGAAAGGTCTGATTCAACCAAGCGCATCGCCGTGGAGATCGCATGTTTTGTTTGTGGATAAGAACGATGAAGGTAACCGTTTGTGTATGGATTACCGGAATCTGAATGATGTCACCATCAAGAACAAGTACCCATTGCCCAAGATAGAGGATCTCTTTGACCAGTTGACTGGTGCTAGAGTGTTTTCTATGATTGATCTTAGAACTGGTTATCATCAACTCAAGATTCGTGCAACGGATATCCCAAAGACCGCCTTTACCACCAGATATGGATTGTATGAGTATATTGTCATGTCTTTTGGATTAACCAATGCCCCCGCTTATTTCATGAATCTCATGAATAAGATTTTTATGAATTTCCTGGATAAGTTTGTCGCTGTTTTTATCGATGATATTCTGATCTATTCCAAGTCACCCGAAGACCATGAGCTACACCTGAGAACCATCCTTGAAACCCTTAGAGAACATTAGTTGTATGCCAAGTTTAGCGAATGTGAGTTTTGGTTAAAGGAAGTAGGATTCCTAGGACATATTGTGTCGGTAGGACGAGTCGTTGTCGATCCTGCCAAGAATAAAGATGTTGAAGAATGGAAAGCCCCAACCACTCAAACCCAAGTCCGTGCATTTCTCGGATTAGCGAGATACTACCGCAAGTTCGTTGAAGGATTTTCGAGCATCGCATGTCCGATGACCAAGTTGTTGAAGAAAGATAAGAAGTTTGAATGGACGGATAAATGGGAAGCAAGTTTTCAAGAGCTCAAGAAGAGATTGATTTCAGCCCCAATTCTGATTATGCCGGATATCTAGAAGCCTTTTGATGTGTATTGTGATGCATCCAAGATTTGTCTTGGATGTGTGTTGATGCATGAAGGCAAAGTCATAGCATATATGTCCCGACAACTAAAACAACATGAGCAAAACTACCCTACCCATGAGCTTGAACTAGCAGCCGTAGTTTTAGCATTGAAGACATGGCATCATTACCTTATGGGTAACCGTTGTGAGATTTATTCGGATCACAATAGTCTGAAGTTTATTTTCACACAGAAGGAGCTGAATATGAGGCAAAGGAGATGGATAGAGTTAATCAAGGATTATGACCTTGACATTCACTATCACCCCGGCAAAGCCAATGTGGTAGAGGGTGCTTTTAGTAGATTGCCGTGTAGATTAAACACCATGATAAAAGAAGCCCAAGAAAGTTTGCATGAAGAGTTGGAGCAGTTTAGAACGGAGCTAGTTAGCGAAGGGTTTTTAGCTAGCATTGAACTTCAACCCACTTTGATCAGTAAGATCAAGGAGGCGCAGAAAGGAAATGCAAGTATCGACGGAATCAAGCGTCGCATCGGTACAGGGAAGGTACCTAGATTCACCGAAGATGAAGAAGGAGTTTTGTGGTACAAAGGACGTATCTGTGTGCCCGTAGATTCCGAGCTGAAGCAAGTTATCATGCAGGAAGCTCATGATACTCTTTATTCTATCCATCCCGGAGGAATGAAGATGTATCAGGATTAGAAGGAGCAATTTTGGTGGCACAAGATGAAGAGAGAAATCGGAAGCTACATAGCTAAGTGTGATATCTTTCAGTGAGTCAAAGTGGAACATCAACGACCCGTAGGACTTTTGCAACCATTGCAGATTCCAGAATGGAAATGGGATTCCGTCGGAATGGATTTCATCACCGGTTTGCCTACATCTAGTAGGGGAAATGACTCTATTTGGGTCATAGTTGATAGACTGTCCAAGGTAGCCCATTTTATACTTGTCAAGACTACCTACCAGAGTTCTAAGCTAGCAGAGTTGTACATTGCTAGAATCGTCAGTTTGCATGGAACCTCTAAGACCATAGTGTCGGATCGAGGAACCCAGTGTACCTCAAGATTTTGCCAGAAAGTCCAAGAAGGATTAGGAACCAAGCTGAACTTCAGCACAGCTTATCACCCGCAGACCGACGAACAAACCGAAAGAGTCAACCAAACCTTAGAAGATATGTTGCGAGCTTGCGTGTTAGAATATGGATCAAAATGGGAAGATTGTCTACCTCAGACAACAACAGTTATCAAGCTAGTTTGCAAATGGCCCCATTTGAATTTCTGTATGGAAGGAAGTGTCGTACCCCCTTGAATTGGTCGCAAGTAGGAGAGAGTCAGATTTTCGGACCCGACATCCTACGAGAAGCCGAAGAGAAGGTTCACAAAGTCCATGAACACCTCAAGACCACCCAATCCAGAAAAAAGAGTTATGCGGACAAAAGACGTCGAGACCTGACGTTCAATGTCAGAGATTTTGTATATCTCAAAGTATAACCCTTGAAAGGAATGCAACATTTTCGTCTAAAAGGAAAGTTAGCCCCTAGATATATTGGACCCTTCAAGATTTTGGATCGCCAAGGAGAAGTATCATATCAACTCGAACTACCGGAGGAGATGTCATCCATACATGATGTTTTCCATATCTCATTACTTCGCAAATGTCTAGAAGTTCCGGAGAAGAAAGAAGTGTTCAAGAACATCGATCACTGAACCATAGATATCAACCAGGATCTAACGTATCGTGAAGTAGCCATTCGTATTTTGGAAGAAGCCTTCAGAACCACTAGGACCCAGAGTATCAAGTTTCTCAAGATCCAGTGGAGCAACCATACTGAAGAAGAAGCTACTTGGGAGCGAGAAGATTACATTAGGACTGAGTTTCCAAATCTCTTAGTTCCTAGTTTTTCTTAAATCTCACGACGAGATTTTGTTTATGGAGGGAAGGTTTGTAACACCCCAAAAATATTAATCAAGATTATCAAGTTCTAATCACCCAAGTTTAGGGTTAACAAAAACTTTTATTACTAAATTGAATATGAATGTATGTGTGATTTGCCTTAGTGTATGATTGAGTGAAATTGCCATGTGTTTTTGCTACAAATGATAAGAAATGGTTTAAAGATGAATACTACATCATCTAGGCCAATTACAAACAAAATCCAAAGAAAAGGAAATCAAAAATAAAGCATATGAGCAAATGGTCATTTTGACCAAAATTAACCACTAGGCCACTTTGTGAGTTCCTAGTAAAGAATTTCTAACAGAAACATTTCCATTTCTTTTCACCTGTTGCTAGACCAAGTAAAAGTGAACCCAGGCCCACTTTACAAACTTACAGAAACTATTTTCAAATATATTTAAAGGTCAGTTAAAAATTGAATCAAGTGTATGTACTAAGATCACCATTTTGCAAAAACCACTCAAATCAATTCACCTTGACTTTTCCAAGTAACCATAGACACTCAAGCAAGTGCTCAGAACACTCAACAAATTTCATTCAAAAATTTCAAATTTGAGTTCATGCGGCCATTTGGTTGAACACATTGCAGACATAGAAATCTACTGCCTAACTTCCAATGTTTAGAGCAGTGATCACTCAACCATTTGTCCCCTCTTCACTCCCCTGGTCTCCCCCAGCACCTAGCAGCGCAGTAGACCACTTCCCCCTTTGCCGTTGCGCCAGTGTAGAGCCGCCCGATGCTCACCGCGCCGGTCGACCATGGACAGCTTGCCACAGACCGCGTCGCCCTCTCTAACGATGACCAGGAGACAGGCGACCGTCCACCACCACCATTTGTCCACCTCTTGACCGCAAGACAGCCGTGGACCACCCAGAATCGTCGCGCCCATTTTCTCTGCGCCATGCCGAGAGCGCGCCACAGCGCCGCAGCCGACACGCGCGCACATGCCGCGCCTTGCCCTCTCCGCGCGTGCCCGCACTCACCGTGACCCTAGCTACCCCCCAGACATGCCCTTTTGCCGCCACGTGGACCGTAGCCACTATGCGCCGTCTCGAACGCCGCCATTTCCGCCTAGAGCACCGACCGTTCTTGACCGTTCTCGGCCGCTCCTTGCAGCGCCATCACTCACACGACGACCGCCCTAAAGCACCGCGTCTACCCCTACCCTCAGCCATGCCGCTAGCCCCCTGTACCGACGTCGCCGACGAGCCCGAGCCATGCCGCTCTGTCCCTCTCGCTGGTGTATAAATAGAGGTCGCCCCAGCTCCAATTCGCCACACCATTCCACTCCCCTCTCTCTCAGACACCTCCCACACCTCTCCCCGGAGCAAGGAGAGCACCACATCATCGGAATTTAGCCGGAGACCACCACTGCAGAGGAAGAAGGGAGCCATTGATTAGAGCCACCCCAGGAGCTACCGTGACCACCATTCGAACCGCCGTCATCTACAACATCGTTCGTCCCCATCCACGCCCCTAGCTGGAGCCCTGGTGAGCCCACATGACCCCCACCGCCGCGTTAGGGTTAGAATCTCGCCGGAGCTATTCGTCGTAGATGATGAACCTCAACTGTTATATCATATTCTAATCGCACGACCTAGATTGAAACATACCGATTCGGGTTAGATGAGCCACTGACTAGTGGGACCCCCTGTTAGCAGCCCGCTGCGCCCGCACAGTGCAGCTAGGCCGGCCCATTTGCTTTCCCGGGTAGAGCCCATCAATTCAAATAAGATTTTTCCAATTTAGTTAAAACTAGATTATGTCAGTAGATTCAAAAATCAATTCCAAGAGATTCACTAAACCAAATTGCATGATTCCAATTTTATTAGAAAGATATTCAAGTTATCTATGCAAGCCCGTTGGATTAAAACCATTTGAAATTATAGATCACCTATACCAAAAACAACAAGACAAAGACTTTTCCAACTTCAAACATTTTTCAAAAATCAACCATAAATGCTTTTGAGTTGATTCCAACTCTCAAAAATCACATTTGATAAGATCTATCTGAATATGTAAAAATATTTAGGTTTACATGCAGTGACATTGGACTAGTACCAAAAGAATGCTATATAGGCATTTATGATCACTTTAGTTCTATTAAATGATAATCTTAAACTTTATAAAATATGACCAACACTTTAAATCACATTCCCAAGTATTAGAATATGTGGGGATGACATGTGTCAATATGATCCCATATTTTAATTGGAGAATATTAAATCTTAAGTATTTTCAATGAGTAGAAATTACTTTTCTAAAATAAGATAAATAAGACTAAGTCTTTATTTCATGTGATGATTATGATGATGCTAGATCATCTAGTGTGAACCTTAGTTTGCTAAATAGAAATAGTTAAGTATTGTTTGGTGATTGTGTACCTTGTATTCATTTATAGACGATAGTACTGACCTAGGATATGGGGAGGAGGAGTACTACCAAGAAGAAGAAGAAGAAGAAGAAGGAAACTTCAATCACTACACTGCTCAAGGCAAGCCATCACTAATTGCAAGCTAGAACTATGCAAGTTAACACTTGCCCACTTCATAACCTATGCAAGATGCATTATGCATGCTTGGTTATACAACTTTTATTATACCAATCCCAAGTTTTACTTGCAAACTTTATTCTTTTACTTTTACCAAAGTTCTTTACTTTTAGTTAGTGCTTTGTGAGTATTGGAACAATAGTATAGATACCATAAAGAGTATAAAACTAGGCCTAAGTAGTTATACTTAGATGTCATAAAAAGGCATGAGACTAGAGTTGGATAGTTACACTTGATTAGCACCCCTCATTAGTAAATACGCTCAACTTTATTGGTTAGTGCTAAGCATAAAGTGGATCACTTTAGATGGGAATACTTGGTGAAAATGATTATGAAAACCTTGGAATGATGATTCATTCTATTGAAATGTTTTGACATGTGTTGAGAAACACAATGATTGATGATGCAAATGTTGAGGCATGAGCCTTAGCCCTTTATAAAAACTGATGGTTGGGTTCGGATGCGATACCATTCCAATCTAACCGTACAACCACAATACCTGAATTGGGTAGGGCTTAACTAGAAGTTTATATGCCTTAGTATGGGTTCCCTTGCGGAAGAGGTTGAGTTGAGGCTACCTCATGATGAATGTCCACCTATGCAGTGCCCAGGATGGCAGATGGCCATGGCTGGGAGGCCAAGCTCATAGGGGAGGTGCCTATACTAGAGTGTGTAATTGAAAGGTTATTATTGATAATCCGCATACTAAGTATGATGATTCAGCGTTATCCCTGACGGATGTATCAAATTTTGTGGTGAAAGTGTACCACCTCTGCAGGGTGTCAAACTATTCGAATAGCCGCGTCCGCGGTCATGGATAGTTGGAGTGGCCATACTGTTCCGTTGTCAGATGTTTTCAAAATGACTTTTGAACTAAACTACGACTTTGACTTGACCACAACAGGATTGTGGACATGAAAATTAGGTTCCCACTTAAGTGATTTAGAACATTAACTTAGTTTTCTTTACTTCTAAACTCAGTATGAGATAAACTTGGCTTTTTGCAAATAAACCTAGAGCTTAAGATTCCTACTAGAACTACCTTACTTGTTAGTGATAGTTTGCGAGTACTTAAAGAGTACTCATGGTTTTGTCCCTGGCTATTCCCGTGGCCAGACTATGAGGAGGAGTACCAGGATGATGGACAGTAGGAGGTCTACGACAACTAGAATTATCTCCCATCGGCAGCATTGCCCGTGACCCTGAAGATGGAGCCCCTACTACGTTTACTTTCCGCTGCTTTGATTGTATTAAGACTGGATCATGAGATCCTTTATTTGAAAGACATTTATTATGGTTTGTAATGGATGATGTACTGTGGTACCAATTCTGTTATGTCTCGCAAAAATGGTAATCCTAGGATTGGGATGTATGGCATAACAGGCATCTGGGATTAAAAATCCGGGTGTTGACATCGTTGGACCCGTATGAGCGTAAGGATTTCATCACGACCTTGAGGTAGGCTTCGTCTCGTCTACATCAACCATGCTCTCATGAGCATTGACAATGCTTTTCGGTCTTCAAGGGTAAGTTCGCGAAAAGCCCCTCCCATTACTACATTACTAATAGATAGGTCCTGGAAGCATTAGGGGTTCAGGGGTGTAGGGTAAAATTTCATTGTTTTCATACACGGAACCCCCTCGGTGGTATCAGAGCTAGGTCTGTGCATAGTAATGCTAGTACGAGTAGAACACACGAGATGTAGCGTGTGGGCATTGATCTTTTAGTTGTTACCCTCCCATGTGTGCTTGTTTATACCACAATAATGCTTGTGTATCAGAGATATGGTTGTGGCAAAGGTAAAGTGATTACCTTGTGTTACAAAGTAGTAGTATATAGTCATGGAAGTGACGGACTACCATGCCAGAAAGACACCGGTACCCTAGTGTGTACGGCGTTGGAACCCTGGCGCCGGAATCCGGTGACGACAGATGGAGATCACGACATGAAGGACCATATCACATCGCATGTACATTCAATGTTATTGTTTGTATATCTTATTGTGTGCTAGTATTAGATACCCGAATGTAGCCTAATAAGATGATCCCTGTTTAAAAATTACCAATGATTGTGTTCCCCCTTAGTGTGCACCACCAAGAAAGTTCTTCGGTATGAGGCAGGCCGTGATGAGCGGGTGTCAGACATATTTGCGTTCGCATACAGTGGGTGTAAGCCATGTTGCACAGCGAATACACTAAGGTTGAGTTGGCAAGCCTAGCTTGTAGCAGACATGGCCTCGGAACGCGGATGGTCGAAAGATCAAGCACGAGCCACATGAATGATGTGACCGATGTTTAGCGTCCATCCTAGAACCCACATTGATGGTCGTGATGATCGAGGGAGATGTGGGGAAAAGGGGTCATGTTATCACTAGAACCCTTCAGGGGATAGGTGTTTATGAGTGGAGTTATTATTAACTCATTCAATTATAAACTTAGTCTAAATTCCTTTTTGCAATTATAAATGTAGAAAATGGTTCTCCCTAATGCTACCTTTCCTATTGACGATTGGTTAGAAGGAGAGAAGCTCAAGCTAGACGGATCGAACTTCTCAATATAGGTTGCACGTCTCCATGTTCTCCTTAGCGAGAATAACGTGGTCGACTATATACTCAACGAGATGGATTTGGATTAGCCAAGTGACTTAGAGACCCTAGAGCAGCGGGAAGACTGCTATTACCATCGTGAGATGGCCTCCTTCATTTCAGTTACAATGCGTTTCAGAATGGTGGATGAGCTGTGGCCTGTCATGGGTAATGTCGACCCTCGTACGATAATGCTACAGCTTAGGACACATTTTGTGGAACAAGCACGCATATGGGAGCATGACCTGATGGGAGATTTCCTCTCCATTACGATGGAGAACTCATCACTTGACGACCACTTGGAGCGCATGCATGATGCGTACATGAGGCCAGCATACTTCCTAGATAGCTGGATGATGTCAACACCCAGATTTTTAATCCCAGATGCCCGTTATGCCATACCTCGTAATCCCAGGATTACCATTTTTGCGAGACATAACGGATTGGATATCAGAGTACATCATCCATTACAAACCATACATAAGGTTCTTACACAAATAAGGATCTCATGATCCAGTCTTAATACAACAAATAGCGGAAATAAAAGATAGCGTAGCGGTGGGGTCCATCTTCAAGGGGCACAGGCAATGCTGACTAAGGCAGATAGTCCTAGTTATCATAGCCGTCCTGCTGACCATCCTGTTGATAGTCTCCTTCATAGTCTGGCCATGATAATAGCCAGGGACAAAAGCCATGAGTACTCTTTAAGTACTCGCAAACTACCACTAACAAGTATTATAAATCTAAGTTAAAATGCTAACTCTATGTTTAACTATCAAGTTAAGTTTGAAACCTAAGCTGAGTTCTGAAGCAAAGAAAGATAAAGTAAAGTCCTAAAATCACTTAAGTTGGGAAGCTATTGTCATAAACACAACCCTGTTGTGGTCAAGTCAAGATTCATCATTCTTTTCCAAGTATTTAGAAAACATCTAACAACGAAACAGTATGGCCATTCCAACTGTCCATAACCGTGGACGCGGCTATTCGAATAGTTTGACACTCTGCAGAGGTGGTACACTTTCACCACCAAATTCGATACATCTGTCAGGGATAACCCTGAACCATCATACTTAGTATGCAGATAATCAAACATAACCTTCGCTTTACACACCCTAGTATAAGCACCTCTCCTATGAGCATGGACTCCCAACCATGACCAGCAGTCATCTTGGGCACTGCATAGGTGGAAAACATTGAGAGGTAGCCTCAGCTCAAACCTCTCCCGTGAGGGAACTAATACTAATGCATATAAATTTCCAGCTAAGCCTTACCCAATTCAGGTAATGTGGTTGTACGGTAAATTTGGAATGGTACTGCATCCGAATCCAACCATCAGTTTTATAAAAGGGTTAAGGCTCATGCCCCAACATTTTCATCATCATCACCCATTTGTGTTTCTCAACACATGTCAAAACATCTCAATAGAATGACTCATCATTCCAAGGTTTTCATAATTCATTTTCATCAAGTGTTCCCATCTAAAGTGACTAAAGTTTTTGGATCTGCTCTAAACTACTAAGTTAAGAGTGTTCACTAAGGTGTTAAAGATGGGTTCAATCTCATGCCATGGAATGACATCTAAAGGGTTCTAAATAAGTCAAGTTTTATACTTTTTATGCTACCTTCAAAACAAGTAAAGGACTTTGTATAAACTAAGAGGGTAAAACTTGTAACTACGACTTGGAGTACCAATAGTCAAAAGGGAGTGTGATCGAAGCATGCTTAAGGCATCTGTGCTAAACCATCTAGTTTGACCCTAGCTTGTTAAACACTAAACTTGCAAGTGCTAGCTTGCATTGCTAAAGGTGGCTGGCACTTAGATAGTGCTAGCTTGCTACTAGTAGCTTGCCTTGGTTGGTGCAGTGGTTGAAGTTTTCTTCTTCTTCTTCTTGGTAGAACTCCTCCGCCTCGAGAGCTTGGTCGGTACTATCGTCTATAAATACATAGGGAGTGCACAATCACCAAAAAATACTTAACTAGGCTAATTAGCATTCTAGGACACACATTTGATGATCTATTATCATCACAAGTATCACAAGTTTAATTCCATAGTTTTATTCTTTTTATTTTAGAAAAGTAATTTCTACTCATTGAAAAATTAACTAAGATTTAAGATTCACCACTTAATATATGGGATCATGTGGACACATGTCATCACCACACATCTTAACACATGGGAATGAGAATTAAAGGTTGGATCGATATTACTTTGGTTTAAGTTCATTATTTAATGATTTAAAGTGACTAGAAATGCCTATATAGCATTATTTTGGTACTAGTCCAAAGTCACTGCATGTAAACCTTAATATCATTACATATTTGGATAGATATGGTGAAATGTGATTTTTGAGAGTTGGAATCAACTCAAAAGCTAACTTGATTGATTTTATAAAAATGTTGCAAGTTGCAAAAGCTTATGTCTTCTTATTTTTATTAGGAGAGATCTATAAATCTAAATGAATTAAATCCAACAGGCTTTGGTAGATTACTTCCATACTTTTCAGGCAAAATTAGTTCCATGCAATTTGGATTTGTCAAACTCATAGAATTAAATTTTGAAATAGTGGACAGAAACTAGATTTAACTAAAAAGAAAAATCCAGATTTGAATGTGTGGGCTAGCGCGGGAAAGGGAATGGGCCGGCCCAGTGGCGCTCCACGGCGCGGGGCTCAGCTGACAAGGGGTCCCGCTTGTCAGTGGCACTTACCACGCGAAACGGTACGCGCGCTGTGGGCCGTAGGATTAGAAGCTAGATCTACGGCTAAGGGTCGTCGTCGACGACGAACAGGTCGCCGGCGAGCTCGAACCCTAGCGGCTTGGTGGGGGTCTGTTGGGGACGTACCAGGGCTCTAGCGGGGTCGGCGAGGCGGGAAAAAAACGTGGAAGACGACGGCGAGGCGAGGCATGGTCGCGGCGGAGCTTGAGGTGGTCGCAATCAACGGCGCCCTTCTCCTCCTGTCGCAGCTGCTCCGGCTCCAATTCCGGCGAGGCAGAGCTCGCCTTGCTCCGGCTAGAGGTGGGGGAGGTTCAGAGAGGTGTGGGGAGTGGAATGGTCTGGAGTGGAGAGGCTAGGGAGGGCTCCTTTTATAGGCCCGACGGTGAGACCGAGCGGGATAGGCGGTCGACAGTGGCGACATGGCTACGGCGAGGTAGAGGCATGCCTGTGGGTGGAGATCGATGGGCGGTTCCCTGGCGGTGCTCTAGAACTTAAATGCGGCCGTAGGGGCGGTGGCACGCGGTTGGGGCGAGGTGGCGCTCTGCGCTGTAGAAGCGGCGGTGTCCACGGCGAGCGGTGGCTGTGAGGCTTTGGGCGGCGAACGGGGATGTCTGGGTGTTCTCTAGGTTGAGGCGGAGTGGTGGGCGCGGGCTGGTGCCAAGGGGTGGTCTGTGCGAGCGGGAACAGGGCGTGCTCTCGGGGCGGCGTTGGCATGCTCGACCAGCTCCGGGCGCGGTGGTTCCTAGCCGCTCTGCCCTCTATCTCTGTCATGGGGCTGGTTGGGCGGTGGAGGTGGACCACAAGCAAGTTGCTAGACATGAGGAGAGAGGCTGGAGAGGGTTGCTGCTGCGAGTGCACTGTCGGCCGGCTAGGTGGTGCTCGGCATGGCATGGCAGTGTAGCTAGCGAGTGCACTGTCGGCCGGCTAGATGTTGGTTAGGCTCTGGTTAGATCAAGAGGGGACAAGGGGATTAAATGGGGATCAATTGGGGGCAAAACCCTGTAGTAAACAGTGAGCTAGGATTAGAGGAGAGATTATGCATGCCAAGTGTTTGATTAAATGGCCGCATGAAAGAAAGTTTTGAATTTTGGTTTCAAAATTTTTGAGTGATCTCCACTAGTGCTAGGTAGTCTCTGGTTGCAAGGGTTTTGAAAGTTGAGCTCAAAAAGATGGGTTTTGAAATAGGGGTGATCTATGCATATGCATTAGATTTAATTTTAAACTGTCATTTAAAACAGTTAACAGAATGTTTTTAGCAGATCAAAAGGTGGGCCTTGGGACCTCATTATGTGTACTAGCAAGGGGTGCAAAGATCAAGAATTGTTTCTGTTAAGTTTTGAGTACTAGGACTAGCCAAAGTAGGCATGAGAGTTAAATTTGCCAAAATGACCATTCCTCTTTTTTAGTTCTTTTTGGATTGATTTTCTTTAGGCAAAGTTTGGGAATGATGTAGATGATGTTTAAATCACCTAAGAAACATTTTACAAGCATTGGATCACTCAATCATGGAAATTCAAACAACTCCTATTTTAATTGCACACATATATGAATGCTTTCATTTTAACTGTGAAAAAGTTTTTGTTAACCCCAAATTTGGTTGATTTGATCTTGATAAGCTTGGATTTAAGTTTTGGGATGTTACAGATGACGAGCTCTTTTGGAAATAGCGTTGTGCTGCAGTCGCTACCACCAAGCTACAGAGCACATGTCAGGACTTGCATCATGAGAGGCGATGCGGAAACACAATATTTCCACAGGTTCATTTCACATCTCAGGAATGTGGAGGTTGAACCCATTGCTGGAGAAGTCATCGATGACAAAGGTATATATTTGATATACAATTTTAGAAATGTTATAATCTTGCAAACACATTTATAGTGTTAAGTATATTTGATACTTGTTCTATTTTGCTGAAAACGTGTCCTTCTGCATAGAGGTTCTTGTTGGAGAGGACGTGAAGTTGCGTGTTCATGGCGAGCATGATGATGATGGCCAACAACACTCTCCCTCGATGGTTATCACTTACTTTATGTTTAGGATGATTATTTTAATCGATAGATTGTGAACTTCTTTAGTGTGTCTCACATCCTGTGAGACGGTTATTCATATGATCTTGTAACAAACAATTGTTCCACTTTTATGAATGATCTCTATATGTGTTCATATCTTGTTCGATTATGTGTGAATTATCCTTGTTTTGAAACTAATTGATAATACATGAACATTTGTAAAATATTGAAATGCCTTAAATTACCCAACTTAATGATATATTCATTAATGAATGAAACCATTATTTAAATTCAAAGTTGTGTGATAATATGTGAAAGACATTCGATTTCTTGTCACATATAAATTATGCCAAAGTTCGGAAAAATAACTTGAACACCATGTATTACATGAATACAAAGTGTTTTAATGAATTGTTAAAAGTAAATACATATTCGATGTATTGTGTTTTGACAAAATGGTAATTATCATTATATGATTGTTTAAATGTGTAAGGAAGTTTACCAGAGGAAACATGAGTATGAAACTATTTGATATGATCAAATTGCTTCATCAACAAAGGGTATTAAAAGTTAAATGAGAATCTAATTACTACGATTTGATCAATAGTAATGAAATTCGAATTTATAAGAATGGCATAAGGAGAATTATGGAATGCAAAGCGTTTTGAAACGTCAAAACGCAAAACATCACAATGAGATATTTGATATCAAAGTGGGTGAATAGATGGCACCAAATAAATCATTGTAGTGTAGATGTAGAGACCATTAGTTAGAAATAGTTTGCACTCGATTAGAACATATAGTGAACCATCTGGATTCGTGAGATCGGCTCCATATCTAGTATGGATCATCGTAAAAGTTTTGGGGTTATTCGATATAACCAAAAGAATAGAGGATAAGTCCTTTTAGAGTATTCACTAGAAAAACTTTGAATACGAAATCCATAGATGAAACCAAAAGAGAAGCAAAACTAGTATTGCTTGGATTTTGGTACATTCTCGAGAAAGTTCACATTCAGTGATATTTCTGGATTATGGAGCAAATGGAAGATAGTGAAAACATGATGAGGATTCAAAACCCTGTATCAGAGTGTTGAGAAGCGCAGCGGAAAGCGTGCCTGAACGGTACTCTTCACAAAGGAAAGAATCAATGATAATGATCATTGTGTTTACCCCACTGGTGTTTTCACTACATGAAGTAGGATGCAAAATGTAGCCCATATCTTGTATGGAGACATTTGTGAATCATTTGTCATGATTACTACAATATGACATACCTAGAACTACTAAGCAAATAATGGTAAACTAAGAATTATGAGAAATCCTAGAAGCAAAATTCCCTTAAGATTAGAAAGCAATTCGTTGCTGAATCTTACAATTAAAGGAGTTACTTGAATTTTTCCAAATGACTACAATGCCATAGTGGAAAAAGGGGGTGAATGACAAAAGCACAATTTGTCAAGTATTGGACAAATTCAAATGAATTTGATTCAAGTGTGCTAAATGTCTAGTGGATTTAAAACTAGTAAAGTACTAGTATCTCATAGTAAATCTCCTAGTTTGATATTTGATCAAATGATTTTGAAATCATTCAAAATAGTGAGTGGATATGCAATTTGCATGAAATTGAGTGGGAGATATAAAAGTCTTCCTAAAATGATAAGTGAATGACATATCTTTGAGTGGGAGCAATAGAAGTCTCAAATTCAAATATGTAGGAACATAGTTTGAGTAAGAGTAGTGACTCATACCCGAATATGTTGGGAACATATTTTGAGTGGGAGCTTAAAGGAGTGATTATTAAGTGTGTATTTGACACATTAAGAATAAAAGCGCAAGTACCAATAAATAATGATTTATAAGGAGTAGAAGTTGATAATAAGAATATTACAATATTATGTAGTGTTCCTTAAAGGATTCTGAAAGGGGTTTCAGAATAGAAGTTAATTAAGGAACTGGTCCTTAATAACTCAAGTTAGGAATAGTATTAAGTTTAACATCAATGGTTGAAACAAAGAAAAAGGATGATCATCATCCACTATGTTGAGACATAGGCTCTATCTTAGAGAACCATGATGATAACTTAACATAATATATGATCCAAGAAGAAACGTTTGAAAAGTGATTAAGTTCGAATCATGGAACATTGAGCTAAGTTTGTCCGCAGTGTCTAATAGAGAACTATAGACATATTTTCCAAATCCATAAAGGATGGCATATCTTAAAGCATAAAGAGTTATGTTATAAGGTTATATGTTGGAAACTCCTGTAGTACCGACTGAAGTCAAGTAGGAAGCGAGCTGAACAAAACATTAAAAGTTGCACAGAGTGCACTCGTGTTTCCATGATTACATTTATAATAATATATAAGAGTACCTTCTAAAGTGTTGTATAATGTTATGGCGGGGCTAGTTCGCTTTTAACGTAGAACGATGTGTCCTAGGGCATAGTGCCCATGAGAAAGCACTCGAGGTTGATCTAAAGTCGCTGTAGGCTCCTGGAATCCGGCCTTGTTCTGCTGCCATAGCAACGATGCATACACAAATATGTTATCATGTGATGATAAAGTATTAATGTCAATCTAGGTGACATTAGTAAGTTGCAAAGGATTCTGAGCTGTAAAGTACAGGCCCAAGACAACCTCTTCCATGAGAAAGCATGTTCAGGGTACCGGGATATATGGTGCCAATAATTAAGAACAAATGCAGCTAGTTTATTTGTACTCCAGTGAAAGTGGGAGAATGTTGGAAATATGCCCCAGAGACAAATAATAATAAGGATTATTATCATATTTCATAAAGTTTATGATTAAGTTTTATATCATCCTACAAATGTATTGAGAGGAAACATCAATACACGTGTGATATATAAACAACCAAGGGTTCCCGGTGAAACTGTAGTCACTAGTTCATTGGTCAATAGATGGTTAAGGTTTCCTCATCATGTGGCATTTATGCCAGTTGGAAATGGAGTCAACTCATTCTGAGAATGAGATGATGAACCAATACTCAACCTAAACATAATGACCCGATCATGTCAAGAAGTTCAAGTTACGATGATTAGAATAGATCCTCGTAGACTATTCCTTAGACCGTGAGGCTATATCAATCACAGTCTCCCAAGAATGCTTAGATAGCATCAAACGTCACTTGGTAATATAGTGATCATAAAGGTGTGTTCAGGTATTCGGAGGAACCATAGAGGCAATATATGTCAAGAGCAGAATTTGTCCATCCGCATGACAGAAAAATACTCGACGGCCCACTCGGAGAAGTTATATCCAATAGCTGCGCAGCGTGTGATTTGATCATAGGGATATAACTTGTCGGAACGAGTCAAGTGGAATTGTTCAATAACGAGATTGAAAACGACATGGTGATGTCATTGATCAGATCTCGGTCAATGCAAGTATCGAGAGACAAAGGGAATAAGACACGACTATCACCGGTTCAAACAACAAAAGATCTTTGTGGAATGCACAGGGGTCACATGGCCATCCAGGTCCCTCTGTCGATCATTGGTCCGGGAGTGTCCCAACCATGTCTAGAGTGTTCCTGAACCATGGGGTATCATGCTTAAGGGCTTGATGATGCTTAGAGAGTGTTTATAGAATCGGTAGAAATGCCAAAGAAGAGAAGAGAGAAAACTGGAAGGGTTTTGGAAGTCCGGAGGATGTCCGGAGTGGAGGTGGAAGGTGTTCCATAGCCACGGAGATTGAATAATATATGAATGAATGTTAAATATTGATTTAATCATTTATTCATAATTATTTAATAAAAGAGAAATCAATTTAAAAGGTCAAAAGGCTTAATGGGCCAATTCCGAAGGGAGAAGTGCCCATGGGGGAAAGGCAAGTGGAGAGAGGACGCAAAGGGGTGGCCGGCTGGGCCTGATAACCCACAAGTATAGGGGGTGTATCGCAGTATTTTCGATAAGTAAGAGTGTTGAACCCAACGAGGAGCAGAAGGTGTTGACGAGTGGCCTGGAGCAGGAATTCTCTGTAATACTTAGCAAACGGATTTTTAGGGGTTTTTGATAATGCAGATAAATAAAGTGCGAGTAAATAAAAGACAATAATAATAGATGCAGAAAGTGGCCCAATCCTTTATTTAGCAAAGGACAAGCCGGTTCTATTACTTAAGATGACCAAATGTTCTCGAGGACACATGGGAATATCGTCAAGTGCTTTCGCTTCATACAGTTGATTAATCTTCTTTAGTTTGATAAGTGTTGTGTGGGTGAACCTATGATAATGTACTGACCTTCCTAGGACTAATACATACTTGTGATTATACCCCTTGCAAGCATCCGGAAGTACAAGAAAGTAATTAAGATAGAAAACTAACCACAGCTTTAAACTCTAAGATTTTACGCTCCCTTGGGCATAGGTTTCCTAACGGGGGTTCAGGTTTCTGTCACTCCGTCAACCCCTACGATTAGTAGCCAAATACACAATGCATTCCCCTAGTCCCATAGAGGTGAAGTGTCATGTAGTCGACGTTCACATGACACCACTAGAAGAAGAACACCACAACTTAATTATCAAACCATCGAATCTTTCTCAACACAATTCCACTACTAACAACATGAGTTCTCCCATGTCCTCAAGAACTAAACGAACTACTCAGAAGACATCATATGGATCAAAATCAGAGATGAAATAATGATGAGTAACAATCTGAACATGCACGATAATTCAATGGTTCCACTCAATAGCATCAACTACAACAAGTAATCAACACCGGGAAAGTTTCCCCTAAGAACTATGCAAGATTCAACCCAATTGTTATAGATGTATGAAGTGGTGATGATGGTGCTGGTGGATATGATGATGGAGATGTGATGATGATGATCCCGATGAAGTCTAGCTTGATGGTGGTGTTGATGACAATGATCTCCCCTCTCCGGGAAGGAATTTCCCTAGCAGATTTCTACCTGTCGGAGAGCTCTTTCTCTCTCTATAGTTTTCCGCCCCGCAGAGGTGGTGGAATCTTTCTGTGGTTGCTCCCCGAGTCTTAGGGTTTCATGGGGATAGTATAAGCCAAATGGGAGATCTAGAGGTGGGATAGGGTGGCCCCACCACCTGGTGGCGCGGCCTAGGGTAGCCCGCGCCAGGGGGTGGTGTGGGCCCCCTGTGTCCCATCTCCGCTCCCCTTCTAGCATCCTTCGTCTTCTGAAAAATAGGATTTTCCATGTATTTTCTGGAATTTTCTGATCTTCATGAATTTCGCCTCCAAACAGTGCCTTTTCCATCAGAATCCTGACTGCAGTGGTCCATCTTCCAAAAGTCATCAACCGTGCGAAAACAGATGAAATAACATAAGTATCATCTCTTAATATGAAATATATCATTGAATAACAGTAAATTATGATATAGAATAGTGATGCAAAATGGACGTATCATCTCCCCAAGCTTAGACTTCGCTTGTCCTCGAGCAAAAACTGAGCTCAATAAACATGACCTCAGGTTTATGGAGTGAAGTGTCGATAAAAGAATACAGACAAGAAGCATCACATTCATAAATAAACAAATCATAATAGAAGACAACTCACTATTATATAACTTAACTTGTAATAAGTAAAGGAAACACAATAAAGATACATAAAGCAAATCATAATTGGTAATGGCAAACTTTGCTCTTGGTCAAAGAATAGTTAACAATTTGAAGGAGTTCAAACATAAAGGGGTTTTCAATGATAGCTTTCAAAGTAATACTCACTGAGATAAGAGCAATGTGCAAAACAAGGAACATAAGAAACATGATTGAATAAATCATCATATGAATGAATGAAAAACAACAACTCAAAATACTTGCTTGAGATAGAAAGGAATAGGTTTACTGACTCAACTAAAAAGTAAAAGATAGGCCCTTCGAAGAGGGAAGCAGGGATTTCAAGTTTCATAAAGAGCTTCCAAAAATTATGGTACTTATTAGCTTTCAGCTCTCATTGCCCCTATCAAGAGCATCTTTAGGTGATTAAGGTTAAAGTTATCAAATATGATGATATGCTTGACAAGTTATAAGCTGAAAATCTCATGCCCCTTACTTACGAGTCCCGTTACTCATGCTACTCAAGTTTAGTCACAGGTAAGTTCTTGCCATTGTAAGTACATGTGTATCATAGAGAACTGCCAACGGGGTACCCCTTGCCCAATGATACGAAAGAATCCCCATATCAAAATGACAAGGCAAGCAAACAATGAGCATCTCAGCATCCTTTTATTTCCTATTTGCATAGGTATCTCTCTTTTTTATTTCCTATTTGCATAGGTTTTTTGTATATATAAGGGATGCTTCATAGGTTGCTCACTATGGTTACGCTGCAGGTTTCCACCATGATTAGGCATGGCTTATACCAGCCGCCCAAGCGTTTCTCTAATACATATACAAACTCCATGAGCCTTACAAGCTCCCCTTTCATTTCACACCGCTGGGATCCATAAGAAAAAGAACATGATATCAACTAAATAAAGTGCAATGTTGAAAGCGTTCCCCATGGTAACATGGTTCTGATAATTCACAACTTACAAAGCGCAAGCATATACGCAACATAGATGGGTACAATGGTTCGAGTTTATTAAGTGCAAGAAAGTAAAGTGTGCCATCAAGTTCGTGAGAGCTTTAATCACTAATTTTCACATAACAAGTTTAATTAGGAAGGTAGATAAAAACATGAATTTACTTGGAATATCAATAATGCTAATAGGTAGGTATGGTGGACACAAATGGCATAGGTTTTGGTTTAAGGATTGGATGCACGAGAAGCATTCCCTCTTAGTACAGGTTTTTGGCTAACAAGGCTGGGTAGCAAGCATAAGAGTTGAAGGAAACAAACAAACATACAAGTGATAAAAAACAAACATGAAATCTTCCTTGGAAGCACACAAGATCTTAACTAGAGAATACTAAGCTTATGAGCCAATCAAGAAAGATGATGAAATTATATTTCTTAAGAGTACTTTTATATTTTTTATTCAATTCTCATAATAGTGTTGCTACTGACCGATCCAAGTTTTCCAAAACCAACTAAATTTACTTAATGATCCCAAAGTGATACCAATACTAACAGCAAGATCAATCATATAATAGTAATTGAAAACTAAAATAAAATATGCAAAAGAGTAAATGATAGAACTTCTCATTAATATTCTATAACGGCAACTCACACCAAGGGATACATAGATAACTAAAGAGAGGGGAGACACTTCCATAATGCAAACAATCCTATATGATAACTTATTTATTCATGATATGACTCTACTGAAAAGGTAAAAAGATAAAAGATAGTGATGTGATACCGTGACACTCCCCCAAGCTTGGAACAAACCAAGGGGATGCCAAAACCTCATGATGAATTACTCCTTCGGTGGTGGTGGTGTTCTCTCGAACGGAGTGAGAAAGCCTTCCAGGATCTTGTGAAGCCTATTATTCTCTTCTTGTAGTATCTCCACCTTTCTCCTCAAGACTCGGTACTTATCGCAATAATCATCAGTGGCCTGTAGAGCTTCCACTGCTGTAGGGCAAGAACCGAGGTTTAGAATTGGAGGTATCAACCCTTGTCCTTTCATGCCTGCCGACATGCCCTTCACTTCCTCCTTGATGCTCTGATCCATATCTTCAAGCCTAGCTGTGATCTTTTCTTCTTCCACCCATCCTACGAAGGTCCTCTGCTCAAGGTCGCGATGGAGCTCGTGCCGGCGTCTTAGCTCATAGTCCCCCGAAAACGAACCCTGAAACGACATATGAACATAATAGATCGAAACGAAAACACGACGAGAACACGATATACGAACCTTGGGGGATCCGGGGGATTATATATTACGGTTTTTTTTTACAACAAAAGGAAGGTACTGGGAGAAAATGGGCCGGAGACGGGCTCCGGGGTAGTCACACCCCATGGTGGCGCGGCCAGGTGGTGTGAGCCACTCGGGCTCCGTTTCCGTCCCTCCTTCTTCTCATTGCTTTCCTTGTTAGATAAAAACTGCAAAAATATAAATTGACAGATTTTTCGTGGACCTTTTCTTACCAGAACTATTACCTATTAGAAAACGGACTCTGCAGGTCCCTGACCTTGGTCTTTGATAAAAATTTCCAGAGTTACCATTTGAATAGCATCAATGTCTTTGTTGTAAGAATCTCCAAAAATATAATGCTTGAGTCTCTGACCATTCACCACTTGTGTGGTGTTATCTTTTAGGGAAGAAATTTTTATTGCACCTGAACGATACACCTCTTCAATAAAAAATGGTCCTTCCCATTTTGAGAGTAGTTTTCCTGCAAAAAATATGAGACGAGACCTATACAATAGAACCTTCTCACCAACACGGAACTCACTCTTAAGAATTCTCCTGTCATGCCATTTTTTAACTTTTTCTAGAAATAGTCTAGCATTTTCGTATACTTCACTCCTCCACTCGTCTAACAAACTTAAATCAAATAATATTTTCTCACCAGCAAGTTTGAAGTCTCTATTAAGTTCTTTCAGTGCCCAAAAAGCTCTGTGTTTTAATTCTAAAGGAAGGTGGCAAGCTTTCCCGTAAACCATTTTGTAAGGAGACATTCCCATAGGTTTTTTATATGCAGTTCTATAATCCCATAAAGCATCATTCAACTTTTTAGCCCAATTTTTTTCTAGATCTATTAATAGTCTTTTGCGAGATGGATTTAATTTCTCTGTTTGATAGTTCTACTTGCCCACTAGTTTGGGGATGATAGGCTGAAGCAATTCTATGATTAACATCATATTTAGCAAGGGTTTTTCTAAAGCAACCATGAATGAAATGAGAACCTCCATCAGTCATAAGATATCTAGGCACTCCAAACCTAGGAAAGATGATATCCTTAAGCATTTTTAAAGAGGTCTCACCATCAGCACTTTCCGGAGGTATAGCTTCTACCCACTTAGTAACATAGTCAACAACAACAAGAATATGAGTATAACCTTTTGAAGGGGGAAAAGGACCATAAAGTCAAATCCCCAACAATAAAATCGTTCAATAACAAGAGAGTAATTCATAGGCATTTCATTGCATCTGGAAATATTACCAACTCGTTGAAATTCATCACATGATAAGATAAATTTCCTTGCATCTTTAAAAAGGTAGGCCAGTAAAAAATTGATAGTAGAACCTTTTGTGCGGTTCTATCTCTTGCATGATGTCCTCCATAGGCACTACCATGAAATTTCTATAATATCTCCTTTTGTTCAAATTCTGGAACACATCTTCGCATGATACCATCTACTCCTTCTTTATATAAATGTGGGTCATCCCAAAAATAATGCCTCAAATCGTAAAAGAACTTCCTTCTTTGATGTGCTGTAAAAGTTGGAGGCAAATACTTGGAAACAATAAAGTTAGCATAATTAGCATACCAAGGACTCCCTCGCAAACTTACCCCTACTGCAGCCAACTGTTCATTTGGGAAACTATCATTAACAGGCATAGGATCAAAGGAGATGTTTTCCAAATGAGATAAATTATCAGCAATAGGATATTCAGCACCTTTCCTATCTACAATATGTAGGTCAAATTCTTGTAAAAGCAACACCCATCTAATAAGCCTAGGCTTAGCATCTTTCTTTGTCATAAGGTACTTAATAGCAGCATGGTCAGTATGAATGGTTACTTTTGAAACAACAATATAAGGTCTAAACTTATCACAAGCAAAAACAACAGCTAAGAACTCTTTTTCAGTAGTAGCATAATTCTTTTGAGCAGCGTCAAGAGTCTTACTAGCATAATGGATAACATTTAACTTTTTATCTATTCGTTGTCCAAGAACAGCACCTACAACAAAATCACTAGCATCGCACATGATCTCAAAGGGTAAGTTCCAATCAGGTGGTTGGACAATAGGAGCGGTAGTTAAAGCTTTCTTTGGAGTTTCAAAAGCTTCCTTACAATCATCATCAAAAATAAAGGGTACATCTTTTTGGAGAAGATTAGTAAGGGGTTTTGATATCTTGGAGAAATCTTTAATAAACCTTTTATAGAAACCAGCATGACCAAGGATACTACGAATACCTTTGACGTCCCTAGGAGAGGGCATTTTCTCAATTGCTTCAACTTTGGCTCTATCAACTTCAATGCCTCTTTCAGAAATTTTATGTCCAAGGACAATTCCTTCATTCACCATGAAGTGGCATTTCTCCCAATTAAGAACAAGATTAGTTTCCTCACATCTCTGCAAATCTTTATCAAGGTTGTGCAGACAATTATCAAAAGAAGTTCCATAGAAGGAAAAATCGTCCATGAATACTTCCACAATTTCTTCACAAGAACCATGAAAGATAGCAGACATGCACCTTTGAAAAGTGGCAGGAGCATTACACAAACCAAAAGGCATTCGCCTCTAAGCATATGTTCCATAAGGGCACGTAAAAGTAGTTTTTCTTGATCTTGTTGTTTAACAGC
Organism: Avena eriantha; assembly: GCA_910589775.1. Taxonomy (NCBI): domain Eukaryota; kingdom Viridiplantae; phylum Streptophyta; class Magnoliopsida; order Poales; family Poaceae; genus Avena; species Avena eriantha. Next base: position 328,754,583 of record OU342744.1, read on the forward strand.
AATTTGAGAGAACCCAGAGTATCCATCAAGAAAGCAAAAATGGGTCTTTTTAGACAATATTTCTAACATTTGATCAATAAAAGGCAGTGGGTAATGATCTTTCTTAGTCACTTTATTAAACTTTATGAAGTCAATGCACATCATATAACTTACTACTATTCTTTGGGGGAGAAGCTCATTATTTTCATTAGGCACAATAGTAATTCCCCCTTTCTTAGGGACATAATGAACAGGACCCATTCACTATCAGCAATAGGATAAATAATACCAGCATCAAGGAGTTTTAATACCTCGTTACTTACCACTTCCTTCATCTTAGGATTTAAATGACGTTGATGTTCCACCACTGGTTTTGCATCGGGTTCTATATTGATACCATGCTGACATATAGTAGGAGAAATCCCTTTTAAATCATCAAGTGTATAGCCCATAGCTCCTCGATGTTTCTCCAATACTTCCAATAATCTTGCCTCTTCCTTCCCTGAAAGTTTAGAACTAATAATAACATGATATATTTTTTTATCATCAATGTAAGCATATTTAAGATTGCCAGGTAAAGGCTTCAGATCGAAAACCGGATCCTTTTTAGGTGGCAATGTGGTACCCAAATCTTCCAAAGGCAAGTTATGCTTAAGCATCTTAGGTTAACGACGGAGAATCTCGTCAATCTCATTTCTTTCTTCCATGAAGATCTCACTTTCGTGGTCTTCCATAAATTGTTGCAAAGCATTGTTATGAGCAAGACAAATAGAAGCAAGTTGTTCAATTCTAAAATCACATTAGGAGTTTCATTTTCATAAGGGACTTTAGCAAATTTCAAAAAATTAAACTCATAAGATTCCCCATCAAATTTAGTTAAATTTTTCTCCCTTTTACATTCTATAATGGCTACACATGTGTTCAAGAAAGGTCTACCAAAAATAATAGAATAGGTTTTACTAGCAGTTGAACCAAGTACTAGAAAATCAGCAGGATATGTAATCTTACCACAAAGAACTTTCACATATCTTACAACACCAATGGGAGAGATGGTCTCTCTGTTTGCAAGGTGAATAACCACATCAATTTCTTCTAGATCGCAAGGACTTATTTCATGCATAATTTCTTTGTAAAGCTCATAAGGAATAGCACTTGAATTTGCACCAATATCACATAAACCATAATAGCAATGATCACCAATTCTAATAGAAAGCACATGCACACTAGCTTTTCTAGTTCTATTATGATGTGAGACAATATTAGAAGAATCTTCACAGAAAACAATGTGTCCATCTTCTACTCTTTTAGTGACAAGGTCTTTCACAATTGCTACTGTACGTTCAATGGTTATTTGTTCATCAGGCTTAACAACTCTCTTCGTACTTTTATTAATTACACTAGTTATCATAGAGTGCTCCTTTAGTTTATCCGGGAAAGGCATTTTCTCGATATAAGGTTCAAGAAAAATACGATCAATAGTGCAAACTTCAGTACTTCTAGTAGGAACACAATCAACAATATCCTTATACGGTGCATGATACTTGTTCCATTCTCTTTTTGGAATTTCAATATATGAAGCAAAAGCCTTCAAACAATTCGCAATAACTTGAGAATCTAGACCATAAGCATTACTAATATTATGAAAGTCATCAGTTCCCATAAAAGATTTAATGCATTCATAATCATAATTTATACCTGACTTTCTTCCTTTATCATTCTCCCATGCTTCAGCATTGTCTTGAATACGATATAGAAGATCCCATTTAAATTCTTCTTCCATGCGTGTAAATGATCAACCAACAAGAAGCATCCAATAGCTCCTTATCATGAAGAGAATGCCTTGCATAAAAGTTATTGATAATAATATTATTGGGGAGCTCATGAATAGGACAATTGAGCATTAGTAACTTCAATCTCCCCCAAGCTTGAGCTGTACTCTCTCCATCAAGAGGACAAAAATTGTATATATGATTCTGATCTTTATGAATCTCACTAGGAGGATAAAATTTAGAAAAAAAGAGAGGTACAACTTCCTCCCATTCAAGAGCTTGACCATTCTTCCGCAGCTTGTATCATTCCTCAGCTCTTCCTTTCAGTGATAATGAGAATAACTTCTTCTTGACTTGATCTGTTGTAATACCTGCACACTTGAACAACCCACATAATTCGTGTATAAAGAGCAAATGATCACCGGGATGGACAGTTCCATCTCCAAAATAGTAGTTATCCATAACACGATCAAGAATTCTTGTTTGTATTTTAAAAGTATCATTTTCAGTAGGTGTAGGTTCATCTACCACCTTAGTAGTGGTAGTAGCATTACAAAATAAGAAACTAAGTGAATTATCCATATCTAAATAAAGTAACTAACATAAATAAACAATACTCATAGTAGAAGTTTCCTTTACCAGTTCCACTCTCCAATAGTGTTTTACTCCCCGACAACGACACCAGAAAATAGTCTTGATGACCCACAAGTATAGGGGGTGTATCGAAGTATTTTCGATAAGTAAGAGTGTTGAACCCAACGAGGAGCAGAAGGTGTTGACGAGAGGCTTGAAGCAGGAATTCTCTGTAATACTTAGCAAACGGATTATTAGGGGTTTTTGATAATGCAGATAAATAAAGTGCGAGAAAATAAAATACAATAATAACAGATGCAGCAAGTGGCCTAATCCTTTATTTAGCAAAGGACAAGCCAGTTGTATTACTTAAGATGACCAAACGTTCTCGAGGACACATGGGGATATCGTCAAGTGCGTTCGCTTCATATAGTTGATTAATCTTCTTTAGTTTGATATGCGTTGTGTGGGTGAACCTATGATAATGTACTGACCTTCCTAGGACTAATATATACTTGTGATTATACCCCTTGCAAGCATCCGCAAGTACAAGAAAGTAATTAAGATAGAAACCTAACCGCAGCTTTAAACTCTGAGAACCTACACTTCCTTGTGCAAAGGTTTCCTAACGGGGGTTCAGGTTTCTGTCACTCCGGCAACCCCTACGATTAGTAGCCAAATACAAACAATGCATTCCCCTAGGCCCATAAAGGTGAAGTGTCATGTAGTCGACATTCACATGACACCACTAGAAGAACAACACCACAACTTAATTATCAAACCATTGAATCTTTCTCAACACAATTCCACTGCTAACAACATGACTTCTCCCATGTTCTCAAGAACTAAACAAACTACTCACAAGACATCATATGGATCAAGATCAGAGATGAAATAATGATGAGTAATAATCTGAACATGAACGATAATTCAATGGTTCCACTCAATAGCATCAACTAGAACGAGTAATCAACAAAGGGAAAGTTTCCCCTAAGAACTATGCAAGATTCAACCCAATTATTACAGCGGTATTAAGTGGTGATGATGGTGCTGGTGGAGATGATGATGGAGATGATGATGATGATCCCGATGAAGTCCATCTTGATGGTGGTGTTGATGGCGGCGATCTCCCCTCTCTGCGAAGGAATTTCCCTGGCAGATTTTTGCCTACCGGAGAGCTCTTTCTCTCTCTGCAGTTTTCCGCCCCGCAGAGGCGGCGGAATCTTTTTGTGGTTGCTCCCCGAGTCTTAGGGTTTTGTGGGAATAATATAAGCCAAACAGGAGAGCCAGAGGTGGGCCAGGGTGGCCACACCACCTGATGGAGCGACCTAGGGTAGCCCGCACTAGGGGGTGGTGTAGGCCCCCTGTGGCCCATCGCCGCTCCCCCTTCTGGCATCCTTCGTCTTCTGGAAAAATAGGATGTTCCATGTATTTTCTGGAATTTTCTGGTCTTCGCGAATTTCCTCCAAACATTGCCTTTTCCATCAGAATCCTGACTGCAACGGTCCATCCTCCAAAAGTCATCAACCGTGCGAAAACAGATGAAATTACATAAGTATCATCTCTTAATATGAAATATATCAATGAATAATAGTAAATTATGATATACAATAGTGATGCAAAATGGGCGTATCAGGGCCTAGCCCCCCCCCCCCCCCGCGCGGGGCCCACTAGGGCCGCCCGGCGGCTGCCCCCCTCTCTCCCTCGTTTAGTCCCACTCATGACTTTGAGGGAGGTAGTACCCCCCCTCCCCCTATATGTAGCGGGGCATTTGGCCAGATAAATACACACAACATTCAAGAAAAGGTTTCCTCTCTTTTGGGGAGACCTCCAATTGATATTCTCTCTCTCTCTCTCCCGTGACCGTGGTCCCAAGTTCGGACTGCGCGAATGAGAGACATCTTCACCGTCGAGCGCCGTCGCGCTGTGGGATTTGGATCCAGGAGCTCTACTTCCACAACTGCTGCTGGATCAGGGAAGCGGGAGTCATCATCAGGCACCGAATGCATGTAACTCCTCGTGATGTGTCACACTTGAGGCACTCAAGTTGTTGGAGCCACAGGAGAGCAAGTACTTCATCATGACCTTGAGGTCGGATTCGGCTCGTCTACATCAACCACGCTCTCCTGAGCGTTGACAATGCTTTTCGGTCTTCAAGGGTAAGTTCGCGAAAAGTCCCACCCGTTACTGCATTACTTATAGATAGGTCCTGGCAGCAATAGGGGTTCAGGGGCGTAGGGTAAAATTTTATTGTTTTCATACGCGGAACCCCTACATCGAGATGAGTCGCGTCTTCATGGACGGCGGAAGCAGCATTAACCTCATGTTTGCAAGTACCTTGCATGCAATGTGAATTCCTCTGTCATGTCTGGAAGCTTCAGGCACGACTTTCCACGGAATCTTCCTAGTGAAGGGAATATACCCCCTGGGCAAGATCAGCCTCGACGTCATCTTCGGAACACTAGCAAATTTTCAACGAGAGCGCATCGAATTCGAAGTTATCGACTGGGCCTCGCAATACCACTTCATCCGCGGACGGGTCGCATTCACGAGGTTCATGGCGGTACCGCACTACGCCTACCTGCAGATGAAGATGCCGGGCCCAAATAGCATTATCACAGTCAACGAAAGCTTCGAGAGGTCCGATAGCTGCGATAGGGAATTCAACAGAATCTCCCAGTCGTTCGTCATGCAAGAGGAACTGGCGAGGTATAAGGAGTCGACAGAAAACAGTCTACCTCCTCTGAGAAAGCCAAGCTCACCCGACCAATCCTTCACCACGTAGGTCCACACCAAGCCGGTCCAGGTCCACCCAATGGACCTGACAAAGACGGCCCTCATCACCAACAACTTGAGTCCCGCATAGGAACTCTCTCTCATCGAATTCCACTATGAGCGCTCGGAAATCTTCGCCTGGTGTCCAGCGGACATGCCAGGAGTTCCCAGGGAATTCGTCGAGCACTCACTCAACATGAATCCTGAAGCAAGGCCAGTGAAACAAACGATATGGCAACTGCCTGAACCAAGGGCAAAAGCAGTCGGTATGGCAGTCAACAGACTCCTCGACGCTAATTTCACACGCAAGATCAAGGAAAGTACCTGGGTATAAAATCCCGTGCTTGTTCCTAAAAAGACACGGATATCCTACGGATGTGCGTGGACTTCACCTCCTTGAACAAGCACTGCCCGAAGGACCACTTCCCGTTGCCACGGATTGATCAAATAATTGACTCCACCGCGGGATGCAAGCGCCTCTGCTTCCTTGAAGCCTACTCAGGCTATCACCAGATTCGAATGAAGGAGGAGGACCAGGAGAAAATGGCGTTCATCACGCCCTTTGGTGTCTTCTGCTACAGAACGATGCCCTTCGGGCTGAAAAACACAGGAGCCACCTACCAGCGGTGTATGCAGGCCTGCCTCAAGAACTAGCTTGGTTGTAACATCCAAGTCTACGTTGATGACATCGTCGTCAAAACCAAGGGGGAAGCCTCATTACTTGACAATCTCCGCGAGACCTTTGATAACCTCGACCGCTATCGGATCAAGCTAAATCCGGACAAATGTGCCTTCGGCGTACCATCTGGGCAATTGCTCAGGTACCTTGATGACCCACAAGTATAGGGTGTATATCATAGTATTTTCGATAAGTAAGAGTGTCGAACCCAACAAGAAGTAGAAGGTGTTGACGAGTGGCTTGGAGCAGGAATTCTCTGTAAATACTTAGCAACCGGATTTTTAGGGGTTTTTGATAATGCAGATAAATAAAATGCGAGTAAATAAAACACAATAATAATAAATGTAGCAAGTGGCCCAATCCTTTATTTAGCAAAGTACAAGCCGGTTGTATTACTTAAGATGACCAAACGTTCTCGAGGACATAGGGGAATATCGTCAAGTGTGTTTGCTTCATATAGTTGATTAATCTTTTTTAGTTTGACTAGTGTTGTGTGGGTGAACCTGTGCTAATGTACCGACCAACCTAGGACTAATACATACTTGTGATTATACCCCTTGCAAGCATCCGCAAGTACAAGAAAGTAATTAAGATAGAAACCTAACCACAACTTTAAACTCTAAGACCCTGACATCCCTTGTGCAAATGTTTCTAACGGGGGTTCAGGTTTCTGTCACTCTAGCAACCCCTACGATTAGTAGCCAAATACACAATGCATTCCCCTAGGCCCATATAGGTGAAGTGTCATGTAGTCGATGTTCACATGACACCACTAGAAGAATAACACTACAACTTAAATAACAAACTATTGAATCTTTCTCAGCACAATTCCACTACTAACAACATGACTTCTCCCATGAGAATATCATTTTGCGGCCCGAAAGTTGGGGTGGCCAGGCAACGCGGTACCCAAGTTGATTTTTATCACCGTGATTTGAAAAGTTGGGGCGCCAATTGCTGAGAGGGGTCTTTCGAGTGAATGATGGCCAAACCGAATATTTTCAAATCGCGCCCGTTAAGTCGGGATATTCCGTTACACTAGTTCCTGTTGTGCCCCTCCTTCACCGGTCACTCTTCTTAGCCATCCTACACGTGTCGTAGGGGCAAATCCATTACTGTACTTTCCTAACTCTCCACACTGAATCTTGCTGCGGTGGCGGTCCCTTTTCTTCCCTTCCCCGACCCTAAATCTGCCGGCGGCGGAGGACCTTTTTTCTCCCTCCCCCGACACTAAATCCGGCAGCGGCGGCCCAGCATGTCTTGCAAGGCGAAGGTTGTAGCTACGCCGCCGACTGAAAAGGGTCCGTCGGGGCCCAAGTCTTGGGCTCAACGCATAGCTGCGGCGAGGTCTTCAGCCCTGGTTAGCGAGGAGACCAGCAAGGATTCTGCTCCCAAGGTACCTACGAGCAGTGGGTTGAATAGAAAAGCAAGGCCGGCGGCGGATTGTTTGGCTCCGATGGGCGGATGCAGCACTTAGATATCGAAGAAAAAACCCGGGAGAAGAGCGAGAGGTGAATTTTTCTTATCTTTGCCTTATCTTGCAAGTAGATTAGTTACGGTATAATAGAATCGAATGAACTGAAATGTTCCCCTTTTTAATCAAATTAGGCACAACTTTGATACAATGGACCTATATGATTTCACAGTTCATGTTCGGCAGTACACTACAAAGCTTGATTTTGGTTGCGAGAGGGTTGTGTTCGGGCAAGATGTGCATCTGCTTGTAAATTGCAAAGAGGTTGTGTCTGTTTCGTAGCTGGTAGATATGCTTGCCGCTAGAATTCCCTGGGGTTCTAGACAGAGGACAAAATTGGTGTGGCGCAACATGAATGATACCTATTAGCAAATTGAGCACTCCCATGAGCTTCAGATGGTTTGGGACTGTTGTGCAGCTGATCGTAAGGTGAAAGTTGAAGCGATGATTGATGATATGTATGCAGATGCTGGAGATCTTGCTGCCAGAGCTTCTGCTCCTAGAGAATACGGACCAATAGATGTTGATCTAGATAAGTTCCGTATACACATAGAGGTGGATTCATACATGGCAAAACTTGATGAGGGAGTTAATAAGCCAGTTTCGTCATGTACTGTGGAGATCACGATCGCTTCCAAAAACATAACTCTTGATGAAATGAGAGAGATGATCGGTAAGGAAATCAGTATTGGCCCTAAGAAGATGGCAAAAATCCGGTGGTGGCATCATAAGAAGCAGCAATTCATAGATGTTTTGGATACTGAAGATCTTATGCAGATTACACGGCGAAAGAAGCGAACCAGGAAGGTGTTCTTCCTTGGTACCATTTTTGATGTTGTTGAACAGGTTATAGTGGATGTAGATGCCCCTGTAGTGGCTGAACACAATGAGGTGGTCGACATTGATGAGATCTGATAAGAGCTTCTACCCTGGGCTTGTCATATGGATCACGGGGTTTCCCTGCCTGTATTTGTAATATTGACTGTTGTTGCATTTAGAGCGTGCTTCTGTGATTATGTTTGTTGAGAGATTGCGATATAATGTTGTGCGAGCTATTGAGATTTTTGGACATGTCACTCACTGAAACCATCGTTGTTGTAATAAGACATAAGTACATTGTAGTTGACATGATTATGTTTCTTAAGATGACGTGCCGTACTTGTTTCAGTTATTATGTTTGTTGGGACATTGTAATGTAGTGTTTTGTGAAACCATGACTGGACTAGTGATGCATAAATACATTGTAGTTGACATGATTATGTTTCTTGAGATGATGTACTATACTTGTTTCTGTTATTTTGTTTGTTGAGAGACTGTAATGTAATGTTTTGCGAAACCATGACAGGACAAGTGTTGTGTAAGTACCTTGTAGTCAACATGATTTTGTTTCTTGAGTTGATGTAATATACTTGTTTCTGTGATTACGTTTGTTGAGAGATTGTAATGTGATGTTTTGTGAAACCATGTTGTGGTTATGTTTTTTGGGAGATTATAATTTAATGTTTTGTGAAACCATGACTGAAGAAGTGATACATAAGTACCTTGTAGTTGACATGATTTTGTTTCTTTGGATGATGTAATATACTGGTATGTTTTCGTTAGGCAATGAAATTGGGATGGAGGGAGTGCAGGTTTAATATTTGAAATGAGAATGTGTGAAGAGAATCCATACCAGGCAGGAGACAGTAATCCAGGGAAAGGGCATGGTATCCATTAAACTATTGTAACATGCCAATTTAGTTATCATTGCAGCGGTAGAAGGGCTCTCTCTCTCTCTCTATCTATCTATCTATCTATCTCTCTCTCTCTCCCTCTCTCTCTCTCTCTCTCCCTCTCTCTCTCTCTCTCTCTCTTGCGCGCGCCATGCTGTCCTTGAACAGCGAGGACGACTAGTTGAGCAGCGACAGCCTTCTCTCTGACATCGAGTATTCCTTCCATGATGTGAGTTCCTCTGTTTTCTCGGGCTAGGGTTTGGCAATGGTAAATCTCTCGATTTGAGCTCCATATGTGCATGCAATCGTGTTCGATTTCAGCTTTGCGTTTACCTATAGGTACCAAGGACGATCTACGACTCCGAATGGGACGGCCTAGATCTCGATGGAGAAGTTCCATGTGAGCATGGGCTAAAACTGAGGAGATATGTTGCATTCGAAGGCAGTAACACTAGGAGAAGGTTTTTGGGCTATACAAATCAGGTTTGTTTACATTATGTGCAACTATGACATGAAGTAAAATGTATCGTGCATGTTCATAACACTATAGTGTGTGTGTTTTTAGGTTGGCCTAGTGTGTAAAGCAGTAGAGTGGGTGGATCTTGAGTGGCCAGGCACTTAAGAAATGTTTGGCACAGTTATGGGAGATGTATGAGTTTGAAAGGTCTGGGAGATTTACTAATGTAAGTGATGCAGCTGAAAAAAATTACAAGCTGTCGGTACGAAATAAGGAGCTGGAACAAGAAATCGAGAATTTGCAGTCAAAGCTAACTGACAGAATCTATGGGAGCTTGGTTGTTGGAACTGCAAAGAAGCTTCAGGATAGTCACAGACTGCTGATTCATAATGCAGAAAAGGAGAGGGGTCAGCTCAGGGAAGACAAGAAGAAGCTAGAGTACTGCATTACAGATCTATTGAAGGAACTGAAGAAGGCGCGCGAGGGTGAACAAGGACAGACTATAGAGGATAAAGGAAATTCGAGATGAATAATTTATGTTGTACCAATGCCTGAAACTAGTTAATTGTAAGACTTGCAGTTGCGCTTTCCGAACTAAGCCAAACTCAATCCTCAAGCAAACTAATTTCATACGAACACACATATCATGCATAGAGTTAAGTTCACGCTTACAAAATCACCACTGTAGAGGATAAACCAGGAAGTTCGGTACTAAATAGACATATGTTGTGTTCAAGCGAGCCTGGCCCGGAGCTGCCTGTTTTCCTCCCTAAGATTGGCCAGCTCCTTCAGTACTATGTCGTGCTTCAGCTGTAGGTTCCAGCGCTCCGGCACGGATTGGAGAATTTTGTCCGTAGCCATACGATTATCCTTCAAGATCCATTTCATGATCTCCATCTTCTTCCTAGCCGAGGCGCGACCTTCACTGTGTAGCTTCGCCCAGTCGGCGTTTAACTCCTTCAGTTTCTGGCACTTGTCAGAAAGGACCACGAATTCAGCGCGCACTTGGTCAAAGGCCAGTTTCTGGGAATTCCGGTTCTCCCTTTGGATTGCTATCTTGTCACTTAGCCAGGTCGCCAGGTCCTGGTCGATCTTTCGCCTCTTTCCCTGCAACAAAAATACACAGTATGGTTTGTTCAGTTCACCAGGACAAGATGGTTAGTTTCCATAATTAACTGAATCGACTAGTGGCACTGTCATAATTTCAAGGAAGAAGCAATCTAGGACTAATCAACATTTTATGAATCGACTAGTGGCACTGTCATAATTTCAATTTCGAAGACAAATAAGATTTATCAGCAGTTTAGTGTGATGTGGGTTTTTCGCAATATCACCAAATAGTAGTGGGAGAGTGGCTAACTCATAATGCAGAAACCCATGTCCAGATACATAATGGAAAGAGAACATGGTGTCCATTCATGAACATGAACACCAACACATGTCCAGATAGATAAGGAGTTGCCCTAGGATTCTTATTGCACCCTATAATGGGAAGCAGACATGGCCATTGCTCCCTGAACCCTAAACATTACAAAAGGAGAGGAGGACGAACTAGTATTTGTGTCCCCGCTAACGGGAATCAGACTTGGGCATTTCTCTGATACGCCTCCAGACATTCCCTTAGCTCCTCGTTCTCTTTCCAAACACCCTCGAGTACGGTGATCCCTCTGCTCATGTCCGCCTTTATCTCCTTGATTGCATCTAGGCAACAGTTCCTGTCATGGTAGGCTCGGATGGTAGCCTTGGTTTCCTCGACACATCCTCTGAGTGCCTTGCTGACTTCGTCCTGCAGGAGAATGCACCTTTCCACGAGATTCTTCTTCTCCTCCGTGAGCTCGTTGATTATCTTGATGGCCTGTTCTTGCCTGATCAAGTTACGGTCGAGCACTTTCTGCAGCCTAACAACGTCACGTGCAAAATCTAGCAAGATCTCCTTCTACACAGATAATTGCTTGCGTAGGCTCTCATTAGCTTGGGTGAGGGAGCATGCAAGCTCCTGTTGGTTGGCAATCTTGGAACTGATCGCGGCCACCTTCTCACGGTACTCGGCCTTCGATCGCTGCATCGTTCATGTTAATTGAAATAGGAATTCTACAATTACACTCCAGGTCCCAAGTGAATACTAATACATATCAAAAAAATCCCCGTTGAATCTATTGGCCGCAGTGTTAAAAAATGGACCTGAAGATCTATTCATGACCATGATAAACTAATCCTAATCACAAAAAATCCATACTGAATCTATGAATAGCGGTATTAAGGAAAGACCAAGAGATCCAGTCATATTCATGAAAACAAATACAACTCGCAAAAGAAGAAGAAAAACCAATGCGGGACGGACAACATCTAAGAAATCCACATCATAACTCGGAGAAATAACAGCGTGGAGATTTGCTACCTCGCTGAGACATGGAACGGGGCCGAACGGGTCCTGCAACGCCTCCGTCGTGGTGGATTCGGGCTCCACGGCCGACCTGTAATACGTAGAAGAGGAAGAGCCAGAAGAAGAAGAAAAACAAGAAAAAAGCTGATTAAGATCATGATGGAGAGGGAGATGGAGAAGAAGTAGAATAAGGAGACCGTACTGGGAGGATCCCTCGCCTGCTAGAACATTTGGCGCCATTGTCGGGGTAGATTGGGCCTCGATGAGAGGGTGGGCTTGAGCGGTTGGTAGAGCAAGAAGTGCCTCGCGGCGATTTCTCTCCCTTTTCTCCATGAGGATCGTCGACCGGCCTCTCCCCCTCCTCAGTGGAGCCATGGCTTGCAGGGTGAGTTTGGTGGCGGCAGGAGGAAGGAGATAGTGATTATTAGTGTGGGAGAAGAGTAAGAGTACATGTCGTGGTCCAATAGTACTAGTACTATTATACAAGACCACCATGTACGATCTACCTTCTCAAAGAAGCCAGGGAGGCAGGGGTAGGGAATCGATGGGACTTGTATTTATTGCAATGGACACTTCAATGGTCTTCGGCGCTGCCCAAAATCTAGTATATAATAAGGGGAGTGCGAGCCGGGTGGTCGTCACGGGAATCAGCGCGCACATCCCGCGTGCATGTGTCACGTGTTGATGGGGCAATGACGCGTGCAACTGCTGCACGATCACGTTGGCACGTCCAACTCCGACGAACTCCACGTGACAGGCACGCACAGGATATTTACGAGTCTAGAATACGTTGTGCCACTTTTGTTGTGATCAAATTATATTCAGTACGCGAGATATTACTTCTTTTTTTTGATAATCGACAAATGCATGCGTGGACACGACGCACGAAACCGCTTCTCGTCCTTGATCAGATCGGCACCCCCACTCTCTATACCCACCATCGACCATTCGGAGCAACGACCTCGAGCACGTTGCCCCCTCATCGTGGCAATGGCAGGTCCAAGCCGTCCACTGACCGTCCTACGTCCCCGACTCTTTGCTGCATCGTCCGCGCTCGCGAGTCGCCTGCTGAGGCAGCACGTCGTGTCCGACCACGCCAGGATCCATCGACATCGGCACTTGAGGACACCGCAACGTCGAAGCTCGTACCGGCTATGTAGGAGGAGCATGGGGTACCTGCAGCGTCGGACGAGCGCAAAGTAGCAGCCAGGATGGGGGCGCGTGTTGCACCGGCGAGTACGGACAAGAAGAGGAACGAGAAGAAGACCAGGAAGAAGAGGAGATAGCTATTTGGACGAGTCCGACTTGGCCAACAAGGAGGTGTTCATCGATAAGTTGGAGGCAGAAGGGGAGGAGAGTGATGTGGACCTGTGGGACTATGAAGAGGAGGAGGAGGAGGACTCTGACGAGGAGATAGTGCGCTTATTCGAGGAAGGGGGCGGTGTCGAGTCATCAGAGGAGGGCACCAACGGCGGCGATGGCGGGGACCATGGCGTTGACGAAGACGAGGACAAACCGGAAGATGAAGACGATGGCTTCTTCGAAATATGATCATTTATTTTATTTATTTTAGTTAGATAGATGGATTTTAACTTTTTTGTGGGGGTTTAGTACCGGTGGCACGGATAGAGAGGTGGCACGGATTGACCATGCATAAAAAAGTGGAGAAGGGAGGGGTTATCCTGCCCGTTGGATCACATGGGATCAACGGTTGGTGGAGACGATCCGGGTGACATCTGTGTTAGCCAATCAGGGCATAGCACCCAGAGTGAGCACATGTTTGGGATCTCCACACGTTTGGCTTTTGTGAGATTTGTGATAGAGAGAGGGAAAATTTATTTTCACAATCCGCCTATGGATCCACCAGTACCATTCAAATGTCATTGCATTTGTGCTCTTTTCACAATCCACCTATGGATCCACCAGTGTCATTGCATGTGTGTTCTTTTTACTAACAACAACCAGAGTCATTCCATGTGTGTTCTTTTCACATACCACATATGGATCCACCAGTGTCATTGCATGTGTGCTCTTTTCACAATCCACCAGTGTCATTGCAGGTGTGTTCTTTTCACTAACAACAACTGGAGTCATTGCATGTGTGCTCCTTTCACAATCCACCTATGGATCCACCAGTGTCATTGCCTGTGTGTTCTTTTCACTAACAACAACCAGAGTCATTGAAATGTGTGCTCTTTTAAAATACCACCTATGGATCCACTAGTGTCATTGCATGTGTGTTCTTTTTACAATCCACACATGGATCCACCTATGGATCCACCAGTGTCATTGCATGTGTGTTCTTTTGACTAACAACAACCAGAGTCATTTCATGGATGTTCTTCTCACATACCACCTATGGATCCACCAGTGTCATTGCATGTGTGTTCTTTTTAGTAACAACAACCAGAGTCATGTTGCATTTGTGTTCTTTTCACATACCACCTAGGGATCCACCAGTGTCATTGCATGTGTGTTCTTTTCACTAACAACAACCAGAGTCATTGCATGTGTGTTCTTTTCACATACCACATATGGATCCACCAGTGTCACTGAAATGTGTGTTCTATACAGAGACCACACATGGATCCACCAGTGTCATTGCATGTGTGTTATTTTTAGTAACAACAACCAGAGTCATTGAAATGTGTGTTCTTTTCACATACCGCCTATGGATCCACCAGTGTCATTGCATGTGTGTTCTTTTCACTAACAACAACCAGAATCATTGCGTGTGTGCTCTTTTCACAATCCACATATGGATCCACTAGTGTCATTGCATGTATGTTCTTTTCACAATTCACCCATGGATC